>CM031371.1:102286170-102774915 GCA_018208015.1 Medicago ruthenica
CTTACTCAATTGCAATATGCACCTCATGTTGGAAATCCAAGCCAATCAATGGTTGCACATCTTCGAGGTCGCAATGTAATGAAGATGAGAATGCTCTTCAGCAGATTGAAGGGAGATGAAGTTTTAGAGTGCAGTCATGAGTCAGCTAATGCTCTCCACTTTCCATCCACTAGAGAGATGACCAGTGTTGACTTACAACCTGAAGGGGAGTATAGACCAAATGAAGAATGTAGTCTTGGGATGGATCATAGTCCAAGTCAAGCATCCTGTTCAGAGCCATATCTTGTATCAATTGACGACTCAATTGACGATGTTACTATATGCATTCCAGAAATTGCTCATCATGAGGCATGCACTTCTGAATTCAATGACCAATACTCACATGAACCTGGAAATTCCATAAATGAGGATCACCACCTTAACTTACATTCCTTACCCAATATTTCATCAATGGACTTAGGGAAGGACTCCCCGCAGATGCAAAGAGATTGTACAGATCCTAGTGGAATACGTGACTTGGTGAATGTTCCATATCAGACTTCAGTTGGTTTAGCTGCTTCAACGCACATGGAAACTACATCTGTGGATTCTGCTAAACCAGATCATATGTTGATATCTGATGACGAATGTTGCAGAGTCCTGTTTTCAGAGGCAAGTAATGATAGACGTTTTATCCATGGAGATTATAATAAAGGTGTTGGTACTGTTGAATTTTCTGGTCACCCTGCATTTGTTTGTCAATCATGTCATATTCTGATTTTCGAAACTGGTGGAACCTCAACTCTGCCATTAACTTGTCCTCAGTGTTCTAATAATTTCAAAGGAATGTCATCCTCCCAACCTAATCATCAGTTCATTCTGCTGAGCCTGAGAATCAGCAGTTTGTCTCCACAGCACCTGATAACTTCACTTATGCCAATGACACATCCAGTTCTCGTATTGATGCTATGGAGAGTGCAGTAATGCAAGATGTTAAGCAAACAGATGAAAAGCCAAACATGCACACAGAAAAGGAAGGCAAGGGAGCACTATGTTATGAACCTCCCCGTTTTCCAAGCTTGGATATTCCTTTCCTGAGTTGCGATCTTGTACAATCTGGGGGTGATATGCAGCAAGAATTTAGTCCTCTGGGTATCCGCCAGTTTATGATGTCTTCTATGAACTGTATGACTCCGTCAAGGTTGTGGGACTCGCCTTCTCGCGATGATAGTCCAGAAGCATTATTGAAAAGTGCAGCTAAAACTTTTACGGGTACACCATCAATATTAAAGAAACGATGCCGAGATTTGTTATCACCACTTTCAGATAAAAGAATCGGTAAGAAACTTGAGACTGACATGGCATCCTCTTTCCCAAAGCTTTTTCTAGTTTGGAAGCAGATATACTTTCTCCATCCTCATTGCAAAAGCAAAACGCTGGGGATTCTGGTTTTGATGACGATAAAGAAAATTGCGGACAAGCTGGTACAGGTAAACAAGTAGAGGAGACAAATAAATCTGCAATTTTGGAAGAAAAGAAGTCTCAGAGAGATGCTCTTGACAGTAATTCTCCTGGTAAGGTTAAGCAGCAACCTTTTGATGTTGATTCCAAAATGAAGATTGATGCTGCTGCTGAGATTGTAAGTACTATGTACAGTTCATCTCCTCTTATTGTACTTGCTTATAATCTGGAGGTACTTCTCCCTCTGTCCTCCCCTATCCCATTTCTTTGTTAGATTACTTTTTCACTCCTTTTGTCCTGTTTATCAGGTGCAACAATCTTCTGGAGTTTTTGTCTGAACATGATAGGAACGACCTTTCATTATATTCATCTGATCAAGTTGGTTTTAGAGACAGAGTTATAGGTTCTAGTGTTAGAACTCCCAGAAACTTGAACAATAGGAGCTCGAAACAGCTCCAAACCAGAGCATCCCTTCAAAATTATCTTCTGAGAATCCTTGCAGGTTTAGCTCTCCTTGTGTTCGTGCAAAGGAGCATGAAAATCTTACAGTTTCTGTTAATCGTGTAAAAGCTCCAGGAGAGAATTCAGGGGATCAAAGTAAAAATGATGGAGGTTTTGAAACTTATAGCATGTAATGTTCTTTAAATTTCTTGTTATTGATATCAATTGAGTAATTTCTTGTTAAGATAATGGTATTATTGCTAATTGTTTAAGCTGCCTCCACAGTTTTGTTGTCTTTGTGGGGCTACTGAAAATTCATTTTCTGCTTATTGTTATTTGCAAGAAGTCACACTGTTTCTGACTGTCTGCTTCTTTGATTGTAGATTTGGTGGAACACCTTTCATGAAAGGTTTTGAATCACCATCTGCATGGAAATCATCTCCTTGGTTCAGGAATACTTTTCTCTGTAGCCCCAATACTGAAATTAAAATTGAGGTACTTTAGGTTCTGTTGGATAAGTACAGTAATAATCTTGAAACATATTTATTTTAATTTTGACCTGCTGAAAACAGTAAACATGTTTTCAGGATTTTGGATTTTTCAAGAGCCCAGAAGGTGAAAGAAGCTACGACGCTATCGGGTTGTTAAAACAAGTCGGTGAACAAACTGCTGCTACATATGAAAATGCACAGGAGATTTTGAAAAATGGTACTCCTAAAGCAGTACCTAAAGATGCATCCGGAAACGATAATAGTCCTAGCGCGAACAATTCTAAGTTGACTTCAAATGCTTTGGTAAAGTTGAATTTAATCATAACAGTCCTAGCCCCATCTATGCTTACTTCCCTTGTTTTCCATGCAATATTTAATCTTTCCACTGTTTTCGCAATTATGAGTATTATATGTGGTTTCCACAGCAATGCAGTGAAAGATCATTTCTGATAACCCTTACTTTTGACAATATCTTATAGCTTAATGGGATTTTATTTCCTTAGGTTGAGCGACGCGTGCTTGACTTCAGTGAATGTGGAACACCAGAAAAAGGTGATAGCAGCAAATCCTCAGATAGTCGGCTATGAAAGCTTCTCAAATACTTCTTCACATTTGTTGAAAGATTGTAGATAGTCTATTGTCATAATCATGCATGGCTTCAGTTATAATTACAGTCATCATTGTCAAGCTTCGTTAGATGTATGTTTGTATCATTTGTAAGATCAGTTATTCGTTTATAGCTCCTACATTGGTCAGACATGATTGTAGTTGAGATCAAATCTCTTGTTTAAAATTCTTCTTGTAATAAGCAAATTACAATTACAAAATATGATTCGGCTTTTTCCTGATTCAAAACTTCGATATCAACTTTTACAGAAGGACCTTAATGAAGTAATTTTGGAGGAATTTGAAAGAGCAAAGAAATTGGATTATTTTTCTTGTTTCAATAGGTACTGGTAGAATTAAACACAATATAACCATCGACGCTCATTTTACTTAATTTATTGTTGACCTTTCAAGCAACGTGTGTTTGTGTGCCCGCATGCTTCAATTGCTCGAATTTTGAATTCTAGTATGATAGAGAGCAGGTTTTGCATCGTGGATGCCGATCTAATTTATTTACTAATGCTTTGTTTGGATTGGGACAAGAAAGTAGACGGAATGAATGTGAAAGAAATGAATAAAAGTAGAATTTGATATGATAAACCTGTCAACAGAGTTGTGACTTGTGACCATAAAAGGCAACCAGAGGAGCAAAAAGCCAGAGACACCATCTCTTCATGGGTGCTCAAGTTGAATGTGTAGGAAGACTTTCCTGTGTTTAATATGTGGGTGATTAGCTGTTCACCTTTAACTTTTATTCAAGATCTCTCTTCTCTCTTTCTATCATATTAATAAAGGCATCTCAGACGTTTTTCAAGACCATAAGAACAACCCTAAGAACATGTACTTTTGTTCTTATAGTCTTGAGAATACGCCGGAGAGGAACGATGTGAATTCCATGTTGGAGACCTGTTCTCTCTGGAGAGTTCGTTCCTGCAACCAATTTATCACAAAGAAAGTAGAAAACAAGAGAGAGAGAGAGAGAGAGAGAGAGAGAGAGAGAGAGGAGAGAGAGAGAGAGAGGAGAGAGGAGAGAGGAGATTAAAACACAAAAATTTAGCAAAAATTGCATTTTTTTATCGTAACACAAGTTAGGAACCTAATTGCATTGAAGTGGAAATAAGAAAGTGTTCTTTCATCCTATGTGGCAACTGAAGGCAAAAAATAACTTTGAAACATCAATATTATTCAAACAATGGAGATGCCCTAACATATTACATCAAATTACTATGTATTTCTTTCTCTCTCAAGATGTAGATTGTATATTGGGTGTCCATATAACATTTTCCTTAATATGGCGACTTGTTGTCGCTTTCTATAATGTATTTATTTATATGATTGATAAGAATCTATTTAAATTGTTACAAAAATAATTTTTAACCCTAACGTTGTAAGAAATGTCAAGAGGCAGTCTATCACACAAATTTGTTTTTATAAATTAGAGTTTAGCGGTGAAATTCACATACTAAATACAAGAAGAAGGCTCGCTGTAACGTAAAAGTGGATAATATTTTGATTCAGTGTGTATGGTGTATGGTGTATGTTTAGAACCTATGGAACTTGAATATTGAATCCAATGGTAAACTAATGATGATCCACCATAGACCATATATACTAATGGTCCATGTTAGAATTTGTCTGATAGCGATATGAAATATATATATTAATAGTCGATTATTTTAAATCATGAAGCATGAAGTTTTTAACTACTAAGGTGAAAAAAATGTCTTGATGGTTGTGATTTTGTCATACTAGTATGTCCGTTTGTGAGATTCCAGTTTGATAGTACTATTTAGAACCACCATGCATATTTTATTTATATTTTTATCTACCTATCTTTACTTTACTCATAGAGCCTAGAGGGGTCATTTAATTAATCAGATAATTGCATTCCAATTCTGTAAAACTCAATGGTTATGGCATGTCTCCGGTTGAATCCAAATTCACAAAACCTAAATTCATTAGTATCACAACATCATCACCATGTTTCCTATCCTCAACAACATCACCTCATCAATTTCCATCGCCACGTCACAAAAATCAATGCTCTCAATAATAGTTAGTTAACCGCTAACTTGTTTAATTAATTATTACTATTATTATTATTATGCTAATAATAATGATTATTAATATTGCTATGCTATGGTTTCACATTGCAGATTCTAATAAAGCTGATGGTGTTCCCCTTTTATCTTGCTCCGAGGTCAGCTCTAACATTTTTGCACTTTTATGCTCTATTGTTATGATAAGAAGTCTAGTAAGGAAACTTTATTTTGAAAATTGTACATTTATTACATCGAACCTTTTAAAATTGACTTTTGTTTCATTAAACTCATCAATTATTTCATTTTTTGTCTTCTTAACAAGTGTCCTTAGTTAGAATGACCCGAGAAAGAAAATCAATTGTAAGTAAAAAAGAAGCAGAGATATACTAGTTCAATCCATTCAAATGTCTGCCGTTGGATTATTTTAACTGTTGAGAGATATACTCTCAACCGTTATAACAATCCAACTACCGACATTTGGTTGGACCAAGCCATTAGATTAATCTTGTTGCTGATATTTGGTTGGACCAACCTGCATTTTACATGATATAGGTTCAAATCTTATTGTTATTATTGTTTTCATAAAAATCACAGACATACTTGTGTGTTGAAAATAATTAGTTTTTTAAACAGAAGAAGGGAATGATTATTATTCCAAGTATGCTACCCTGGTGTTACTAATAATACATGTTTTTTACCCCCCTCTTTTGCATGCATAAGGCCTATGAAAGGATGAAACATTCAGAGAAAAGATTAAGGGAAAGCAGCAATACCTTGCTATGTACTCTAGTATTTTTGGTGGGATAACAATTGACCCAGAAGCTATGGTTATTCCTATGGATGACCACATGGTTCATAGAGGCCATGGTGTCTTTGATACTGCAGCAATAATGGACGGGTTAGTGATTTCCATCACATATTGGAAACTACTATTTCTATCTTCACTTGGATAATATTTGAAATTAAAAACCAAGATCTTCCAAATTAATACTTGAATTCAATATAATAAGTTTCTTATCTTCTTCTTGTTCAAAAAGAAAAGTTTTCTTAGCTTCTTCTTGTTCAAAAAGAAAAAGTTTTCTTAGCTTCTTCTTGTTCAAAAAGAAAAAGTTTTCTTAGCTTCTTTATATGCCTTTAGTTGGTTCAAATAATGTGAAGGAAACCAAAAAAAAAAATGAACAGATGAATCCTATCTTACACAGAAAGTAAAAAAAACATTCACTCTCCTTTGTACACCGTCTAATTATGATAAAGAATAACTACGATCAATAAATAAGGTTATGAAATATGGTTATTACTTAGGAACTGAAGTAGTTGTTTATCATTTCCGACATTGTGTTTATACTTTGGAAATTTAAATTGTCAGCTGATATATTTTGTGCATTATAGATACCTGTACGAGCTAGATCAACACCTTGATCGCTTTTTAAATTCAGCATCAAGGTCTAAAATAGATCCACCATTTGACCGTGAAAGTATACGAAGAATTCTCATACAAACTGTGAGTGCTTCCAAATGTAGAAAAGGATCGCTAAGATATTGGTTATCAGCAGGACCTGGTGATTTTTCAGCTCTCTCCCTCTGGCTGCCACCAGTCAGCACTTTATGCAATTGTATTACAGGACACGTCACCGGCCGCGGCACCAGTTAAGTCCAGAGGAGTTAAAGTCATTACTTCATCTATTCCAATAAAACATCCCAAGTTTGCAATCACTAAGAGTGTGAATTACCTTCCAAATGTGTTATCAAAGATGGAGGCAGAAGAAGCTGGTGCTTTTGCTGGCATTTGGCTTGACGATGAAGGTTTTGTTGCAGAAGGGCCGAATATGAATGTGGCTTTTGTCACTAAAGAGAAGGAACTTATAATGCCTTACTTTGACAAAATTCTAAGCGGATGTACTGCTAAGAGAGTTTTAGCCCTTGCCGAGTGTTTATTGAAGCAAGGTAAGCTTCAGGGGATAAAGATGAAAAATGTAACTGTCGAAGAAGGGAAGAAAGCAGATGAAATGATGCTTCTTGGAAGTGGAATTCTTGTTTGCCCTGTAGTGCAGTGGGATGAACAGATTATTGGAGATGGTGAGTAATTTCACTTCTTTCTACAATCAACATTCATGTGATATTTGATTAATTACTATGAGCATTTTTCATCCTTTAGTTTTCTGAGTTGATTAAATTCCCTTACTTTAAAAATTAAGTGAATTTGGTCTTGTCACCAGTTTCCTTCTTTTGAAAATCCTAATGTTGCATATGATTTGGATTTCATGATGGACTTGGGATATGAAAAACCTTAGTCATAATTTGAGATAATTTAAACGATTTTGTAGGAATTGAGATTAGAGTTTTGAAATTTGTGTTCATTTCACTGCTTGTTTGTTTAGCTGCTGATATAATAATGGTAAATAATAGGATCCTGCTTTTCTATATTGCTAATTTGGTAATAGAATTGATGACTTTCCTGCTAGGTTAAGGAAAAACTTTCAAGTTCGCTTAGTTTCATTATTTGGGTTGAGTTCACAGTTTTATTATGCCAAAGAACAATATTTTATGCAATTTTACTTTCATACTCTAAACAAATGATTCTATCTTCAAAACATCTGTACATCGTTTCTTATTAGTGTGTGACCTAAACTAAAATTTTGACATGCCATATTTTAATCATCAGCAGATATGATGTTACTTGTTTATATTAATTGACTACTTTCATTGTAAGGTTCTTATGGTTTATTGTTTGGTTGAGACATTGAACATATTATATTGTAATCATTTGTAGATTGAACGTTCTTTACTATTACCATTTTATGAGCTTATTGATTTGGTTCTTGTAGGCAAAGAAGGCCAGATAACACAGGCTCTCTCAAATCTAGTTGTTGAGGACATGAAATCAAGTCCCCCTACTGTTCGTACACCTGTTCCATATTGACCTAACTTTATTTCCTTCTCAACATATGAATGTGATTATGAACATTCATAATAAGTAGTTGTGATCCTCAAAAATACCTACTCCAGTTGCGATATGTAGTAACTTTACTGATCATTGGTTTGTAAAGTATGAAATGTAAAAATATGTACATGTATATGAGGGTTCTTAGGGCTGTTTGGTGTGAAAATAAAATAACCTGAGGGAAGTGGTTAGAAATTAAGTTCCGACCATTTTATAAGCAAGTTTAAAACAGTCATCCGCGTGTAGGTTACTGTTTTGCTACAAATACCTCAATCAGACGACAAATCACTTTGTGTATGATATTTAGACTTGTGTTCACAACTTCACATTATATCAGAATGCAAAAACCTGGGTTTAGATTCTAACCCTAAGTAGAGTTTCTGCAGGCTCGCTAATCACCTCTTTTTTTGGTTTTTGGTAAACTAAACTATCCCCCACGCAATTGCGGAGTTTTTGCAGACTCTCTGGTCACCTCTCCTTTACGCTCGCTAGTCACCTCTCTTTTGTTTCGCTAAACTTTTCACCTTGGCACAATTTGTGATCCTAAATTCTATTTGATTTGAAATTTTGCAAATAGGGTTCCTATAATAATGTATGAAGATCGTATACCAAATTTCAGGATCAAATTCTTATGCTAGATATGACTTCATGCAAACTACTCTTAATTGGCTCGCTTTCAAGTGTTAAATTGCAACTGAGGGTGTAATATGATGTGTACTTGTTCAATTAGCATGGAATTTGATATCTAAGTTTCTTTTGTTTTTAGAAAACTGTGGGGAAAAAAATCTGGTCCTAAATCACCTCTAGTTTGTGATTTCTACATTTTAGCCTCTTGTTTGGCCTAAAAGGTCTTCGTTTGGAATTAAGGACTTAAGTTGAGATTTTTTTGATCAATGCTTAAGTTGAGATATATATTCATTTGTTTGCCTTGAAATTTGACTTTTACTTTTTGAGATATATTCATTCATTTGTGATTACAACATGTTAAACTCTGTGCAGTAAAAATAGCGGATAACTGATAAGCTAACTAATAGCTGATAGTTTATAGCAGATGACTGATGACTGATAAGCTAATTAAAGTGTTTAAAAAAATTAGCGATTCAACTACCTGATAAATATAAAATGACATAAAAAGACATTTTTGTACCTTCCTATTTTTTATGAAGACAACACCAACATACATTTTTGATTTTCGTTACAAAAAAATGTTCTTGGAAAAATTCCAATTTCCAGTTTTTTTAATCTTTTTCTTTCAGAAAAAATCTGTTCCAAATAACCCAAACTTAAAGTTTTTTAAATATTTTTATTCAGGAAAACTCAAATACCACGCAAAAAAAATTAAGAATTATAACCACGTTTAATACGTAGAGAAAGTAGTACATTTAAGAAAATATGGAATACTCAAAATTTTAATTTTGCATAACATTTTTCTTCAAAAAAAAATCTTATATTCCAAAAAACTATTTTTTTTAAAACTAAATCGTTAAAATTAAGAAAAAAATACTTAAACTTAATACTTAAAAGTATGAATTTTTTCTAACTATTCAATTATATTCAGCTAACCTTACTAGTACGCTTAACATAATGGCCTCGTTTTATTTTATATTATATACGTAATAAATTATTTATTATTAAGGGCAAAAGTGGTTTTAATTAAAATAATAAGGGTAAAAATGGAATTAAAAGTGATAAGTTATAAGTTATAAGTTCAAACGCTACTTGAAACAATGTCTGAAAAATAAGCTATAAGCTCGTGATGAAATGACGTTTACCAAACAGAGCTTTTTTTGTCAGATGAGTTTATAAGCTATCCGCTATAAGCTATAAGTTAGCTTCTTGGCCTTACCGAACTTAGTCAATCTTGTTTAGCCTAAAATAGCTCTTTATTTGAAATTAGGGACTTGAGTTGAGATATATTATTCATCTGTTTGTTTGAAATTTGACACTTATTAGTTATTTCTGGAAAGAAATTTTGAATGCCAATTTATTTGACTCATAATTAACTCCAAATTAGTATTTGTGTCCTGTGTCCATATCCCTACTTTTTTTTTAGCCTGTTGAACCTATTTTGGGACCTGACACTGCAATTAGTTATTCTTGCTGGATTTAGGTATCGTTTGACCTGACTTTTTTACAGTTTAAAAGTTACTTAAAAACAAAGTTAAAATTAAAGACTTTAAGAAATAAGTTAAAGTTGTTTGATTACTTTATTTTTTTTTTAGTTTTAAAGCCCCTTCCATTCAATATTATGCATTCTAAAAAAATTACTTTTTTTAATAAGTACTTAGTTATTGTGTTTGGTCTACCTTCTCCTTAAAATTGTAGAGAAGTAAAAAAAAAGTCGGGTCAAACGGTACCTTGTTCCATACTTTGCAATGCACTTACCTTTATGAGAAAACCTAGACACAATCCTAAATTGTAGGCTATAATTTTTATTAAGAATAAATCAACCAATTTAGTCTTTAAATTATCACTATCTTTTCTAATAGTCTTGAACTATAAAAATATAATGAATAGTTCTTAAATTATTATTAATCTATCAAGTTAATCATTCAGTTACATAAAAGTAGCAGATGTAATGATGATAGTTCAGAGATTAATTTCATGAGTTAAAAATATTGAAGAAACTACTTATATTTTTAGGAAAATGTTGAATACAACGAATAAATTAACCATGACAGGGATCAAGAAGGGATTGCAAGTGAAACTTGAAAACTGTAACCCCACTACCTTCCGTGATTTTCGCCTAGGAATAGATTTGATTGGTCGAATGCAATTTTACGAGATCTTCGCTATGAAATCTCTCGATATGAATAGCAATACTCATATTTTTATAGTAATAAATTTTGAATTTAATTCATATGTACAAGCAGCATAAAGATCTTTTGTATTGTCAATTAATTATAAATATTTTAGGGTTAATAATGTTTTACCTCATGTAATATAGATCATTTCCGGTTTTCCCTCTGCAAACAAAAAAAGTTTGGATTCCATCTCTGTAATGTGAAGAATCTTTGATTTTAGACCCTCAAGACAGTTGACTGTACATTTATGCTTATGTGGCGCGCTGAATCAACATTTTTTGATTATGTGGCACGTTGACTGTGTAATTATTAATTTTTTTACATTTATTTCAAATTTCAATCGGTTTTTCATTATTAAATTAATTAAAAAAATTATTTTCCAAATCTAACTCAGCGCATTAATAAATGAATTAAAAAAATTATTTTTTTATAATTTTTCGACTTTTGTTTAAATTCTGAATATTAATTTCCAGATTTTTAATTTTTCTTTTAAAAAAATTTAATTTTAAAAGAAAAATCTGAAGATAAATTTTCTATTTTTTTATTTTTGAAAAATATTATCTAATTTTTTGTTTTTTAATAACGAAAAATATTTTCCATAATTTTTATTTTTTGTAGAAAAATAAAAAAAACTTTTTTATTTCGAAAAAAAATCTTAACTTTTTTTTAATTTCGAATTTGTTTTTCTAATTTTTGAAATATATTTTCTAATATTTGTTATTTTTTTATTTTGAAAATTATGTTTCAGAGTTTTTTTTTTAAAAAATCTTCCTAATTTCGAAAAAAAAGAATTTTTCTTTTCTACTTTTTTTATTTTTTTTAAATTTTCAAAAATTAGTTTTTTTTTAAAATTAATATAAATGAAAAACCAATTAGAATTAAAATAAATGTAAAAAAATTAATAATTATACAGTCAACATGCCACATAATCAAAAAATGCTGACTTAGTTCGCCACGTAAACATAAATATACAGTCAGCTGTTTTGAGAATCTAAAACCAATGAATCTTCATATTACATAGATGAAATCTAAACTTTTTTTTACAAGGGGAAAACCGAAAATGTCTTATATTACAAGGGGCTAAAGCAATATTAACCCAATATTTTATCGTTAAAAAATTTGACTTTTAATATATTAACTTAAAAATCATACAATAGTGGTTTGTAATCGATTGTCGTTTTTTATTCTAATGAGTATAACAACGAAACTCACACCGAAACTTGTCTACTACAGTGATCTTGGAGAAATAGAAACTCTAATTGATTCTCAAATTCCTCGATCTTACCTTACCGCCTTACCATGGAAACTAGAAATTTGTCTAACATACTGAATAGATGAGTCAGAGTCAATTGGAAACATCTAATCATATCTCAATGATTATCAATGTTGATGACAATTGTCTTGACAATATCTTCAGAGCAGGTTTTGAAGGCTTATTGTGTCATCCTTCAAAGACATGGATTTCAGGTTTTTACATTGTAGGTGCCATTGACATCCTTCTAGCAGAGCTTCATGCTATATATGTTACTTAGATTCAAGATATTACGAATCTCCTCAACTTTTGACTGAATCTTATCCATTGCTCACATCCTTCGTGAATACAATAAAGTGTGTTGACTTTTTTGTGTTTTTCTTTCTTAGCATTGTAACCATAGAACACAACGAAACTACAACACATTAAATGCTAAAAAAAATGAAGAATTGAAAAAACGAAGAATTGTGTTTTCTTTCTTTTTTATCATATGAATTGTATGATTGTTGTTTAAAAAAAGTCTTAGATTGATTATAATAAATCAAAATTATTCTCTTATACTTTATTCTTTTGTTAAAAAATAATGGTTTGTGTTCCACCAGAAAGAATATGGTCCCCATTCCTCTACATGTGGGTTTCCTGGGCATGCTTATCATTGATCAAAATCAGTCTTCAAAACAAACGGCATCAGTTACGACACGTGGCACATTCTTATAACAAGATCGTTGTTCTTTCCCTTCAAAATTTCCAATTCTAACCCCAAACCTTTCCTCCAACGGTATCACCAAACTACCACAATCTTCCAAATTCATCGCCGGAATCTTTCTCCGATCGTTTCGGTCTACGGTCGTCGGAAAATAACCGTTCCAATTCCGTTTTGAGTCGTCTTCGTCGGTGATCGGAGATGGTGAATTCTATGGTTGAACGCGCCACGAGCGATATGCTCATCGGTCCCGATTGGGCTATGAATATCGAGATCTGTGACATGCTCAATCATGACCCTGGGTACGTGCTCCCTTGCGTTCTTTGTTCTTTCTTGGTTTGATCGATTTTTTGTTTTTTGTTTTTTTTTACTTTTTCCATTATTTGGAAAAATTGAGAACAATAAAATTTGAGCTAGGTTTTAGTGTGGACTTTGTAATGGATCAACGAATTCTCTAAATGACTTCGTTTATAACCTAATTTTAATTACGTGCTTCAAAATTCTGAGATTGTTTGGAAGTACTTATGGAAACAACTTATGACATATTCATTCGCTATTTTCAATCGGTGTTTGTCAATTGCAGATAGCGGATAGAGGAAAATGGCGGATTGTTAATAGTCCTATACAGCGCCACGCCACGCCACTATAACCACTATTTAACATTATTTAACAGTGTATCACAGAACAATAGCGGTTTGTCCAAATCTCGCGACTCTATAGCGGTATAGCGCTGCTATAGGTGCTATTTAACAACACTGTTTTCAGCTTAGTTTCGTAAGCTCTCCAAATTAGTTTATGTAAACATCTTATAGCTTATACGCAAACTATTTAAATTTATCCTTTGTTATAGAAATAGTTTATACGTAAGTGTTTATGCTATAAGCTGCAAATTAAGTTGTTTATCAAAGCAGGGCTTGATTAGTTGACAGATAGCTTCTGTGGGTTCTGCTAATTTGTGTGTGACTACATGCGTGCACACATATGCTGTGTGCTAGTGAATTTAATTTGCTGCTAAATCTTCTATGTGAAATTATATGAGTATAAATTATAAGCCTTCTGTAATATATGTACCCGATTTTTTCTTATTTTTCTTACATTTCAAACTTCGGGTCTTACATATGCATTTTTAACGTTTGAATTTTATTGAGTGGTTTCCATGTTTTGGTGAATGGGAGAACTGGGTGTGTATCTGAATATGTATTTCATATTTGGTGTTTGTACTTTCTACTAGTTTCTATGTTTATACACTGAAATTTGAATATTTGATCTATGATGTTTGAGTTTTGCTCTTGGTTTATACTTCCATATATTGAGAACTCAGTTTGGTTATGCTTATTAGGCAAGCAAAGGACGTTGTCAAAGGCATAAAGAAGCGGATTGGAAGTAGAAATTCTAAAGTTCAACTCCTTGCACTAACTGTAAGTGAAGGAGCGCTTTAATACAACTTTATTCATTTATTTATTTTTAAATCCTGATGTTAATATTGTTCAAGAAGATGCTTTTGGATTTGTGTATCATTGCCTGTTGTTAATATTGTTCAAGAAGATGCTTTTGGATTTGTGTATCATTGCTTCAAGTTCAACTGTATTAAATCCATTTTGACCTCGTAAACTTTGAAAAGTTGACTAATTTCTGAATGTTTTGTTCCTGAATTATAATTAGTTATACTTGTTGTAGTATGTGTTAAGGGTTCTTTCCTTTTCATCAGCAAAAAATCATAGGAAATACTTTTGTTTTTGCATCAAGGAACAAGTTCGTTAGATGTTTCTCTAAAATAGTCAATCAAAATATAACAGAGATGAAGAGCCTAAAGTTGCAGTAAATTTTGTATTCTATAAGATTATCTAAAATAAATATTTGGTTTAGACTACAATGAGCAGAGAATGATACCATTAAACTTGCCATTGATGGTTTAGATTTGTGTGTATAAGACCATTTTCAGATTCCCAAAACACTGAGTTGATCATATAGAGTGCAGTCAAGTAGTTAGAGATGAAGGAAAATTTATAAAATTTGTAGGCCAAACCATTATGAAAATAGTAGATTTAGAATATGATATCAAGCAGAACGGTAAATATATACAGCTGTGTTGTTTGGAAGTAGTGGAGGGAAGTTCCTATCTGTTGTTTGGAATTGAAAGTTTTGATGATAATCAATAGAGTAAAATGGATTGGAAATTTAATTTCTATTATTACTGAAAACTTGGAATTGGAGGAAGTTTCTCTAATTTTTCAAGCGTGAGACAATCATCCTACCGGTGTTGCATTTCTCCTGAGTAAGTTCTACATAGACTGTATAAGCTTCAAATAAAAACCTCAGCATAATTACGTAAAAGGCTGTGCTACTAGGCCTTTAAATAAAAAAATCTTCCTTTATAAAATAATCTTAGGCCATTTCAGCTAGTATTTTATGGATTTTATAACCTTGGGGTTTCATAATTTGTCAAACCTTATAGATTGTTCAAAACATCTACCTGCCTTAGTCATTAATCAATTGGTGAGCTTTTTAATGTGCAGAAGGTAGTAACAGTTTTGTGAAAAACTACAAAGCTGCATAGCTCTTATTTAGAAAGGCTAAAAAGGGGACGAAAGAAACGTGGAATGTTCAGGATTGGAATTGTACATGATGATCATATAAAAATAGTGAGAAGCTTTCCATTACAAAGCACAAAATTTTTGGGGAACAAGGGGGTTATGAAAATATGGAGGCTTGAACGGAATTGAGCGGTTTGAACAACCTTCATTAAACATCCCACTTTAATATTAAGAAACCTCCCAAACATATGGTTCAATTCTTTACCATGCCGCTCAATTAACGACCTCACTACTCTAATTGTCCATACAACAACAACAATAGAAGCCAAGTCTTATCCCACTAGGTGGGGTCGACTAAATGGATCAAACCACACCATAATATTCTATCATATATCATGTTTATTGCCAAACCATTGGCTTCTAAATCTTTATTTATAGTTTTACCCATAAGTTTTTTTGGCTTTCCTCTACCTTTAGCAATGACGTTGCCCTCCATTTGTATTACCCTCCTTACTATGGAATCTACAAGTTGCTCCACACGTGCCCAAAGCACCTAAGTCGAGATTCAACTATATTTTCTATTATATGTGCTATCCCAACTACTCCATCATCCCAAATATACCCTTAAATTACATGTCAGATGGTCACTGCTTGTTCGAATAAGCTTCATCAGATGCCTGTCATTAAGATTTTGTGTTCAAATATTGAAACTAAACCGTCGGAGTGTCCAAATGATTTTTTTTCAGCTTGGGAGCATTCTCTATAGTCTGGATAAAATTTAAATGTCTATATATTTGACTATCAGAGAAACTTATTTGTTTTCCTGTTGGTCTGTTTTCTAGTTGCTGGAAACAATCATAAAGAACTGTGGAGATATTGTTCACATGCATGTTGCAGAGAGAGATGTGCTTCATGAGATGGTGAAAATAGTAAAGAAAAAGGTATGCATAGTTTCTCAGATGTTTTCACTGTTTTCCTATGTTGTTTCTGCTTTCACATTGTAAAATGTGTTGATGTTATTTGTCATATCAATTGTAGCCTGATTTTCATGTCAAAGAGAAGATACTGGTTCTTGTAGATACTTGGCAAGAAGCTTTCGGAGGACCAAGGGCAAGATATCCACAATACTATGCTGCATACCAGGAACTGCTGGTAATGTTTACTACAAACCTTTTACATAGTTGCCAAATATTCCTCTTGGGATTGCGGAGGAAAAAAACTCGAGATAAATCAATTTAACACTTTTGTATGGCTTTTGAGTGTGCTCTGTTACTCTTTGAATTTTTACATGATCCTTCATAAAATTTAGTTTTTGCCTATTTTTTATTATGCAAAGGATTTGCTTATTTCAGCGTGCCGGGGCAGTATTCCCTCAGAGATCTGAACAATCTGCACCTGTATTCACTCCTCCACAAACACAACCATTGACTTCATACCCTCCAAACATACGTGACGCAGATGCTCGGCCGGATACAGCTGAGACCTCTGCAGAGTCTGAATTTCCAACGCTAAGGTATGTTTTTAAGTCCTTTAATTTGTTATCTAAAAGGCGGTTGACCTAGTTTTTATAGTCTCCGTATAGAGTTATTGTTGTGCCCAACTCTAGTTCAGTCTTTGGATCATTTTTTATGGCTGACATCATGGTTCTGTATACTTCTAGTTTCATTTAGGATCGTAACCTGCAAGTTGATGATCAGATCTATTACCAGTGACATATTTTCTTTGTAGTTTGTACGTCACATTTGTAGCTGTATGATCTTTTTTATGAGCCTAGCTATGCATTATTTTTAATGGTTGCTGCAGAATCTCTTATGAAATAAACTAAAGTCTGATGGTGTTTTCGGAATCAGTGATAAAAATGAGTAATATGCAAAATTTAGCTTAAAGGAGGAATCTGATTTTAAACACATTTTCCATTTTTTTATTCTGCTTATTCTTTGAATTCATTGTCCTGTTTTTCACTTTATATGATATGTGAAAAATGCTAGTCTTGATACATTCATCAGTGTCTTTTTAACTGTTCATGCATTGGTTTTTCAAATATAAGGAATTAAGCTGTACATATCTCCTACGTCATTCACTTATTCATCATGCAATTAGCATATTGTGCTTTGAGTAGGTACTTTTATTGGTATAATTATAATGAAGAAGTATTTGTTATTTAAATTTATGCATTTTGTGTTTTAATTAGTACTTCTTTCCCAGTTTGACTGAAATACAGAATGCACATGGTATTATGGATGTTCTTGCGGAAATGCTGAATGCAATAGACCCTAACAACAAAGAAGTAAGTTGCTCGATTCAAAGATTCATATTATGATGAAAAATATGAATCAAAATACTTTTTGTTGGAATAGTTGTGAAGCTTATGGGTATGACTTATATGATTAAGAATGCATTCAAATTATTCCCTTTATTTGGTTAATGTGTTTTTAAATCCTAGACCAAATCATATTCATCAGTCCCCACATTGTTTTGAGGATCCCTAATGGTTATAGACTTATAGTCAATTTAATACTCAATTGACAGACCTTTTTTTCTTTTTTTTTTTTTTTCCTTTTCTGTTCCCTTCCCTTGTAGTCTTTGGGCACTATCTGCCGATATGGGTAGTTATTCACAGGGTGCGGTTGTTACATATTTATAGGATGAGACAAGTATAGGTTTCTTTTCGTGATAACTGTGATTATAAAAGTAGAAAACAATGAAATAAATAGGTAGTGACTGAGATTGACTGAAGAATTCGCGGATGAAACATAAGCATTTGATTACATGCTAAAATGTGGGGGAAATAAAACTTCTTGCTGGTTACACTTCAAAAGGTTTTCCAGCCCCTACCCTGCGTGAAACTAGTTGATGGGATCATGTTTTGATAAAAGTCCTAAATTCCCTTGGTTTCGCTTCTCTACATTAAAACATTTTTTATCAACAGAGTAAAAAAATAATTACACTCATTTCTCATATTCTTTCTTTCAATTTTTCATTCATTCAAACAAATGGAGAGGAGTTTATTATTCTTTCCATTTTCTATTAATCCAGACAATATATAAAATCTACCCATTATTTCTATTATCTTTCCTTTCATTTATTTTTCTCATTTTGTTTCACATCCAAGCGGAGCAGAAAACTGTGTAGAAGCTATATAGATGAAAATTGCAACTTGCCCAATTATATTTTGGTCTGTCAAATGAATTAACAGTCTATTCTTTGTTGGGGCGATTATCAGCTTGAAAATATTTATTTTTTTCATTTTCTATTCTAGACAAAATACTGCAGCACATTTCATTTTGTTTTTTTAACTGATGATTATATATGCAGCTTACTTGGTGTGTCGTTGTAAATTTCCTTAATTCAAACATTATAGGTGTTACGTTACATTGTGATAATTATAATTTATATGCAAGAACAATTTAGACACTTGAAGTTGCAAATTTAAATCAGGTGTTCATGACTGTCAAACAACCATGTGATAATTTATTTTGAATCCCGAGGCTATGTTTGGATTTCTCTTAATGAATAGTATTGAAGTGGAAACAAAGACTGGGATGGAATGGAAAGAAATTTCGTTACCGTTATTTGGGCTATTTGTGATGGAATGGAGTTGTGTGCATTCCATTTTTTGAGAAGTGGATATAATAGTAAGATTTGTAGCTTTACTGAAATAGTCCTATACTCCTATCCTATAAACTATTCCATCCTATTTTAAGAAATCTAAACAATATTACAATGTCAACTAATGTGCATGCATTCTTTCCATCCCTTTCCATGTTTCCCCTTCTGAAGTTGTTCTTGAAGTCTTAATATGCCTTCCTTTCAACATCTAAGCTCAAGAGACTATTGATTGTCATGTTGTCAAGAGTAAATTCCTATTTTATAATCTTATGTATGTCCTATGCTTTCTATTTCAGGGGCTTAGACAGGAGGTTATTGTTGATTTGGTGGAGCAGTGTAGAACATACAAGCAAAGAGTGGTACACCTTGTAAACTCAACTACGTAAGGCATCGTGTTCCCTTCTATGATATTATGAAATTGATAAGAAACCATAAATTTTAGTTCTGATTGCTGATATTTTTATTGAAATTCAAAGAGTTCGGTTGAACACTAGAGCGGTTGCTCGACTCCTCAGGCCAAGCCTATGACCTTTGTTTTATGTATATCCAGGGGTGCTTAATGCTAACTAAGGGTCCATGGAAGTTTTTGAAATGTATTTTAAATATAGATTGAATATTTTTGAAAATTTTCAACAATATTATTTTTCGGTGCTTTCAGAAATGCTCTCTATCGAGTTAGCTTCCATCTACTCTCTACCACAATTAAAAAGAGAATTCATAATTATATGCCATTCTAGTGACCCACATTCAAATGCCATTCTGTGACCCACATACAAAGTAAAAATTGAATATGTTGTTAGAAAGTAAACAGCCCTTAAGTGCCTCCTATGCAGGCCTTCCACACTCTGAGCTTCTTTCTACATTAGAATGTGGGGTCTACAGTCCTATCAATTGTAATTATTGATGACCACATATGATATTCTGTATATGCTTGATTCATGTTAATTGTACTCTTAGTAAAAATTATCTTTTTATTCAAACAATATAAAAATGTTCTTACTATGGTGTTTTCTCGGTATTTTTCCAGGGATGAATCACTGCTATGCCAGGGACTAGCTCTCAATGATGATCTGCAGCGTCTACTTGCCAGGCATGAATCTATTTTGTCAGGAACTTCTACTCAAAATGGAAATCAGATAGAGAATTCAAAGCCTGCATCTGCTGGACAACTTGTAGATATTGATGCTCCTTTGGTTGATACTGGAGATACTGGCAAACAAACTGATGGGAGGTAATCCTGCCTGTCTTTTCTTTACATTATTGCTTTGGTCATATATATTATCTGCATTCGTTATTCGTTTCATCTTATGAGAATCTATTTGATTCATTAGTAATGTTTGCCCTGGCAATATGTTCATATTATTTTTACTGGAATTATATCTTTGATGTTGGGAGTAGTTTATCAATCAGATATGGACATATAGATTGAAATTGAGTTGCAGTTAATGCTCTTTGAAGTTCTGCGCCTTCGAATAGTTTAGTTTTAGTAGTCATTATGTGTGTAAGATAGAGGTTATAGCACTTAAGACATGTTATACACGACCATCAAAGTCACCGTTTTTGTGTCCCGCTTCAGGCAACATTTTTTATTTTATGTATAAACATGAAGTAACGTACGAAATATTTTCAACTTAACCGAAATATTTTATGTATAAACATGAAGTTTATCTATCAGTTATGGACATATTGATTGAAATTGAGTTTTAGTTGATGCTCTGTGAAGTTCTGTGCCTTCGAATAGTTCAGTTTAATTAGTCATTATGATGACTTAGATAATTTGTGTGTAAGATAGAGGCTATTGCACTTAAGACATGTTATACGCGACCATCAAAGTCACCGTTTTTGTGTCCTGCTGCAGGCTACATTTGTTATTTTATGTTAAACATGAAGTATTGTACGAAATATTTGCAACTTAATCAGACTAATGTGATGTTTATGGCTCTTATCATATAAGTTAACCTACATATATGTGCAGGTCCTCTTCTGGTGCTGAAGCAGGGTCCCAAACATTGAACCAGTTAATGCTTCCTGCGCCAGCTACATCCAACGGTTCAGCTGTACCTGCCAAAGCTGATCCCAAGTGGGACCTGCTCAGTGGTGATAACTATGACTCACCAAAAGCAGACACTTCACTTGCTCTTGTTCCTCTAGGAGAACAACAACCTGCCACTCCTGTATCCGATCAGAATGCCCTTGTTCTTTTTGATATGCTTTCTAATGGAGACAATGCACCGACGTCTGCCAATACCCAGCCAACCCAGCAACCCAATGTTGGTGGCCAATCTGGTCCATTTACTCCCCAATATCAACAACAGCAGCAGACATTCACATCTCAAGGTGGATTTTACCCCAATGGAAATGTGCCAAATGCTGGTTTACCTCAGTATGGGCAATCACTGCATACACAAAGTACAGCTCCTGCCTGGAATGGTCAGGTTGCAGAACAGCAACAGCCAGCTTCCCCTTATGGTAATATTTCTTCATTTGATTTATCTATTTTCATAATGGGATGAATTCCTTTACAATTACATTCTCATTCTAAAAACGGGTTTTAGTTGGTTCATGGAAAAATTGGAAGACACCATTTTTTTCCCTTCTCCAGTAATTGACAGTGATATGTTGGGTTGGTGCGTGGAATGGATGAATTGAGAATTTAACTTTATATAGGGTTTGTGCTTTTGTATTTCAGACGTCATTGCCTCACTCTTTTATTTTTTGGTTTGATAGGTGCGCAAAATAGTGGATCATTGCCGCCACCTCCCTGGGAAGCTCAACCGGCCGACAATGGCAGTCCGGTAGCAGGTGGTCAGTATCCACTACCACCTCAGTATCCCCAACCACCTCAATTCAGTCATACGGTTATGACACATGTACAGAGTTCCGCAAATCATCAGGGGCCTCAAGCAATGGGTTATGGCCAGGCTGGTGGTATGTATATGCAGCCAAATGCTAATGGCCATATGTCAGCAGTCAATAACCAGGTTGGAAGCAATCAATTAGGCATGCACCCTCAGCATATTCAAGGTGTTGCAGGGCACTACATGGGCATGGCTTCACATCAAACACAAGGTGGTCCTGCGGCTAACATGTATCCACAACAGATGTATGGAAACCAATTTGCAGGTTATGGCTACGGTCAACAACAACAGGGAGTTCCATACATTGAGCAGCAAATGTATGGCATGTCTGTCAGAGATGATAGTTATTTGCGAAACTCCAACCAGGGTTCTATGTCTTATGTTCCATCGGGGAAGCCTTCCAAGCCAGAGGATAAGTTATTCGGGGATCTTGTGGACATGGCAAAAGTGAAGCCGAAAACAACTCCAGGTCGAGCTGGTAGCATGTAAAAAACTGTCTTGGTTTGCATTTTAGCCGTTTGCTAACTTGTGATGTTTTTATTTTATACATATAGTTTTTGTTTTCAAATTTTTTGTTTTTGCTTGTCTGGGAATTAGCATTGATGTATATTGATTCTAGAGGAAACATTCAAAAATGGAGAACTGGGACTGGGGGAGAAAGAGCAAGTGGTTGGAACATTAAAATATGGAGGTCTTATTTTCGTCTGCTCCTTGTCTTTTATTGATATTATTAATAATTGGGAAGACGAGGGCATTGGGTGGCATGACTTGAAAGATTTCCTAATAGTTAATGTCATGTTTGGATGTACTAAAGTTATAGGAATCAATTATTGCTACTGCTCTAATTTTGTCTTCTATTGACCTTTAGTACTCCTAAGGTTTTGATGTATTTTAATTATACAAAAAAATATCATTAAAATCATCATTTCAATTTATATTTAGTTACATATTTAAATCCAAACTAATTTAATTTTTAGTGCACGTTTTTGCAATGGAGGAACACTTCATTAAAGAATAATTATACTCCGACCCAAATAGAAAGAGCTGGGAAAGGGTTTGAAAATGGAGTCCTTAGAAAGGCAAGACTCCATCCTAACAGGATATCACAAGACTATGTTCTGTCAGTTTTCACTCACCATTGATGGAATAGGGAAGGAAACAAACATGTATTGTCACACTAAAGACCTTAATAAGATCAAGAGCAACTAGGTGATCCTCTATTTTATGTATTAAATTTGGCGTTACTGATATAGGTAATCTCCTCCTTGTAAATTTAAATAAACTTAAACGGTAAACATAAGAAAGTAAATTGCCTGCAAAATACCAATAGTACTCGTTTAAAAATGTGACACATGCATTTTGATTTTGATATTAAATAGTAGGTGTTTCAAAGAAATATTATATGATAGGTAACATTATATCTATAAAAAATTCAATACTAACAAACACACCAAACTAGCATATATTAATTTTCTTGCTTGTGCATTCGATTTCTGATATGTAACACTTTTAATACATTACAATAATATATGCTTTTCTTTCAAATCATGCTACACATTATTCTTCCGCTTCACACAAGCAAGCTTCACTCGATTGTGTTATGACCATCGATATAATATTCAGAACAAAGATTTGTCAATGATTAATATAAAAGATACGAGATAAATATTTGTCACCGATAATTTGAAAGAAAAAAAAAAGATGACAAACATTTGTAATCGTATAAAAAAAACACATGACAAATATTTCTCACTAACTAAAAAAATACAAAGATATTTGTCATCAATACGTAAAAATACGGTGCAAATATTTGTCACTTTAAAATATTAAAAAAAAATCTCTTTATAGGCAAGCTTCACTCGGCTGCCTTCTATACATCAAAATAAAATACAGAATAATTATGTCATTGATTAATATAAAAAACAACACAATGTTTGATGATAGTAACTTCTATCGATCCAAAATTGTTTGCAACAAAAGCACATTTTGAGTGAGTATATGATATTTGACAATCCACATGAATGTTTTACTTTAAAAAGAAAGCTGAATATCAATTGATTCATACAATCATCAAAACTACCGAGTCAATCACATACACATGGGAGTTGAGTAGCACAACCAGTTTGAGCTAAAATATAATGAGTTAAAGGTTTTGGGTTTAAATCCAGACGAAGGAGAAAACTCATACATCTAAAACATACAAGCCACACATGGTCACAACATTAAATGGAAGAGTTATGTCTCAGCATTAGGTTTGTTTCCAGGGTTGAAGCCTTTGATTGAAGAGAAGGCAGGACTGGAAAGTGGAAATGATTGGAAACCATGATAAGAATGCGTCCGTGGAAAAATAATCATACCGGTTCTGTTATCATACATTCTAGCAAACACTCCTTTACTATACTCTTCATTGTAATTGCAAAAGATAAGATTGGAAACCATGATAAGAATGCCGCCGGTGGAAAAATAATCATACCCGGTCCGTTATCATGCATTCTAGCAAAGACTCCTCACTATACTCTTCCATGTAATTGCAAAAGATACCAATGACAGTTGAGTAAAAGCAGCAAGAAGACAGGCAGCTACAACATGGCCTATAACTACAACTCCTTGTGAAAATCTCAAACTGGGCTTAAAATCGGCAGTTTTTGGCTGTAGGTATTGATCTTAGATATAAAAATTAGAACATCAGAAAAGACAAGCTCATTTACCTGGAAGCTTTAAATGATAAACAATATTAATATACTCAACAAAATATTTCCTTTGCCTCAAAACACTGAAACAAACAGGTACACAATGCTTGAAGGCACTAAACAAAAACAATGCTTTGTGACAACACTCACATGTCAACGTCAACAATGTCATTCCAGTTAATTTCATTGCATACAAAACATACCTTAAATGTATACCATTAGTTTCATTTTATTAGGGGGAAGAAAGATTTGTACTGTTGCTCCGTGACAACATCCAATAACAATATTAACATTCTGGGCAAAAAACTACCAGAGCAGAAGGCATCAGGTACAGACAAATCACCAGACTACACGGTGGATTATCCAGGTGAAAATCAATCTACAATTCAGTTAAAACAATCTATTTTTTTTTATCAAAAGCACCAGTACATGTAATGAAATCCATTAAACTTCATGGTACAAAATTTAAATAGCCCAGTGGTGTTAAAACAAAATCTGCTACATATCCTAAATACTAGTACAAATATTAGGAAGGAAGGTCAATAGATTTCATGGTATAAAGTTTAAGAAAACCTGCAGAAAAGCCAGTTGCATTAAAAGAAAAATCAGTAAATAAGGGACTGGCGCCTTTCAAATTTCTCCTCCGTAACCTCCAGATCCAAAATAATCCTTCCTATTATTTGCAATTGCCACACTCTGCTGATGTTCTAATTTTGGACAATCGCGGATACGATGACCAAGCCCGCCACAAACAGCACATCCCTTGACACCACTTATGCCAGTGATTTCTTCATTATCTTCCATTGGATCAATCAGTTCAGCCAAAACAGGGGGAATCCTCTGTTTTGCTTCTTGCAAAAGGTGTTTCAAATCAAGCAATGTTGTCTCAGTTTGGTTCTTGTTTATAAATGTTGTCGCTATACCAGTTTTGCCACATCTTCCAGTACGTCCAATCCTATGGACATAATTTTCAATTTCAGCTGGCATGTCATAGTTAATGACATGCTGAATATCAGGAAAATCCAAACCTTTGGATGCAACATCAGTTGCAACCAACACATCTTTCTTTCCAGCCTTAAATGACGAAATAGCATACTCTCTCTCTTCCTGATCCTTGCCTCCATGAATAGCCACGGCTTCCACTCCTTTTAAGAGAAGATACTCATGAATGTCATCGACATCTGCCTTATTCTCACAAAATATCAAAACAGGAGGTGGGGTTTTCTGTAGGCACTCAAGGAGGTAAACAATTTTTGCCTCTTGTTTGACATACTCTACTTCCTGAATAACATCAAGATTTGCCGCCCCTGCACGTCCCACATTGACAATAATAGGTTTTACCAAAGCACTTCTAGCAAAGTTCTGAATTTTGGTTGGCATAGTAGCAGAAAATAAGAGAGTCTGCCTTTGAGCTTTGAAGTGATCAAAAATTTCTCTTATATCATCTTCAAATCCCAAATCTACCAATCGATCAGCCTCATCTAGCGTTAAATACCTGCAGTTATCAAGATTCATTTTCTTCTTCGCCAACATATCCTTCAACCTCCCAGGTGTGGCAACAACTATGTGAACCCCCTTCTTGACAATCTCAAGCTGTGATCTCATATCAATTCCACCAATACAAAGCAAAGGTCTGAGCTCCGGATATCCAGCTTCCTTCAAAGGTAACAAAAATTGTTCAATGACTTCATAAGTTTGCCTCGCCAATTCCCTCGATGGACAAATAATCAGACCAAATGGACCTTCACCGGGAACTATAGGCATCATAATTTCCTCCTGCATTGCCATCATGATCATTGGAAGCACAAAAACCAAAGTTTTACCAGAACCCGTGAAAGCAATTCCAATCATATCCCTCCCAGATAAAATAACAGGAAGCCCTTGCACCTGAATAGGTGTTGGCTGCACAATCCCCTTGGTTTTCAACATCTTCAAAATAGGATCCAGAAACCTCATATCCTTAAAATTCTTAATCGGGGGTGGAATATCTTCACCATTGACAATTATATGCCACTGTTTTTGAATCAAATCACAATCTTTCTTTGACATCCTTCTAATATGCAAAGGAGGCTTCCACCCAGTAGGCAAAGGTTCGGTATAAGTGATCCCTTTCGCTAATTCACGAACCGACATAAGGGTTTTTTTATCAGACAAATTCTCAATCATCTCTTTCTCCTGTTGAACAATCTGTTCTGTAACACTAATCTCAGGTTGTTCTTTCTTTAACTGTGAGGCCTTAACAAGTAGACTGGGCTTAGTTTCAACCACACTCAGTTTTTCAGAATCATCATCTATTGGAGCAGATACTTTCCCTTTGCGTTGGAGAATCTTCTGAGCTTCCACGGCGCGACGCTTCGCCACAGGAATATACTCCTCATAATCATCTTCTTCCATTTTTGCTACCACTGGATGGAGGAGTTTCTCCCTGTTTCTGGCGGCCAAAGAGCAACTACGGCGGCGTTGAGTGCAACAACTCAAGCTTGTTTGTGATTTTGATTTTGATGGAGGTGTTCAGCAACCAATTTATATTGATCCCAAAATTGGTTAAAAACCTCAAACAATATAAATTAATCCTGTCTATCGTAACATGTTCTTAATATACATCAAAAAACAACTTTAAAGATCAACCATTTCTTTATCAACTTCCACATAAGCTTCTTCACACAGTTGTTTGGCCACCTGTGTCATGGAAGAAAAAAAATCATATACTGCTCATACTCGCTTTTTTAACTATAAAATCAATTCAATAATAATCAAACATATTTAATCTTGAAATCATAATTACAATACACAAATGTGTAATGCTTGAAGTATCATTCACTTTTACTCATAAGCACAATTTCAAGCATATATGTATATAACTTGTTCAAATTGAGAACATAAGCAGGTAGATACACACTAAATATCTATGGGATAATAGATGTTCACTACAGAGATAAAATTTAACGGCCAATCAATTAAAGTAGATACCAATCAAACTCATAGTATATTGATCATTAAGGTTTGATTAAGATGAAAAATATCAAAATTATGTCTTAGATTGTCAAATACAAGCCTGCATATGCATCAACTAGTTTCATATCTGCCATCATCTACACAAACTTAAAATCACAATATTTCACTGCAGTCCTTAGTTAAAGTATCTGAACCCACAATGAACATCAAAGCAATTGATTGTAGTATTGAACCATTCAAAATATGATTATTGAGAAAAAATAATTGCTATATTCATTCAATTTTCCATACACTTACAAAGGAAGAAATTAAAGTGTGAAATAAGGTGAATTCTACATTAGTCCACCATCAAAATAAGGTGACTGAGATCTCTTTTCTAAGACTTTAAATATTTTTGTTTATGTGGAGTTCAATTTCATTTTAAAAGGAAGGGATAGCGAAGAACGGTCTAAAGGACAATAATGGAATAAGCTTTCTCAAACACCATCCTCCAAACTACCCCCATCAAAATAACGACCCAAAACATAAGAAAGGAAGAGCAGATATGCAGTTCATTTGGTTATATCTTATGCATGGCAATCCTGGGGATACATATCAGTAACTGTGCTAAAGTGCTACATCCTTCTACCAAAACGAATAACTAAACTACCAAGACCTAAGTAACAACAAATAGAACAACAACACCAACAACCAAGCCTTATTCCATTAAGTAGGGTCAGCTACATGGATCAAATTACGCCATAATGTTCTATTATAAACCATATTTCGATCCAACTCATTAATATCTAGATCTTTCTTAATAGTTTCTCTTAAAGTTTTTCTTGGTCTTCCTCTGCCGTGATCTGACTATCCTCCATTTGATCTACTCTCCTTACTACATAATCTACATGACTTATCTCTACGTGTGCAAACCACCTAAACCTATTTTCCACCTTGTTTTCTTCTCTCTAAATCCTTCTACCAAAACAAATAACTAAACTACCGAAAATCTAAGTAACAAGAAATAGAAAATCTAACAAAAACAGAACAATAAAAAAAAAAAACTCGAAATTGTAGCAATAGAACCTCCAAAAATATCTAATAATTAGCCAACCCAAATTGGCACCGGGAAGAAGGTCAGGAATTGTTAATTAGTGTTCACATTGATTGATTCAACGAAAACAATTACATGTCTGTTTATATAGAATTTTACAAATCCTAAATACCTGAGACTAAGTTTGTTACAAAGCATAACATGGAGTAATCGATTCTGATTTAATGCTCCATACGCGAACGAGTTTTAGGGTTTTGTGGAGATTGCAATGATCAACAATGCTTTTCTTAGTAGTAGCGCGAATGTAGAAGACACGAATAATTTTCACCTATTTATATTTAGGTACAGTTTGACCCGACTTTTTTTCTATTTCTCTGCAATTTTAAGGAGAAGGTAGGTCAAACACAATATCTATTAATTACTTGCTAAAAAAAGTACTTTTTTTAGAATGCATAAAATTAAATGGAATGAGCTTTGATCAAAAGTTGTTTAAATGAACTTTAGAACTACTTAACACGGCTAATAGATTGAAAATTGTTTTTAACTCTTTAGATATTTAGAAGTTGAATTATAGAAAAATTTGTTTTGATTGAGATTAAGATTAAGTTTGTTTGTTCTTTAAAAAAAGATTAAGGTACCATTTGACCCGACTTTTTTTCTACTTCTCTACAATTTTAAGGAGAAGGTAGGCCAAACACAATATCTAAGTACTTGCTAAAAAAAAATTTTAAACATTTTTTTCCTTCAAAAAATATTTTAACAATTTTTTATTTATTATATATTTGTACAATATTTTTTTTTAACTTAAAAATAGCTTTAAAACTAAAAAAATAATAAAGTAACCAAACAACTTTAACTTATTTCTTAAAGCCCTTAATTTTAACTTTGTTTTAAAGTAGCTTTTGGACCGTAAAAAAGCCAGACCAAACGATGCCTAAGTTACTGTGTTTTATCGAGTGAGTTTGTTTTAATTTGTTTTTAAGAGAGAAAAGATAGGGGGAGGTTGAACAAAAGACACAAAATGATATAATTTTGATGATGTGTCAAAAAATTAAGAAGGGGTAAGATTGTATTTTTGGTAAACATTAAGTTTCATAATTAGAGATAGAGAATAGATAATTAAAAAATAGAAGATTAAATTTGTTTGTTCTTTAAAAAAAGATTAAATTAGTGTGTTTTATCGAGTTTGTTTTACTTTGTTTCTAAAAGAGAAAAAATAGAGGGAGAATGAAGCAAAAGACACATAATGATATAATTTTGATGACGTGTCAAAAAATTAAGAAGGGATAAGATTGTATTTTTGGTAGACATTAAGTTTCATAATTAGAGAAAGATTCATAATAAATTCAAAGCTTTGTACAATATTTTGTCAAACAACTTTTAACTTAAAAATAGCTTTAAAACTAAAAAAAATAAAGTAACCAAATAACTTTAACTTCTTTCTTAAAGCCCTTAATTTTAACTTTGTTTTAAAGTAGCTTTTAGACGGTAAAAAAGTCAGGCCAAATGATGCCTTAATTAGTTTGATTTGTAATAGCCTTTTATCAAAAACTGCTTGAATATGCTATTTCGTCCCTAAATTTGTACACATCGGTCGATTTTGTCCTCGAATTTTTCGAAATAGCATATAAGTCCTTAAATTTTACAAATGTCGATCAAATTGATCCTGCTGTCAAGTCTCGCTGTTTACAGCGCTGATGTGTCATGTTAAGTGCTGACATGGAGTTCCAAGTCAGCTTCCACGTGTACAAAGATGAATTTGATCGAAATATTTTGAATTTTTTTGGATTTTTTTTAAACAAAAATCATTACAAATTGTTACGTTGTCAAATCGATCCCTGAATTATTAATTAAAAATCAAGTTGGTTTCTGAATTATGTCAGTGACTATCAAATCGATCCCTGAATTATTTATTTTATCTATCAATCTAAAAAAATAAAAGAATGTGTTTAAGAGAGTACACTGCATTTTTCCAACACTTAAGTTGCAACTGGTTGCATTTTCCACTTATTATCCTAGTTTATGCACATATGACTCACAACCTGCTCCACTACTATGAGTTCGAATACATATATCATTGCACCTTTGGATATGTTGAATTTAGGAACTTGGTGTTTATGATGACTAATTTATGCCCCGAGTTAGGTTGCTTTTGGATATGTAATATTTCTGCACTAGTTGTTTAGTTTGGTTTATTTTGCAATTGCTGCCTTTACTTTGGGTCTACCTTTATGACTTTATCAAGGGTGGCTAGGAACAATTATTTTTGGGTATGTAATGACTTGTTGTACAATGACTAAATTATGACACAAGTTAAATATTATGCACTCAAAATGTGTTTCTTTTTATTTTTACTCTACTCTTGACATATATGCACAAATGATCGATTTGATAACTAAATATATAATTCAAGAACTTGCTTGATAGTTTTGCATATATTGTAGGAATCGATTTGATATTTTTCACAATAATTCAAGGAATAAATTGATTTCAATAACATCACAGAAGGATTACATTCATCTTTAACCTCTAGCCATTGAGGGTATTACACACGCCTAGTACAGTACAATAGGATGTTAAAAAATTCAAACAAGCGTATTATTCCTATCAAATACTTGATCAATCTCAGCTCACTTCATAAACAATCAACTTTGTCCATCAACCTTGCCCTCCAAACCTCTTCATTGCTACTTTCCTTAGCTTTAACCACAGACTAAACTTTCTCCATCAATATTGCCTTTCTTCCCTGACCACCACCAGTTATGTTGTTTTTAAAGTATCCTAGTTCTTCAACTTCATCAACCCAGACAAAAAAAATCGCAATTATCATCATCATTCTTTGGCAAAGGGCATGTGTGGAAAGACCTTCCTGGTTTCTTCAGAGTATTGGCTTGTCTTACAGCACATCTTCTAGGACACTAACAATCAAACATTCTGACCTCACCATTAAACATGGAGCTTGAAGATGAAGCTCGACTTTGAGGGTTGTTTTTGGTCGTACAACCACCACCCATCATTTGAGGTTCGATTTGAACAAGTTTTCTGAAAGAAATTTTGGGGATTTCGAATTGTAAATGGGAGATTGAAAAATTAGGGTTTGAGATATATAGAGTTGGGGAAAAAAAGTCGTTGTACAACGGTCCTGAAGCAGTAATTTTTTTCCAATTCGCTCAATTTCGTCCTTGCCTTTTTTTGTCACTTTTGGTCAAATTAGTCCCTGAACATGTGGCATCTGACTTGACAAGCCACGTCACCGGTTAACGTTCCACATCATCACCGTTAACGACCCAACTTGACGGAGGGACTCAATTGATTGACATTTGAAAAAATCAGGGACCTATTGGCTATTTCGAAAAATTGGAGGATGAAATTGACCGGTGCATACAAATTCGACGATGAAATAGCCTATTCACTCGCTAATATAGTGTTTATCATGATAACAACTTATGGTATAAGCTGGAAATAAATGGACAAACAACACATAACAGTGTTTAATGGAAAAGTGCTATTGTAGGCTTCCATAATTTATTTTATTTGTTAGTACTCTATGACAAAGTTTAAAGAAAAGCGATATAAAATGCTCGTTTAAACCTAAAAATAATTAGGGTCTTGTTATCTTGTGCCCCAAGGGCACAAGTTAGTTAAGAAATTTAAAATTAGAAGCTTTTCATAGAAAACAACAAAATTTTGACTTTAAAAAGTTGAATAAAGTTGAATGCACAACTTTTGAGACAATTATTTCTATTTTAAATTTCTTAGCACGTGCCTATGGGCCACATGTTAGCATTTTTCAAATAATTATCATTTAGCCGACATTGACAGATGGCGATGCAACCCCCCAATCAGTGGAAGGTTAGACAATGTTGGGATAGTCGAGCAAGGGAAGTTGATTCTTTCTCGAGACCACTAATTGAGTATATGGGTGGCAAAGACCTCAAACTTAGTGCGAATACACAAAACTCACGTTACATGTTTGTAATGCTACTAACCCAACAAAGGATGAGAGAAAAAGCTTGTAGTCGTAGCGGAGTTGTGCACTAAGGATTATGTCGTGAAGAAGGAGACCTGAAGCCGGACGTAGGCACTACGATCCCTTGCACGAGAGAAACTAACACACTACCCACGTGATTAGTCGAGCAGAGGTTTAACATTGTAGGTCACATTGTTTGGCTAATAAACAAAGTTTTATTATAAATATTTAGTTCATACATTGTAATTAGAGCCATTGAATCAATTAAACAAGTTTCTTTCACTTCTTTTTATCTCTTTACTTTTCTGTTTTTATCTTTATTTTATGCATTTCTTATTGCAACTAAAAAAACTCCAAAAATAACTGTACCTAACACTACTGTTGAAATTATAGAACCAACGGCTGAGGGACAAGGATCATCTTAGTGTTAATCATTCAATTAATCAACAACGTTCAATTCACAAGAAAATCACACTTGATGAGGACATTTGCCGAACCTCATGTAAATTCTTGCTCCATCAACAACGTTCAATTAATCAAGTGTATTTATTTTTTTCACAAAAGGCAAAGATACCTTTTCTTATTTATTCAAAAAAAAAAAAAGAGAAGTTACAAATATTAGGGGAGTAGGTCAAAACTCAAAGTAAACAACCAAGAAATAAATAACATTTGCCTCTTTAGAATTTGTACGAGGAAAACTCAATAGGATGTGGAAGAAAAAAAGAGTGTATAGCAAAAAAATATAATTTAAATATGGATGATGAATGGAGGAGTTTACCAAAACGAAAAAGTCATCTAACACAAGATGCGCCTAAAGAGACTTAAAAGTTACAATATTACAAGGTTGTCACCAAAACAGAGCAACAACCAACAAAAAGAAAAGAAAAACTAAGTTACAAAAAGTTAAGTTACAACATCTAACAAATAGTAGGATTAAGCCTTCAATAAAAAAGTTGATTCAAACGGGAGATGATCTTAAGTTTTTTAATTTGTTTTGCTAATAGCTTAAGTAATATTTTACAATTTCAAAAAAATTAAAAATAATATATAAATTTAGACCGATACGGTACTACAATTTCAATAATTAATAATGAGTAGTATTTAACAAAAAAAAAAGAACAATTGTTCAAAATCTAACTAAATAAAAAGGAGACATCCTAAATTTTGTACACTTAAGATATGAAACAAATGAGAAGCCAAGACATTATCCATTCCCACAAAATGAAATCAAATCACATAATGCCACGTTGGATCAACGTATCTATGGCCATCTAATATCAGCATTCTGAAGCCACAAATTGCTTATATGGTTACCATTAGATTCTGCTTACTTCTTACATCATAATATCATATCATAACCTTCAAAATCTTTGTGTGTGAAAAATAAACTGAAAGAGAGATTCATAACTTAATTTTATTTTTCATTTAGTTTGATCAAATGGCAACCTCTATGATGACAACTTTGCCTCAATTCAATGGTCTTAGACCACAACTCAAACCTTCTTCTATCCAGGGTTTGGTAATCAACCACTCTTTTCATGTCATGATTTTGTTATTTATAGTAAATGTTACATATGTTTTAATATATCTATGATTATCTTGAATTTGTTTTTACAATGTCTTTAGTCCATTAAAATGAAAACATTTAGATTTTTTTATAATAGATCCCTCATAATATATCTTCAATTTTTAGTAGAAAATGAATTGTGATTAATGTGTTATGCTTTGTTTTTTCTTTTCTGATTTAATGTGAAGGTTGCTGCCCAACCTATGACAAGGCGCAAGGGAAAGGGTGCTTTGGGAGTTCGTTGTGACTTCATTGGTTCATCCACTAATGTGGTATGATTTCAAGAATTAGATCCAATTCCAATGTTTTTATTCATAGTACGTATTTGGATTGACTATGAATTTGACGAATGTACTACCATGATTTTGATAAAAGTTACACTTGATTATTATTTTTTAGTTAAATCAATGTGTCACCGTAATTTTGTGAAACTCGTTGTTATTCCAAACATGATGTGTATAGTTTTCTAGTCCAATTATTGTGACAATATGCTTTGATATGATATTTAGTGAAAATGGTTGATTGAGTTTGACATGCTGGACAGATTATGGTGGCATCTACAACCCTGATGTTGTTTGCTGGAAGATTTGGATTGGCTCCCTCAGCAAACAGGAAAGCAACAGCAGGACTAAAGCTGGAGACAAGGGACTCAGGCTTGCAGACTGGTGACCCAGCTGGGTTCACCCTTGCTGATACTTTGGCCTGTGGAACTGTTGGACACATCATTGGTGTTGGTGTTGTTCTTGGTCTTAAGAACATTGGTGCATTGTAAAAAGGAAATTATGTTGTGAACTTGTGTTGTATCTGTAATAAGTGTTAATGTTATTTTATTTTTGCATCTTTGAGACTTAACCTTTGATGAAATTCTTAGAAATCTGAATGTCGTTGAATTTGGAAGCTTGAGTGCTTGAAAATGAGAGAATTTTCAAACGGAAACATACTCAAAAGGAAACATACAAGGTGCTCTATATATAGAGCTAATTGAGAATTAACCAACTATCCATCAACAAACACTAACTAACTAGAGCTCTTATTAACTAATTGAATCATAACAAACACCGAATAATTAGAGCTCTTATTAACTAATTGAATCATTACTCTTAACAACCTTAATCTTTAGTTGCTCCCTTCCACACTTAAACACGTGCAAACATAGAGACTCAATGGTTTGACCATGCTGTCGAGTCAACCATGCAGTCGAGTCATCATGTTCAATCCGGTTCAATCATATCATACATTAAAACAATCCTGGTTTGATGGACCTGAATTGCTACCATGTGGTTACTTGAGTAGTTCAACCATGTGGTCGAGACAACCATGCAGTCAAGTCATTCTATTCAATCTGGTTCAATCATATCATACATTAAAACAATTCTGGTTTGATGGATCTGAATTGCTACCATGAGGTTACTTGAGTAGTCTGAGCAAGATTTACTAGCAAAAGGACTCAATTTAGTCACAGAAAAAATGTAGACTAATTTAGTCTCCAAAAGATGAAAAGGTATCTGTTTGACTCTCAGAGATTAAATGGCAGTAAAAATGATTTATATTTATTTTTTTTAAAAAAATTAGAGATATATTTAAGAGGACAAATATATTTTCATACTTTGCTTTCATAAGGTTCGGTTTAGACATGTACTCTAATTGATAATAATCTTTAATAACCAACTTCCTCTAATTCTTAATGGTGCAGTAAGAGAGGGAAAAAACGATAATCAAGGAATTGAAAGAAGAAGAAGAAAACTCTAAAATGTGTTTTTCTTCCTCCAAATGATGATGAGGAAGTAAATTTAACTTTCAGCTACTGCATAGTGCATAATGTGTCATTTAGTTCAGTGATGAGTTTAATTGTACATAAACATTGTTGCCTGTGCAGATTAAAAAAAGATTGCCTCCTAAGTCCTAATCCTAGATTCCCTCAAAAAAAAAATCCTAATCCTAGATATAAAAGATTCCAATTTTACAGTTTTCGCATTAACTCCAAACATGATTCGTCAAGCCAAGGCTGAAATGATCCCATGTGGCACACATTCTGCAAAAGTGGACAGACAAAAGTACATCACAACAGTTAGCAAAAGATGTTTATGTTGAATTATGAAACAATGCACCAAACAAAACTGTAGAATAATCTAGTTAAATCCATGAGAAGTTTACGTAACGTTACAGAAATAATCATAACTAAGAACCACTAAATAGACAATTTTTAATTAGTAAATGAGACACAGCTAGAAGGTTTATATCCAATTGCCTCATACCAATTTCTATCTCTATTTTTAATTTAGTGTATTAACTAAAGGAAATGTGGTAGATTATATATTGTGTATTATAGAAACATCAATTTCGCAAAAATCAATGTTTTAATTAAATATATATAGGTATATGTTCTTGGGTTGGATAATACCCCAGAAAAATAGTATAGGGGATAGAATACATAGGGGATTCACTGTCTTAGGCGAACATCATACCCCAGAAAAATAATCTACCTATATAGGTAGACCGTCACTCGATTTAAGAGCTAGCTTACCTCAAAGGATAAAAAACATTTACAACCCAGAAAGGGCTCTAAGTTTGTTCAATCTCATATCAATCACGCATGTAGAATGCCTACATCACAGTTTATAAACTATTGCATCAAAGGGGAAATCTGGTGCTTTAAATCTCCTGCCATCGCAGGGTTCAAATCCAAGGAATGGTCAAACATTGTTTTTGCAAGAGACTGATTTGATGACTGAACCTGATACTTCCTAGTCCTACTCACAAAACAAGAACTCTAATGTGTCAAGGCCCCCTTTCCTATCAAATCATTGCTTCAACAGGCAAACTATTCTTCATAAACACGTTAAGGATCTAATACTAGAAATTAAGTGAACATGAATCTATTGACTTACTTTCATATAGAAAAAAAATCCACGCAAGAGAAACAAAATCCTACGCTTATTCTTGGACTCCTCGGCAATAGCTTTGGATAGATCTGCACAATTATGAAACAAATATTTGATAGAGGCCTGAAATCAGATTGAGCATAGAAAGAGTTGAGCGATAATAAGAATAGAAGTTGAAAATCCAATAGAAGCTACCAAAAAACTTGCACAAACCAACCACAAATTAGAATATAGACAGAAATTATGTTCTTTCAGCAAAATCTAACCAAAATATAATGATGATTAAAAATTAGTATTAGTCAGTCACAGAATGTGCCCATACTTAAAAGGTACCATGAACTACCTTGACTACACAGAAATCAAAATTGATATACTGTCATTGTCATATATTAAGCTCAATAATAAATTAACTCATAAGTGCATGAGCAAATTATATTTATTCATGAGGCTCTACATTACTCTGACAGTGTTTTGGATATAACAATCACAACTGAACCCCCCAACATTAAATTTTTTCACAGACAATCCCGTTTATAATAATTTTAACAAACACAAACAACCATCACAATTTGAAGAAAATACAAATCAATAGGAGATAGTTTCATGTTTTATAACAAGAAAGATGAAGTGTATAACCTTCTCTTAATCTCAAATCATATAATTCAACTATGTTTTGGTTGGTCCACCCAACACATCAAGGGAGGATTGAATTGAGACCACTGAATTATGACTGTATATTTAGGATTAAACTCTATGTTACCATTTTTACATACGAAATAAGAAAATCTGGGAAGTCATAACAGTTGAGAAAATATGGACCTACCAGGGTACATTACATGATACGGTGTAGTGACACCTTCAGTGTGATATGATTCAACCACCCTCCGCCGTGTTTCGAAATGGCGTTCCTGTTGCTTTTTCTCACATAGTTCGAGCAGAAGGGACTTGTACTCTTGTTGGTCATAAGGCCTGTCAAGATGTTCCAAAAGTCTTCTCCTAAATTGAGAATCATCATAAGCAGCTATTTGCACTTCGTCTTTGGGGTTCAATTCTTCAAAACACTAAACACACAAAGCATAGATGTGTTATGAAAAATGTTAAAAATTAACTATTTGAAATTGTTCCTTTAAAAAAATTATTATTTTTGAATAATGTGCATGTTTGTAGACCATTAGCAAAATACGACTAATACAGGTACACTGCAAAGTTGAAGACACTTACAGATGAATCATATCTTTTTGAAGGAACGAAAGGGGTATCTTCACAAACTTGATAAGATTCCAAAATAGTAACATCTGGATCGGAGCAATTACCCCCATCCTCCACCGTGGGTGTGTTTGTGGTATTCTTACGACTCATATACTCCTTATCACCATCAACAATCGTCACAAAATTAAGAATTAGTTCATTGTTTTTTTCAAATGCCGGATCAGAAACTAGTGAATTTTTCTTAAAACTTGAACTTTGTCCTAGTGACTCACTACCCAGATTGACCAATCTGTGATCATCTTCATCTACACCAACATCATCGCTAATATAACCAGGATCATATGTAGGCAAAAGTGATTGGTAATCTGCATCCACCTCATCATTGTCATTGCTATTGCCAACATCAATATTTGAACCACCACTATGATTACTAGCACTGTCAATTTCAACACCAGGATCATATGTAGCCAAAAAGGTACAGTAATCTGAATCCATCTTATCACTGTCATTTTCAACACCAGGATCATTCGTAGCTAAAAAGGTACCGTAATCTGAATCTGCCTTATCAGTGTCAATTTCAACACCAGGATCATATGTAGCCAAAAAGGTAGCGTAATCTGAATCCACCTTATCACTGTCATCTTCAACACCAGGATTATATGTAGTTAAAAAACATCCGTAATCTTCATCATCATCATCGCCAGTATTTGCAGCCAAAATTATTCTGCAATCTTCATTTACATCATCATATATAGTATAATCATTTTTATCTATCAAGACATTTGTATTTCCACAAATCATCGCAGTTGTCCTTGAAGCACTAATGACACGATTGTGCTTCAAAATATCATTCCTGGCCTCCCGTCTTCTTAATAGCCTTTGTAACCTTTTTGTTTTATCATCAGTATGAGCGTCATCCGGGTTAAACGTGATTAAAGCACGCTCCATTTTTCCTTTAATGGGAACAATATCCTCCTTTAAAAGGGAAAAAAAGAACTCACTGCAAACATTAATAAAAAAACAGAGAAACAATCAATTTTCTCGATACAACTGATATTCTATATCTTAAGGAATATATTTATCTACAAATTTTAAGCACTCTTGACTGTATTCATACATATAAAATCCTACGAGATATTTTAGAAACATATCTGAATCATGAAAACTTTGTTCTTAGGAACAAAAGGGCATTAATTTATACAACCTGTGGAAAAACACTGGACGAAAAATCACCAAACATTAAATAGAAAGCCAGAGTTATCTATAAGAGATGTCTTTAACCGGTTTATGAGGGATTGTTGTCATGTGCAGTTATCAAAATTTGTAGCTATGCTACTTAAGATTAACCATAATGGAAGTAGTTCAAACAAATAACGCAAAAGGAAAACAAAAGTTGCATGGTTGGACATTTCGCTCAAACTAGCGCTGACAAGGGTTCAAGTCCGAAACTCTCCTAAAGATCTACATAAATTCCATTATAAAGTAATGTTTGGATAAACAACTTAATTAAACACTATAGCAAAAACACCCATTTGTCATATAAACGCTAATTTATAAACTATTTCCATATCAATCAAACCATAAAATAAAGTCAAATTGTTTTGAATTTAATTAGTATACTTTGTCAGCGTACAATTATTTTACACATACATCAAATGATGTGTTGGCACTACAATTAATGAATACGAAAACACATGAATTGTCGTATTCATTAATTGACGTGGCAACACATCATTGAATATATGTGTTAAACTGACACAGTATACTATCATATAGAGCTTAAGCCGAAAACAGCTTAAGAACATGTCATAATAAGTTGTTTCATATAAGCTCTCGCAAACAGTCTCACGACTAACTACTTACTTACGACGTTAGTCGATCCATAAAAAGCCCTAAATTGGGTGTACCACCTCCCCCATATGTAAAAAAAAAAAAAAAAAAAAATTGACAAAGACCACCTATTTTGAAATTAAAGAAATGCAATAGTGTCAGTGTAATACCAAGAAAACGCAGACAAAAACAACAAGACAATAGAGAAACAAAACAGAAATGAAAAAGTGAAGAGTAACGTAGTTACTTACCAACAAGTATGTGTGTGTTGGCTGAGTTCACATGACAGAGAGAGAATTGGGGTTTGTGCTAAAAGAAGACAACAAATGCATGGTGGATCCGAAAGTGTTTGGTTTTGTTTCTTCTTTTAATGGAAAAGTAAGAGGAAGAAGTTGATGAAGAAATAGTAGCGTTTTGAGCAGTACTCCTATCTTTTTTTAAGTGTATCTTTGGAGAAAAGTTTTGTTTCAATTTTATTGTCCCGTTTAAGTTGAATGAAATATTAAATGTTTTTCTATCAATATTATCCTTAGTTATTTATTACAAGAGAGAAATATATGAAACAAATATTAATTTAATGAGATTATTATTGGAAAATGATAAATTATTGTATCAAAAATAGTAATATTTATTGATTGTCTTGGTTTGTGTAAAATGTCAAAATGTAACAATTAAAAAGGAACGGAGGTAGTACTTAATAAATACTCGATCGCGAGTAGGTATTTATTTGAGACATTGTTCTCATTTATTACACATCTTCTTTTCTCTAAAACGAGAGTACCTATTAGCAAGCTCGGCTTTGGGGGTGCGCAAGCAGCTCAACCAAGCCGGGCCTCCAAAAGCTATGAGCCTAAAAAAAATTAAGTCTAATACCCACCCCCCATTCAAATGAAAAAAATATATGTTACTATTTTTCTTTCTTTGATACATGTTTGAGTTTTTTTTTTTCTAGATTCTAGTTCTCATTTCTGGACATAAATCTGATGTTATTAAACCACTCCCAATTTGTATAATCACTTAATCAGTCAATTTGAAAAGCTATTTCATTGAAAGAATCACAACAATCATTTTTTTTCTCGCATAAACCTTTTGTTTTCTCCTTTCCCACGACGGAGGAGTGACAAATCCAAACGACACTGTTAGATAAATTTCACCTCTTTTTCGCTTAATTTTTTTTATTTTGTTTCATGTTTAGAAGTTCTTCTGATTCTGATTTTTTAATGAAGCTTAACTACACAACAAAATGCGTTTTTATTTTACTGGGGGCATATTCTATTATGAGAGCCGAGCCTCCTATTTCATAGGAACGGCCTTGCCTATTAGGCGTAAGTGTTTACAAAGTTAGGATACTCCGGTTGTGGATGGTTTAAGATTCCAATTTTCAAACCCTATTCACAATTCATGCAGAAAGATTAAACAATATCGGTTCAAACCCTATTCACAAATCTTGTGATATGTATTAAGGATGATAGAGCTATCAATTAGCAAATACTCGAGGTAGTCCTACACACAATGGGTTTATAAATAGATATATTTTTTTTATTGAAAAAAGCAATTTTCACACTTTTTTTTTTTTATAAAAAGACAAAGTCATTATAAACTCACACATATAAGTTGAGGTGTCGCAGTCCATACATAGTGTTCGGCCTAACAATTTCAGTATTTTTATCAGTTGAACTAGGACTTGGGGACACAATAATTGAATGTATAACTTTTAAGATAACATTTCTATATAAGTTTTTCAACATGCATATTTGGGGTACAAATTAGCATTTGTCTAAATTTTATTACTACCACTCTAAAGACAAACAAACAACTTCAATTTTACCCAATTTATCTACATCAATTTACTCTCTATTTATTGAAGAAATTAGTATAAGTGATAAATTAGTTGGACCAATTTTAATAAGTGGACTCCACTAAACTATCAATTAATTATGTTTGCGCTAAAAGAAGACAATAAATGCATGGTGGATCCGAAAGGATTTCGTTGCGTTTCTTCTTTTAATGAAAATGGAAAAAGAAGTTGATTAAGAAATAGTAGCCTTCCCCTTCTCGAATTCAATGGAGTTCGAGTATCCTTGTACTCGTCTCAATCTATATAGGTGGCACGTATAAACCAAACCCCAACCTCATATCCGCTTGGGTTCGGGTATTCCCACATGGCCTGATCCCAACTTGGTAGCTTTTTTATTTTTTTTAAAAAAGAAGTAAATAGATCAAATCTACACCGTTTAACAATCCAACTTTCTTAAATAAAAAACAGAAAATACGATTTGTTTAAAGCTCATCTTAAAATTAAAATAAACATATAAATGTAATTTAAAGATTTGTTTAAGGGTTACTAGTTTAAAGAGGTAAACATATAATATTGATACAAGTGGAGCGGGTTCTAGATGGATATCAATGTCTCCATTATCTGCTCCGCCCCATCTTTAAAAATAGGGGAAAATACGAACTCAAACTTAATCGATTCGAGTTTTCCCATTCAAAATTGCAGGTACATATTTTATGCTTACTAAATCACAAAAATTTTGATATTGATATAAAATGTACTAATAAATGATATTATTTTTTATATATTTATCTTTGAAATGGGGAATATATATTTTTTTTGAAAGATTGGTAGTATGTTTATGTTAACATGGTATGTTAATAAATATGAATCAGGATCCGTTGACACCACCTTAATTTTTGTTAATCCAATGGCCGACATTTATTCCTTTTTATCTCTCACATGACCATCTTGGCATGCCAAGACCGTATCGCTTTGTTCTCTCGAACGTGACTTCACAAACTTCAACTCTTTATCATCTATATATATATATACTATATGTAAAAAAATAGTCCCTTTTGGGCTGACTTTTTCTCCTTCCTAAATTACCCTCAATTTTCAGTACAAATAACACATATAACAAATAGATAAGAGTAAATTCAAATATTAAAATAAAAGTGTAACAAACACGATAAGAGTATATGTCTAGTTTTTCCCTTTATCCTTTAAAAGTGTAACAAACTAGATCATTATATATATACTTACTTTATATAAAGAAAATATGAGATTTTGGGTTGACTTTTACATTATCTCAATTATAATCTTAAACAACTTTTCTATAATAATGATTGTTGTTGATGTCATTAAAAAGATCAGAGTTTAGATTATACTTTTTTGTTATATTGTTGATGTCATTGAAATAGATAAACATGACTAGTTTGGTTTTTTTTATCATTTGAAAGCAACAAACATTTATATTTTTACTTTTAATCAAAATCAAAATTTCATAAAAAACAACGTTCATAATTTTCAAACGTTAGCGCAATAAAAAGTTTTCGCTAGTATGAGAGAAAGAAAAAAAAATAGATTTTCATATTTTGTTTTCATTAGGTTCAGTTTAGACATTTACTCTAATTAGATCTTTGACCCGTGCGATGAACGGGTGTAATATACTATTGCAACAAATCATTATTTGTAAATCAACAGTTACAACTAAAAATCAATGTTTTGAAAACCGGACCGGACCGTCCAGTTCAACCGGTTGGACCGCGACCTGGAGCTGGTTCCGGCCCAGACAATCATACAAAACCGTTGTCAGTCGGAACCGGTAAAAACCCGGCATAAACCGGTAAAACTGCTGAACCGTTACCGGTTTTTGCAAACCGTTCGGTTTCGCCGAAGTTAATTTTCCTTTTTTTTTCTTTTTCCCAAACACGAATCAATAAGGGAAGATCTACAGGTTCAGTTTCATCACCGAAAATGGAGGAAAAGGGAGGATCTAGAAGGCCAGGCATTACCCAAATGCATAGTGAAATCGAGACAATCAATCGGAATAGGGTTTAGTTAGGAGTCCGGGTTCCATCCTATAAGTTGAAGGAAGGGAGCAAAGGAAGTTCTCTTTGCCCTTAGTCTTGGGTTCTGTGAATAGGGAAATTTGGTTAGTCTTATTCCCTAGCTGAGTGAATAGGCCACTCTTAGGAAACTAGGCTGGACGGACTGCGGGGCTACTCAATCAGACAACCAGACTGGCAAAAAGGTTGCTTGCTTCCAAGACTTGACTGCTACCTTACCACAATAGGACGAGAGGGAAATGGCCCTTCTTCAAGGTTAAGCTACCTTACCTTAGCCGACTAAGCAAGTGAGACGGGTAGACCACTCTATAAGATAGACACGCTCAACGAAGAAAGAGAAACTCAGTCCTTGATGCAACTTCAGCTCCATTCTCAAACAAAAGCAAATCCAACTTCGACGACTTAGACAAAGGAATTTGCAAGAAAAGAGAGAGATATTTGGACATTCTAATAACCATATGAAACAACAAAGCTTTTGTGAAGAAAAATATAGGCATAAAAAGAAGAGGGAGAACAAGGTGTGGCGGCTGTGTTGCTGTAGCTATATGATGAATTTTTAGGGTTAACCCTTAAAAGTTAAAACTTATATTTATTGTGGTACAATGATAAACTAATTATTGGGCTTCATCTCTAAAAGATTGGCAGAAAAACGTATTGGGCCTTTGGGGAAAAAGGTATTGAGCTTTAGTAAAAAAACTATATTTATTTATTAATTATCCGGTTGAATCAGTTGAACCATGAACCGAAGTCTCACCGATTTGATCTCCAGTCCGGTTTTAAAAACATTGCTAAAAATAATCAATTATAACTTATATAGACTAAATTTCAGCTCAAACACAACCTCTTGTATATTTTAGAATTCCTGAACAGGGAGTCCAACTTAACATTAGTATATTGATTCAAGAAAGTTGGTCACAAATACACTCTTGTCTCAATATAGATGTATGAGAATAATGCCTCCAATTACCTTTATAAAGTAAAAATATGAGTTTCCTTCTATATTATTGGAAAATTCTTATAGAGGTAGAGTTTTCTTCTATAGTACTGAGAAATTCTTATACTTTTTTCATGATAAGAAGGGCATTTTGATATAGTTCTCAACTAAATAACTACTGCCAAATGTTATTATATAAGAGTTTTTTTTCTTAAAGTATAGAATTGCATCAAATATTATTTCATTTCTCCTTTGTATTGAAACCATAACATACTGATCATTACAAAACTATTAAAATTGCAACGTGACCTGAAAAAATTCCCTGTTTTTAAGGCCTAAAGCAACCAATTAAATGAAGGATTGACAATCAATAGGAAAATCATATTTCCCTATCATAACATGTCCCCAGGGTATACATAAAATCTCCAATTTTTCAAACCCTAATCTCAAGCATCGGCAACCAACGAAATTGACACGATCACAATCAAGATAATCTTAATCAACGAATTGATACCGCAAAATCAAAAAGAATAAAACAGCATTAATATCAAAGTTAGTTTAGTGATCATACCATTTATAACTTATGGACGAAATCAGCATCACATTTTTTAGGAGAAAGGATGATGGAAGGGATTTAATGGTTTGTTAAAAAGGGCGTGTGATAGTTTATATCAATTAATGGAAGCGAAATTAAATCAAGAAAACTGTCGGTGGCTTAGTGGTCAAAATGTTGAGATGAAGCATTAGCTCTCGAGTTCGAATCCCTGCAAAGCTTAGTGGTCAAACTGTCAGTGGCTTAATGGTACAACAAAAGAGAGGAAAAAAAAATGATAATCAAGGAATTGAAAGAACAAAAAAACTCTAAGATGTGATTTTCTACCTCCAAGAGACGATGAGGATGTAACTTTAACTTTCAGCTACTGCATAGTGCATAATGTGGCAAAGTTCAGTGATAAGTTTAATTGTACATAAACATTGTTGCTTGTGCAGATTCAATAAGCATTACTAGATACAACAACAACAACAAGGCTCTAATCCTAGATATAAGAGATTCCAATTTTAAATTTTCCGCATTAACTTCAAACATGATTCGTCAAGCCAAGGCTGAAATGATCCCATGTGGCACACATTCTGCAAAAATGGACAGACAAAAGTACATCAAGATAACTTCCATTGCAAGCAATTCACAACAGTTAGCAGAAGATGTATACAAGACACTCACATATTCACCTGTCTTAGAAACAAAAACATATTGAATTATAAAACAGTGCACCAAACAGAATTCCACGAGAAGTTTATGCAACGTCACAGAAATAATCATAACTAAAAACTACTAAATAGACCATTTTTAATTAGTAAATGAGACACAATCAGAAGAACTATATCCAGTTGCCTCATACCAATTTATATTTCTATTTTTAATCGTCTTAACTAAAGAAAATATACAAGATTATATATTGTGTAATGTGTATTATAGAGACGTCAATTTTGCAAAAATCAATGTCACTGACAAAGCACACAGTTGTTTGCTGCATAATGTTTTAATTAAACATTTATAGGTATGTGTTCTTGGGTTGGATCCTCGGATTCATGTGTATGAAAAGAATACCAAGGGGGATTCATTTTCTTAGTCAAACAACCATATCCCTGAAAAATAGTCCACCTCTATATAGGTAGACTGTAGCTTGATTTAAGAGCCAGCTAACCTCTAAGGGTTCATTTTCTTAGTTGAATGATCATACACCAGAAAGAGCTCTAAATTTGAAGTCATTAAAACCCATCACCACCATGTTAACAATATGCAACAATATAGAGTTGGTTCAATCTCATATAAATCACACAAGTTGAATGACTGCAATGTTAACCGGTGCCCCCGAGGCACTGGTTAAGGAAACAAATATAGTAATATCACATTGAAACTTGTGCCGTCAAATCATTAAAAGTCTTAAAAGTATTACTTTTAATTTAAAACTTTCTTTTTTTGGTTTTAACCAGTTCTTTAAATGACCCTTATAAAATTATTGCTTCAAAGGGGCAACCCAGTTCTTTAAATCTCTTGCAATCGCAGGGTTCAAATCCAAGGAATTGTCAAACATTGCTTTGCAAGAGACTGATTTGATGACTCAACCTAATACCTCCTACTCACAAAACAAGAACTCTGACGTGTCAACGCCCCCTTTCCTATCAAATCATTGCTTCAGCAGGCAAAATATTCTTCATACACATTAAGGATCTAATACTCGAAATTATGTGAACGAGAATCTATTGACTTACTTTCATATAGAAAAAAAATCCACGCAAGAGAAACAAAACCCTACGCTTATTCTTGGCCTCCTTAGCAATAGCTTTGGATAGATCTGCACAATTACAAAACAAATATTTGATAGAGGCCTGAAATCAGATTGAGCATAGAAAGAGTTGAGCGATAATGAGAATAGAAGTTGAAAATCCAATAGAAGCTACCAAAAAACTTGCACAAACGAACCACAAATTATAATATAGACAGAAATGACGTTCTTTCAACAAAATTTAACCAAAATATAGTGATGATTAGTAATCAGTACTAGTCAGTCATAGAATGAGCCCGCGCTTAAAAGGTAGCATGAACTACCTTGACTACAGAGAAATCAAAGATTGCTATACCTAGTCAGTCATATATTAAGCTCAATAATAAATTAACTCATAAGTTCATGAGCAAACTACATTTATTCATGAGGCTCTACATTACTCTGACACATTGTTTTGGAAATAACAATCACGACTCAACCCCCCAACATTAAAATTTGACACAGACAATCCTGTTTATAATTTTAACAAACACAAACAACCATCACAAATTCACAATATGATGAAAATACAAATCAACAGGAGATAGTTTCAGGTTTTATGACAATAAAGATGAAGTGTATAACCTTCTCTTAATCTTAAATCATATAATTCAACTATGTTTTGGTTGGTCCACCCAACACATCAAGTGAGGCTGCTCTGAAGCATGGGTACTCCAAACATGGAGAAGTATCGGTACCGGGTACGCACCCGAACCGGGTACGCGTACGGTACTCGTAACTCACACAATGTAACATATTCATTTTTACTTGTTGTTTCAGTGTAGTTGGTACATCAAAAACGTATGGTCGTTGAATAAATAACCAAAATTATTTTGCTTTATTATTGGATTTCAATTATCTCTCTTGCTTTTGATGAAAATAGTAGAGGACGTGCACCAAAAAAGTAAAACTCTGAAGCAACATGATGATAGAAGTGTGGTTATACACATGATCAAAATACGAATAGTAATATACTATTTTTTTATTATAATTGATTTTTTTCTAACCATGTTTTAACAACAACAATAGTAGTAATTCACTTGAAAAATCTTTATTTGATGTTTTATATCAAAGTACCCGTACCTTCATTTTTAAAAAGTTGCCGTATTACGTAACGGTACCGGTACCCGTACCGGGTACCGTACCTGTGCATCATAGAGTGAGGGTTTATTTAATGCTAGTAGTGAGGATTGAATTGAGACCATTGAATTTTGACTGCATATTTAGGACCAAACTTTATGCTACCATACGAAAGAAGGAAACCTGAGAAGTTAGAACAATTAAGAAAATATGGACCTACCAGGGTACATTTCATAATACGGTGTAGTGACACCTTCATTGTCATATGATTCAAACACCCCCTGCCATGTTTCGTATTGGCGTTCCAGTTGCTTTTTGTCACATAATTCGATTAGAAGGGACTTATACTCTTTATGGTCATAAGGCCTGTCAAGATGTTCCAAAAGTCTTCTCCTAAATTGAGAATCATCATAAGCAGCTATTTGCACTTCGTCTTTGGGGTTCATTTCTTCTCCAAAACACTAAACACACAAAGCATAGACGTGTTATGAAAAAAGTTAAAAAATAACAGTTTAAATTGTTTCTTTAAAAAAAAATATTTATTTTGAATAATGTGCATGTTTGTGGACCATTTGAAAAATATTACTAATACAGATACACTGTAAAGTTGAAGACTGTAAAGTTGAAGACACTTACAGATGAATCATATCTATTTGAAGGAACGAAAGGATTAGCTTCACAAATTGGATAAGATTCCAAAATAGTTACATCTGGATCGGAGGGATTACCCCCATCCTCCACCTTGGATGTGTTTTTGGTATTCTTACCATGCATATACTCCTTATCACCATCAACAATCGTAACAGAAACTAGTGAATTTCGCTTAACACTTGAACTTTGTCCTAGTGACTCACTACCTAGATTAACCAATCTGTGATCATCTTCATTTACACCAACATCATCGCTAATATGACCAGGATCATATCTAGGCAAAAAGGATTGGTAATCTGCATCCACTTGATGATTGTCATTGATATTGCTAACGCCAATATTTGAACTACCGCGACGATTACTAGCACTGTCAATTTCAACACTAGGATCATATGTAGCCAAAAGTGTAGCGTAATCTGAATCCACTTCATCACTGGCGTTTTTGTTATCAGGATTATATGTAATTAAAAAAGATTTGTAATCTTCATCATCACCAGTATATGCAGCCAAAAATATTCTCCAGTCTTTATCTAAATGATCAACTACTGTATGATCATTTTTATTCTTTAAAACATTCGTATTTGCACAAATCATCGCAGTTGTCCTTGAAGCACTAGCGACACGTTTGTGCTTCAAACTATCACTTCTGGCCTCTTGTCTTCTTAATAGCCTTTTAAACCTTTTTCTTTTATTGTCGGTATTAGGACTCTTCAAATTCTCACTCATATGAGAACCAACATCACCATCAATCTTATAACCATTTATATCTATTAAAACATTCGTATTTCCACAAATCATCGCAGTTGTTCTTGAAGCACTAGCGACACGATTGTGCTTCAAACTATCATTCCTAGCCTTCCGTCTTCTTAATAGCCTTTCTAACCTTTTTGTTTTATCATCAGTATGAGAGTCATCTGGGTTAAACATGATTAAAGCACACGCTCCATTTTTCCTTTAATGGGAACACTATCCTCCTTTGAAAGGATAAATAAGAACTCGCTGCAAACATTAATGAAAAAACAGAGAAACAATCAATTTTAGCATTACAATTGATATCTTATGTCTTAAGGAATATATTTATCTACAAATTTAAAGCACTCATTTACTCTATTCATACATAGTTACATAGACAATCCTACGAGATACTTTTCTTAACATGTCTAAATCATGAAAAGATGTTTTGAGGAACAAAAGGGCAACAATTTTTGAACATGTAGAAAAACATTGGATGAAAAATTACCTAACATTAAATAGAAAGCCAGAGTTATCTACAAGAAATGTCTTTCATTGGTTTATGAGGGTTTGTTGTGATGTGCAGTTACTGAAATTTCTAAGATTAACCATAATGAAACTTGTCACACACATTGTATTTCTAAAATTTCTAAAATCTACAATAAACGAAAGTAGTTTAATGAATGACAAGAATTTCAGTTTTGGTCATGTATCTTGCCCCCAGTTTTTTATGTCCCTGAAACAGTTTTACAATCAAACACAATACAACTGAAGTTGTCTTGTCCCTTATTTTTTTACCAGATCAAACACACCACAATTGTATTTCTAAAATTTCTAGGATCTACAATAAATGAAAGTAGTCCAAACAAATCTTACAGAGCTACAAATTGTTTTGTTTTCGTAAACTATCTTATAGAGCTTAAGCCGAAAACAGTTCATGGACTCGTAAGTTGTTTTTATAAGCTCTCTCAAATAGATTCACAAGTAGTTACAACCACATTAGATAAACTCAAATAAGCCGATCCATAAAAACCCGAAATTGGGTGTGCCTCCTCCCTCTTATGGAAATTATTTAAAATAAATAAAAAAATGTGATTGAGAAATAGTTTGAGAGTTCAATGTAGCAACAACAATAGAGAAACAAAAAAAAAAACAGAAGTGAAGTGTAGCGTAGTTACCAGAGAAAATCGGGGTTTGTGCTAAAAGATTGAGAATGTGTGGCGAAAGTGAAACCAGGGTTTCGGTGCCTGTCTTCCTTTAGAAAGAAAGTAGCGGGAATTCATTCCGTTTTTTTTGGTAGAATGAGATCAATATTACACGTGTTAAACAAAATAAATTGAAAACCTTTTATTGAAAACAATAATTATTTATTAAAAAATATATATTTAATATTAAATGCACAAACCTCAATGCAACTTTATTTTTTAAAACTTCTTAACCTTCACAAATTTGTACATGTTAGAAAAACTTATATTTTAAATTAGTCATTGTTTTTGTAAAAAAAAATTCAATCGTCCCTCGTCATATGACAAAAACATAAAGACAAAGACCTAATTGAAAAACTTTTGACAAAGACAAAGACCAGTTTGAAATATTAACAGAGTTATAGACTAAATTGAGAGTGGCTTATAGACAAGAACCAATTTAATGATTTACTCGAGAATACATGATTTTTTTTTAGTTAGATTTTTCATTATTATTGTTATACCTTTGAACAAATTTGACAATGTTTTATTGTCCTTGTTATTGAAAAAGATAAGATTTTTTATTATATTTGTTATATTGTTGGGAAAAGATAATTATAGTTCTTTACTAATAATTTTAATCAAAATCGAAATTTCATAAAAAGACATTGTTTATAATTTACATACGTTAATGTAGTAAAAAAAAGTGAATGGACGACCTCTTCTAGTTTGAACGCTAATAAAGTATAATGATTGATTAAAAGAGAGACATGAACAAAGACATTAAAGATCCACGACATCTAAGTAAAACCCAAAGGAGCTTTTTAATAGTTCTATGACTATGCCTAAGAGCATCTATAATAAGATTAACTAAAGTAGAAAAATAAGGTTACTTTTTGTAGGATTAAATTGTTACTACCACGTAGAATTTAAACAATTTATAGCTGATCTAAATAATTTTTATTTTAATGACGAATGTTTATAAAAAAATCCAAACTTGACTCACAGGTTTATATATTTTTTATTTGTAGAACCTTTTATTTATAAAAATTTTATGGGGTTTTTAAAAAATTCAAAAAGTTAATACACCAAGAATTGATATTCAATTTGTAAAAAACTGATATTCCAAATATATATATATATATATATATATATATTATTAATGTAATTAAAAAGTTTGCATTCGCTGACTCACGATTCTGGGTCTGCTATTGTCCACTTGTCATGTCATCTTTACTGTAGCACTTGTTAACTATAGTTGTTACACTTTATAAGGAATCTGACAATTAACCATTCGAGGCTAAAGTTACTCTGAGTTCTTTTAGAGGAACATTTCTTTGATCACAACTTCAATCGTAAATTATTCGTGCAGACTCACACAAACTAAAAAAAAAGTAAAATTGAAAAGAATTTAAAAATATGTATTTTTGATTTAATCAAATGATATGTATTATTATGTATTTGTGCCTAAATATTTTTCATCTAGAGTTGTGATCATGGAGTTATTATCTTAATTAAAAGAAAACTAAATCTATTTTTTTTATATATATAAATTTGTTCAACCACTACTTGTTACTTTTTTTTATCAAACACGGTATCAATAAATCATAGAAATCTATTATGTTTTTCATTTTTCGTGTGTAGATTTTTGTAGTTCAAATTGGTGATGATTGACATCTTCTACCAACTTTAGGGGACTCTTAGGCTTTGTTTGCGAGTTTTGAGGAGAGGGGAAGGAAAAACTTAGGAGGGAAAGGGAAGGGAGGGAAGGGAGAAAGGAGGGAAAGTCTTCCCCTTGTTTGGGAGTTAAAAACCAACAAGGAAATGAAATGGAGGGTTTATGTGATAATTTTACTATTTTACGAATGCTCCTTGTCTTCTTAAAATAATTTGACTTTTTTTTACCAATATTATAACAAATCTTAAATATATGAAAAAAAAATTAAAAATCTGTAGTTTTTTTTATAATTTTATTATAAAATTGATACAATAATAACAAATTACTTTCACTATATATATATATATATATATATATATATATATATATATATATATATTTCCTATTATTTCATAACAATTCATTTATTTTGGGTATAAATTTCGTTATTAATTTTAAAAAGGTTAAAATTGTCAATTTGTATGTTTAACCCCCAAAACCCCCCAATATGAGGGAACTTTGAAATTGGACCAAATAAGTCCTTCAAAACCCTTCAAAACCTTTCCTTATTTTTTTTAAACTCCCAAACAAAGGTTTATCTCTCCACAAACCTTCTCTTCTCCTCCCCTCCCCTCCACTCCAAAACCCAACTCACAGACAAAGCCTTAAGAGTCATAGTTTAATTAGTCAAACTTTGTTAGTTGTTAGTTTGTTGGTTAACTCTCAATAAGCTCGTCTTCTATACATTTTAAGCTCATCTTGTATCTCATTTTCAAGCTTTTATTCTAAGATTCTTAATAACGTTTTATGCTTTCAAAGTAATTTTCATTCTCCTGTAATGATATTCTGAATTTTCTTTACAATGAATTGTGTTAACATGGTTTTGAGAAAAATAAAAATAAAAGAAATATAAGAGATCAATCTGATACAATAAAATAAATGATTGCAAGAATGGTTGTCTTTAAATTAAATAAAAATAATATCTTATACTGATGTTCTGATAAAATAAAAATGAGTTTTACCAACAAAACATTGTGATTTTACCAACGAAAAATAATACATGAATCTAAATTAAAGTTACCAAAAAAATGTAGTTGAGCTAGACATTTACAAAGATGTATTTCAGTTGCTAGCTCCATGGACATTGAAATGTAGGGCAGGGGATTAGAACCCTGTATTCTCCACTTCTCACACTAGTCACTAGACTACTTGGCCAAAAGAAAAACCATGCACCTACAATACAAATCCAAAGGGTGACTTTAGAACCCTTCCCTTCATCATAGGCAACACAACTGATTTGCTACAATTTAATGTTTGACATATTATATACACATGGAAATTTTATTTCAAATCACTTAGATTTTTGGTCCATATGCGAGTATTTGAAAATCGTTCGAAATTTTTATTAAGAATAGAGGTTGGCTTCTTAAAGAAGAAGTTCATCAAAACGAAAGAGATGGTGATTTTGTCGATGTCAGTTCCACAAAATAAGGAACAATAATTATATCTGTCTCAAAACTCAAATCATATTTGTTTTTATTTACTTTCAGTGGAACACACAACGATCAAGTCACATACTTAAATATATTTTTCATATTTTATTTTCTCAAGGCTGAGTTTAGACCTTTACTCTAATTGTTAACCTCTCTAGCAACCATTTTCCTCTAATTCTTAATGGTGCTTCAAAAGAAACGGAAAAAAAAAATGATAATCAAGGAATTGGAAATAAAAAGCAAACACTAATATGTGGTTTTCTTACTCAAAGAGCTAATAATGAGGAAGTAACTTTAACTTTCAGCTACTGCATACTGTGTCATAGTTCAGTGATAAGTTTAACTGTACATAAACATTGCCTATGCAGATTCAAAAACCATTGCTTCCAAATCATAGATATAAGAGATACCATTTTTACATTTTTACATTTTTCGCAATATCTCTAAACATGATTCGTCACGCCAAGGCTGAAATCTTCCCAAGAGGCTCACTTTCTGCAAAAATGGACAGACAAAAGTACATCAAAATAACTTCCAACGTAAGCAATTCACAACAATTAGCAGAAGATGTATACATGAAACTCACATATTCACTAGTGTTAGATACAAAAGCATCAAAAGTTGAATTATGAAACAATGCACCAAATAAAACTCTCTAATAATCTACTGAATTGCATCAAAAGTTTATACGAAAATAAACATTAATCATAAGAAAGAACTACTAGTAAAAAATTTCTTATTAGTAAATAAAACAGTCAGCAGATCTACATCCAATTTCCTCACATGCCAATTTATATTTATATTTTTAAGTTAGTGTATAAACTGAATGAAGAAAATATAGTGGATTATATAGTGTATACATCAACTTCGACAAAATCAATGTCATTGACAAATCACACAGTTACTTGCTGTATAATGTTTAAAGTATATATTTATAGCTATGTTTCTTGGGTTGGATCCTGGGATTCATGTGTATGAAAAACATATCCTAGAAGATTCATCGTTTTAGGCAAACGATCATACTGATCTAATACAGGAAATTATGTGAAGATAAATTTATTGACTTACTTCCACCCAGAAAAAAAATCCTCGCAAGAGAAACAAAACCCTATGCTTTTCCTTGAACTCGGCAATAGCTTTTACTAGATCTGCACAATTACGAAACAAATATTTGATAGAGGCCTGAAATCAGATTGAGCATCAAGAGAGTTGAGCTATAATGAGAATAGAAGTTGAAAATCCAAAAGAAGTATACGCTACCAAAAAGCTTGCACAAACCAACCACACATTAGAATATAGACTGAAATGATGTTCTCAGCAAAATCTAACACAAATATAGTCATGATTAGAAATCAGTACTAGCAGTCACAGAAGCAGTGATGATTGAATAGAGAGCAATGAATCTTGATTGCATGCATATTAAGGATCAAACTTTAAGCTACCACTTTTATATATGAAAGAAGAAAGTCTAAGAAGCCAGAAGAATACTTGAGAAAATATGGACCTACCAGGGTATGCATCAAGATATGATTTGCTGAGACCTTTAGAGTGATATGATTTGATCACCCCTTGCCGTGTTTCTAGATGGCGTTCTTTTTTTGTTTGCTTAGATGCTTTGAGCAGAAGTTCATCATACTCTTTTTGGTCATAAGGCTTGTCAAGACATTCCATAAGTCTTCTCCGGAATTCAGAATGATCATAGGCAGCTATTTGCTTGTTGTCTTCAGGGTTAATTTTTTCTCCAAAACACTGAAAACACATAGCATAAAGACGTGTTATGGGAGAATAAAAATTTATTGTTTGGAATTGATTTTAAAAAAAATTGGAAGAGAGTGCATCTTTGTGGACCGTTTGCAAAATATGATTAATATAAAGACACACTGTGTGAAGTTGAAGACATTTACCGATAAATCATATGTTTTTGAAGAAACGAAAGGGGTGTTTCCACAAATTGGATAAGAGTCCAAAATAATTAGATCTGAATCAGAGGAATTACTCTCATCCTCCACATTGGTTGTGTTTGTGGTATTCTTATCACGAAAATACTCGTTATCGTCATCAACAATCTTCACAGAATTAAGGAATTGTTCATAATCTTTATCAACATCAAATTGCACTTCAGGAGTATCAAACTCCTGATCAGAAACTAGTGAATTTCGCCTAACGCTTGAACTTTTTTGAAGTAACTGATCATCTTCATCTACACCGTCACCATCACTAATATAATCAGAAACAGATTGATTCGGAAAATAGTTGCAACCTTCTCCTATATCCTCACTGCCAGTGTTGTTGTCAAAGTTGACGTCAATATTTGAACCACTATGATTACTAGCACAATCAGTTCCACTATCATCAGGATTATATGTAGGCAAAAAGAATGCGTAATCTGCATCCATTTCATCACTGCCACTGCTGTTGCCATTTGATCCGCCACTGTGATTACTAGCACAATCAGTTAGAATATCAGGATCATATGTAAGCAAAAAGGATGCATAATCTTCATCTGTTTCATCATCATCTTCACCGGTGTATCCACTCAAAAATTTCATATAATCTTCATCTGCATCATCATCTATAGGCTGATTATTTTTATCAATTAAAGCATCTGTATTTCCATAATCTTCATCCGTTTCATCAACCTCTTCACCAGTATATGTACTCAAAAATTTCGCATAATCTTCATCAGCCTCATCATCTATAGTATGATCATTTTTATCAATTAAAGCAGCCGTATTTCCATGATCTTCATCCATTTCATCATCATCTTCACCGGTATTTACACTCAAATTGTTTACGTTAGCTTCATCTGCATCATAATCTATCGCATGATCATTTTTATCAATTAAAGCGGCCATATTTCCATGATCTTCATCCATTTCATCATCATCTTCATCGGCATTTGCACTCAAATTGTTTACATTATCTTCATCTGCATCATAATCTATCGTATGGTCATTTTTAGCATTTAAAGCAGCCGTATTTCCAGCATTCATCGCAGTCGTCTTTGTAGCACTAGTGAAACGATTGTACTTCAAACTATCATTCATGGCCTCTCGTCTCCTCCACCGCCTTTCTGATCTTATTCTTTTATCATCAGGATAAGGACTTGTCAAATTCTCACTCATATGAGAATCACCAAGGCTAACCTTGACTAAAGCTCGCCCCATTTTTCTTGAATGAGAACAATATCCTCCTTTGAGCGGGGAAAGAAAAACTCACTGTAAAAAATAACAAAAAACAGAGAAACAGTCAATTATAGTGTTACACACTTACAATTGATATGTTAAGGAAAATATTTATCCACAAATTTAAACCACTCTTTGACTGTATTAATACACAGTCCTACAAGATATTTATAACGTGTTTGAATGATGAAAACTTTGTTTTGAGGAAAAAAGGGAAACAATTGCTACAACATGTGGAAAAACATTGGATGAAAAATAAGGGTTAAATATGTTTTTAGTCCTATAAAATCACGAGCTTTCAAGTTTAGTCTCTAAAAAAAACTATTCACTTTTAGTCTCTATTTGCATTTTATAAGGACTATTTTGAGGACTAAAAATATCCATTTTTTTGTTAAAATAGGGAATACTACAATATCATGAAGACTAAAATTCCCATTAAAATTTATTAGAGACTAACTTAAATCCTTCTGATTTTATAGGGATTAAAAACATATTTAACCGTATAAACTATAAGTATGTTTTCATAAGTTATTCCGGAGAGTTCATGGAAATTGAAATCAATTTATAAACATATCGTGTCTTCATAATCTCTCTCAAACAATCTCACAAGTACATATGACATGACCGTATGTAAGCTCAAATAAGTCACGAGACCCAAATCGGGGTGTGCATGCATTCCCCTTATGAAACCAACGTTTTCATAAGCTATCTCAAACAATATCAGAAGTACTTATTAAAGTATATAAGCTCAAATAAGTTAAGAGATCCAAATCAGGGTTTGCATGCATGGCCCTTAGGTAACAAAAATAAATGAATGACAAAGACAACCTATTTTGTTTGATTGTAATAGCAAGAAAATATAGAAAAAAACCAATAAAGGGTGTTACATGGTGTGGAATGTAACGGAAGTGAAAAAGTAAAGAGTAACGTACCAAGTACATTGTGTGTTGAGTTTGCAGAGAGAGAGAGAGAGAGAGAGAATTGGGGTTTGCGCTAAACCTAAAAGACAGCGAATGCGTGGTGAAACGAGGGTTACTTGTGTTTCTGTTTTTAAGAGAAGATTAAGAGACAAATTGATTGATACTAGCACCTTTCTTTCTAACTTGTTGTAACCCCTTATCTCTTACTTACGCAGCTAATAATTGGGGGTTAAACTTTGTGGGCTATTCGGGTGGGTCATACTTGTTGCGACCCAGATAGATTAACCGTTATTGGTAATTAATAATTCGTTACAAGGCATCGGTCTTTAGCTATCTCTATTTTTTTTTGTTAAATTTAGCGGTTAGACTAACTTATAAACATGACATAAAAAAGATAAATTTAATTTTAAAAAATTCAAATAAGTTGACATGGTAAAATTGAGAGAAAATTTGATAACCTGTGGTTTATAACTTAATTGAGTTAGCTTATCAAAATAAGTTATAAGATAGTAAAAAAATTATAAGCAAGTGAGGGAAAAAAAGTTACCAAACAGTTCTTTTTTTGTCGTATGAGCTTATAAGCTATAAGTTATACGAAGTACACTCAAATGTGGAATTGTTTTAACTTAACCTTAACTAACTAATTAAAGAAATGCTATAGAATTTTTTTTCGAAAGGAAAGAAATGCTATAGACATTCCTAAAAAAATGCTATAGACATAATTTTTTTTTTGTCAAATAGTCTAATGACTAAAATTTACCTTTTAAGGCAAATAAGTGGGAGTCTGGGTTCGAAGCCCAGCCCATGCATATAACAATGTATTATCCCTGTCAACTAGATATAATCTTTTTAACACTTTCTATAACAATCATTCTTTTATTGTATAAAATCAACGTGGATCATACCATTTTATGTGAAACCCATTTTCAAAATGCAAGAAGCAAATTAATTTTATCAAATAGAAAAGGGATTGTTAAAAAGAGTGTAGAAAAGCTAGTGTTTTTAACACTTCTCTTAAATAAGTATCAATAATATACCTTCTTTTTGTATATCAAAAAAGTTTAAATCAACTAATAATACTAATATTATTATGTTAAACACTATCTTCCAGATTCTAATTGAAACCTCAGAGTCGCGTACGTGCGTTTTATATTTTATTTGTTACTTCATCTACAGACAAAAATATTATGCTATGCTATTATATCTACGAATATTAAACTTTCTAACTATTTATGAATATATGATCATTCTTAAAAAAAAACTATTTATGAATATATGATCATATTAATTAAATACAAAATTTATATAATGGCAATAAATTCGTTGGAAATATATATAATTTTTCTGCGCTTAATAATGAAAAATTTATTTATTTTTATATAAATCTGTTTTCTTAATGAGTAATATTTATTTCTAATTTTTCATCAAAAAATATTTATTTCTAAGTAAAAAGTATGTATAAATAATTATAAATATTTTTTATAAGAAATAATAATACAATTAAATTCTTTAAAAAAAAAACTTACTAGGTGTTTGTTTCAAATTCAGAATCACATTCCCTGCACAAGAAGAATATGGGCCAATATATAGAAATTACAAAACAAATGCATCGTATACAAGTGGAACACCCAAAAGAAAATCATAACAACACTAATACATTCACCACCTTAACAAAGCTAATTTAACCACCAAAACCAATAAGAAATATAACTTCCAAAACTAGATTCAACACCTAAATCAAAGTCGTTCTCCACACTGAAATAAATATAACCATGAGCTACCACCATGATTAGAGACAGCATGATTCAACCAAAGATATGTTTAAACATGATTGATACCACTAAATATATGATTTTGTTAAACAACATTTAAACACGAAGAGTAATACATGATTCAACTACTTGTTTGTTACCTTAGAACTCACATAAGCATTTTGCCTATAGATTTTACAATGCATCATCCTTCATCAAAATATATTAGTTGAATCATGTTCAAATGAAACATGAAAATCAAGAAAAAATAAAAATGTTTTTGAGTATTACCACCACTTTTGAGGCAAACACCTTATTTGAGTGGTCTCAATGCCATAATAAAATGGTCACAATACTATATTAGAGTGGTTTCAGTATTAAATTTGAATGGCCTTAATAGCCATGTTTGAAGGTGTAATTTTCGAACGGTTAGCTACAATGCAGTAGTTAATCGCACAGTTGTAGTTGAACTTGTTTTATCCAGGAGGCGGCGTGGTTGATAGTCTGTCTTGCACAATTTTCGGCAGTGCCATAAAACGTCTTAAAGAGAGTGACATGGTCGTGACTCAACCTAGTAACAACTTCGGTAGATGAAATTCCTTTTCAAAATAGACTTTGAAAATCCAAATACAACAATTTAGAAATCCAAAACCGACATGTACCATTTGCACATCACATCAATGAAGCAAGTTCAAGTGTTGTACGACTTGCACATCACATCGACCTTTAAGTTAAAGGTGCTTAGGCATTACACTGACAATTTTAGTCCCGAAAAGATTTTGAGACAAAGAGGTTCAACAACTGTTTATAAATGCAATCTTCAAGTTTGTCCTGACTCATTCGTGTTAAAAAAGTGCAGCGTGGAGCAACTGGATCAGAATTTGACTCGAAAATTGAGGCTTTAAAAATAGTCTGTCACCAGAATCTAGTTTCTCTTGTTGGTTACTTCTTAGAAAGGGAAGAGAGTATTCTGGTGGATGGGTACATGCGTAATTGGACTCTAAGCAAGCATCTTTTTGATTGGATGGTCAAAGGCTCCAACCACTCACATGGTATCAGAGGTTGATCATTGCCTTGGATGTGGCAAAAGGTTTGGAGTACCTTCATGGAAGTTTAACTAAGAGTACTCTCGTCCACAGAGACTTGAATCCTTCCAACATTATCCTCGGAGATGATATGAGAGCAAAGATCGCAGATTTCAGCCTATGTTGTTTTGTTCCACACAGGAAATCCTCCATCCGAACAAGAATCGCATGAGGAACATTTGGATATTTTGCGTCGGAATACGCAGGTATCATTTATAGTGAAGTTTGTTGGTCTATATGGCAAGGTAACGCGCGCTAGGGGGGGTGAATAGTGATTTAAAAAAAGTTAGTAAACTTTGCAAAAGCATTGTTTGAAAACAATTGACTATTAGATTCGTGCTTGAAACGAAAACAACGACAAAGAGATTAAGAATCCCCATGAACACAAGAACCTTAGAAAGAACCCCCAATACCCTTGGAGGTGGAATGAAATTACTCAATTCACTTTGGATCCTTGATTCCCAATTAATATCCTTGAAAGTAATCAACTTACAATCCCTATAGCACTCTAGCAATCTATGACTCAATGGATCCCAATGATTCTTAGAAAAAGTGTTTAATCTCAAGAACACATGAACAATGAGGTTTGGAGACTCTAGAGAGAATAGATGCAAATGATTCAGTAAGTATGAGGTTAGAAGGATATAAGTATATATAGAAAAGGGTGGCAAGTGCAATATTTTGGCCAAAAACAATGTGCCGATTCGATTAACTAAATGTGTGATTCAAATCAGACAGCTAAAAGACAAGCAAAACATGCATGAAGATTGATACGATTCAGACCTATAGTGAATCGATTCAAATTGCCCAAGATGAAGGTTGATACGATTCACACATCATGTGAATCGAATCATTAAGCCAAAAATAAAAGACAGAGAGAAACAATGATACAATTCAAGAAACAATGATTCGAATCAAAATGATATGATTCAAAGAATCTTGTATCAAATCAAAATACATGGAAAATTGGCAGAAACTTTCTGTGATACGATTCAAATAAGCATGAATCGAATCAAAAGACTGAAAAAAACGAATTGACCAAAAGAAATGAAGTTTTCTTCATACACTTAACATGCTAGGCTACCAGGGATCATAGGAACCAAGAGACAAGATTGCTAGGTGTGCTTTAACAAGATACTATGCAAACAACTAATGTCTAAACAACATCAAAGTAGAAAAACTACCTAATAGACATCATCAACACATAAACCTATAACAACACAAATTTCATTCTCCCCTCTTTTTGATGATGTCAAACACCATGTTGATGGCTCGGCTCCCCTTGAAACTTGGCATACAAGGAAACCAACAAAAAGCACATATACAACACTAACAAGCACACATACAACACAACAAGTTATAACACAATGCACATCACAAACCAAAACCACATTACAATCAAGAAATGGTAAAGGAAAGTTAAAACATAGACTTAAAACTTAAACAAAGCAAAACATCAAACAACATATGTCATTCTCCCCCTTTGACAACGTCAAAAAGGGAAAGTGCATGAGTGTAACTAAATTCTTACAAACCAAAAGCCCAAAGGCATAATGTCAAAGCAAAAAGGAAAATGCATGAAGAAAAAGTGAATTCATTAAGCATCAGGGCCATCAGAATTTGAGGTTCCAATTCCATCCTGATTAGGGAAGGGAGAGCTGAAGAAGGCACTAGGTGAGGCTCCCAAGTTGTCCCACCTTTGAAATGAGTCCCTCATCTCCTGAAATAGAGCATCTTGTGTGTCCAACCTTCGATTTAGCTCCTGAAATTGCATGTCGTGTGCATCAAATTTTTTGTGTCATAAACATCTTCAAATCCTGCATACCATTCATCACAACACTCAAGTCAAAACCCTCATGACCTTGATCACGATCAGGATCATAATCCGAATCATTCTCATCATCGTCATCAGTGTCCTCCATCACATCATCATCCTCAAGATTGGCATATTCATTTCTCATGTTTACCCTTATAGCCTCAACCGTGTCTGGATCCGTTCCTTGCGGCACTGCGACATGATCATAGTTCCAAGTGCTAACCGGTTGAGCCTTATCATCATAGTACCAATTTCCTCTACTGTCCAGATAATAGTGCATCTTTCCAACAACCCTTTTATCCAAACCACTCTCACTACTTGGCTCAATGAGCAGGCTACCTGTACTGAACACATTGTTCACCCTGAGAACTAAAGCAATAAGAGAAGGATATGGAAGCCTCTTCTTATGGTCATTTTTGTAAGTCATCATACGATTATAGAAGAACAATGGCCAATTAATCTTTACCCTGTTTTTCAGTACCCACATAATACAGAGATCCAAGTCATCAATCCAACCATAGTTAAACTGCTTGCTCATGATTATCTTAACCACCACTCAGTGTAACATCCTATCAACATATTTCAATTGAATAGGACTGAAATTGGAGTACTCTAAAGCCCCAATACCAGTTTTGGACACACTACTAACAAAATCAACTTTGTTGTAATTAGCAAAAGTTTCACTACCCTCAAAATCTAAACCATTACCATCTAATCCAATCAAACTTAACCAACGTTCAGGTGTGAGTATTACAACAACATTTTTGAAAGGACATTCAAAACTTACACCATCCTCTTGCCTTTTAGCATTACAGTTAAAAGATTTAATCTGTGACTCGTCATAGTTATTCTTAAGACTCACAAAACCTCTCAATTTTTGAAATTCTAGCAATTCACCAAACCTAAAACCCATATTTTCAATATCTCTCAAACCACAGTAAAATTGAGGAGCAACAAATTTCTTTGAGTGAAATTTCTCTAAATACTTGTCATAATAAGCATCCAGTAGCAAGTTTTGAACCAAAATCCCTGCTCCTTCTTCAACCCTAGGACCCGGAGGTTGCACCCTTCTCTTGCATGTGCCCTTCTTTACACCGCCTTTAGTGTTTAATTTCGGACCCATTTTTGGTTAGATTAATGGTTGAGTAGAAGAATTGAGTTAGGAATGGAAAAAGTTGAGTGATTTTGTGTTGAAATGGAGAAGAAAAGGGTAAAAAAGTGTTAATGGAGGTTATCCAAAAGGGTTAGGGTCGTAACTGATAGGTGAGGAAGAGGGAAAGTGTTGATTTTGAATGAATGGCAGGATGCTGATCAAAAATCAGATTTTCACGCATTTGATACGATTCACAACTAAGTGAATCGATTCAAATTGAATCGATTCAGTGGTTACACTAAATCATTTTGAATCGATTCAGAATGCTAAATTTGCAAAAAATTTGTACTTTTCAAAAAGGAAAGGTTTTGAATTGTAGTCAAATGATCATGCACATGTTTGTTGACAAATGCATTTGCTTTGATTTGTAAAAACTAACATATAAGATCCTATACGACATCCTAACAAACAACTTGCAAACAATCGCAATTGAAACACAAGCAAGCATGCAAGGCAAGCACAAGAAAATATAGCATGCTAAGAAGGATATTCAAATAGAAGCAAATAGAAATAAGCACTCATGAATAACAACACAATATAGACATAACAATAACAAAGATTATAACAAACATAAAGGTAAGAGAGATAGTTTTCAAAGGAAGGTCAAACACATTTGACTTCCTAGAGAAAACACTTTACCTAGCCAAAAAACTTACTCCTGTGAAGAGTGCTTCAAGAATGATGATGTAGGAGAGGTCACTCATGATAATCCAACGTGATAAGGCCAATGGAGAGGTTACTTATTTAACATCCTCGTATACCTCTTCAACACAATATTTCTCTTAATGTCCTTGCAAGGCAAGAAGGTTATTGTGGAGTATCATCCTTGACTTGACTCTTGATCAACAAACCTCTAACACACTCAAAACAAACAAAGCTTCACAACTAGTGAGAGTAAGTGAAAAATAAGGGTACTTCAATTTGAAAGAAGCATTGAGATGTGCCCCCATTTTTCACCAAAATGAATATATGGGATACACCTACAATAGAATGCCTTGAACAATCCTAGAAAACACTCCTAAGATATGTAAGGCACTTTATCATGCTTGATCAATTTGGAGCCCTTAGGTTCTCAACCAAAGTTGAGACCTTGTGTTCATTGAGACAATCAACAATCTTGGACACCCACATCATTATCCATTTAGGAACTTCTACCTTCCTAATGTGGCAATGAGGTGGTGTGGCTAAGTCTTCCACAATAGTGACACCTAACATTGTGAGTTTAAGGTTTTTCATTGTCATCCTTGTTAATAGAAGAATATTTTTTATAAGGTCTCTTAAAAGGTTTTCTTTTGTACTTTGACTTCATGACAAACTTCATATCACCCTTAGAAACATGTTCTAGGTTACGAGTTAACAATTCAATTTCTCTATGAAGGCTAGGACATGTCTCACAATCGGCAAAGTTCATCCAACTAGGGTCATATTTGGATGAGCTTTGTTTAGGTGACTCAAAACTAGGAATTATAAGTTTTTCATTGACAATGGATGCATGCTCTTGCTTTAGAATTTCAAAAGTGCTTTTAAGTTGTGAGAGCTTATTTTCTAACTTTAAAATATTTTTCTTTTGAGCTATAATTTTATCAAAAGCATTTAAGGCCTCACAATGCATCTCTTCAATGACTTCTTGTAATTCTTTATAGGAAGGTTTAAACTCGGAGTCGGAGTAATTTACCTCATTTTTCTTTGCTTTGTGTGGCCGATGAAACTTAAATTAGTAATCTCATCATTATCGGTATCACTTGTCAAGGAGGTGGTATCATCTTCTTCCCAAGCTATATAAGCTCTTCTTCCTCTTGACCTTCTATTTGAATTTGATCTTCCTTTGCCCTTGGTTAGTTCCGGACATTCATTCTTGTATTGACCAATCTTCCCACATCCAAAGAAACTTATAATTTTCTCTTCCTTTTCCGATTCTTTTCCCTTATTAATACCTCTTTCATAATTATTCACATTCATCGTCATCTATATCATCATCATCATCTATAACATCGACTATTCCCCTAATCTCAACTTCATTATAATTTAAAGTTATTATCTCACTTTATCATTACTTTCGACGTCATCAACTTTCCCCACTAAACTTCATTATATTTTAGGGTTCTAATCTCTCGTTACCGGTCGTTATTATTATCTTCAAACATGATATACTACTCCCTTCGGTCCTATATATAAGAAAATTTTCAAAATTTTTTTTGGTCCTATTTATAAGAAAATGTCACAACTTTTAAAGTGTAGTTATTGTTTAAAAGATTTTTCTACCCCTAATCTAATGTTTGTCTTTTTAATATTTGTGAATGTATTGAATGCTTCACAATTTTTTATGAGTTCATAGTTGTAAAAATATTAAAAAAGTTATATAAATTAATGATGCTATTGGTTTTGATTTTTTTTTTGTTTTTCTTGTTATAATAAGAAACATAGTGAGTATTATCTCTTATCTTATTTCTTATTCATCTTACTCTCTTCTATTCGATTCCCATCTTACTTGCCGCTATTATTATCCCTAATATCTTTCATTACTTAATATACAACCCCATATCTTCCTTTACATTTCGTCTTAACGACCCTCTCATCTAAATTCGACCATACTCTATTCTTTATTCAATTTTACACCTTATACATTCCTATCTAACAATCATCTTAGGCTCTTTAATTACCTTGGGAAAATTACTTGGTTACCTTTGATTACCACAACCTATCACTCTATAACCCCTTTTATAATCGTCCTTATTCTCCTTAAACTTAAGTCGTGTTTTTAGACTCAAAAGATTTTTTTTATCAAAGCACTAAAATATAAAAGATAGGAGAGGCCAGGACCAATACAGCAGAGTCACAAAGTGTAAAACCTATGAAAAGAAAAACTGGATCTATCCCCTAAGGTAAGAGGTGTCAAAGACCACCATTGTACAGAAAAACTAGTCATATTATGACCATTCTTGGCCAAACAACTGCTACAAGACTACCCTCTCTATGAAAATTTGAACAAAAGTATTGAGATTCTTGGTTATTCTTTTGCAATTGAGCCAACTATTATGTATCTGCCAAAGCAAATTTGGAGGTACCCTTTTGGGCACGAATCCTCATTCCCGCTTAGTTAAAGCTAGTAGACTTCACTTTGTTCACCTGCTTCTTATTCTTTCTCTCTGCCTTAGTGCTCTTAGAAAGACTTGGATAGTGCTGCTCAAGGTCTAATATGGTGGCTTCAACACAGTCTTCCACCTCAAGTCTCTTGTCTTGACTGAGAGTGTCCTCCATCACCTCATCTACTTCATCCCCCCAAAATTTGGAATGACTCTGCACACTCTTAAAGGCTACAGCAGAATAGAGAGATGATTTGGAAGCAGGAACCAAGATTTGGCTTGAAGGGAGCTTGTCAGTTGTCAAACTAGCATAGCTGGTAGTTATAGGTTGCAGCATAAGAGTAAGCACTGGAATATCTACCCAAGCCTTCAACCTGTCTGGATCCATAACTCTAACTGAGCTAGCAGACAAGCTACTGGGGAATGAAAGCCTCCTAACATTGTCATCCTACAGTGATGAGGTTGAAGGAATGATGGGGAAAGACAGCATGCCATGCTCTAGAGAGGAATGACTCCCTCCCATGAACAGGTTCAAACACATGATTGCCAAAAGTGAAATGTGTTGATTTAGAGGGCTTTGCTTCCAATGAAGAAGGTGCTTGTGAAATGACATTTTGCTTCGGACAATCACTCTTAATGGAAACAAGTCTAACAGATTCAGAGATGTCAGTCTGAACATCTTGTGAAAAAATAGCATGTTCATGTTCAACTACCTGAGCCTCACCAAAAGGAAGTGCACACTTATCAAGGAGAACATCAAATGAGTTGTGCAGAGTCAAAGTAGGATCCTTGTCAGTATCCTTCATGCTTACTAGTCCAACAGTCTCAGCATCTTTGACTCCTTCCTTTTCCATAACATTTGGTTCAAAAGAGCTTACATTATACTCAGAAACATGTGGAGATGGAGTATCAGCAATCACCATTTTGCATTCTTCAACAAAATCTAGAGGGTGTGCCATGTTACTTTCAATCACAAGGTGACCACACTATTTACGCCGTTATAGTCTCGTCTTATTAATCTTAAGTAACTCGATAATTATCCTTACCGCGATTATTATCTCTCACCATATCCACTTATTCATCACACCTCTCCTTACCCTAGTTTACATACGCCTCATCTCTTCTTTAACATTTCCATTTACCTTGACTTTTTAAATACTCCAAGGGATTACTCTCGTCGTTGTCAATCCGCCATGAACTACACATCTATATCTCTCGTAGCTTCTCCTTCTATTGCTTAAACTACTTCACCTTTTTAGGCTCATCACTAATTCGAGGAACTTATGTTTATCATAGTCATCCATCTTAGACAACTCCTCTATGTCTTCTCCTATCATTGTTTTTCACTTCTTATTGCCAAGTCATCTTTTAACATCATTAAATTCTCACAAGCCACTATCACTGGTTCATGTTTTAGACTCACTATTATCCTGAGTTAATCACTTCTATTTATGCCTAAACACGCTCCTCATTTAGATATATAGTTTAAGGAACCTTACTTTTACTTTACACGCTAACGGCTTGCTTAAACTCACTATTGCTTTCATAGATACTTTAGAGTCCACTGAAAGGGTTGTGCTGAAATTTCATGAAAAACGCAACATGACCCATGTGTAGTATTTTAATCATAACTGAAGTTCTAGATATTAAAATGGATTAAAAGCAAAGGAAAATGAAAGCTAACATCTATATCTACAACTTTTATGAAGACACCTAAACCCAATTCAGAACAAAAAGGAGTGGAAAAGTTGGTTTTCCTAAGCTTGGGAAGGGTGCACGGTCGTGTGCCCCCAAAAACATAAAAACTAGAATTCTCGCCAGCAACTACACGCATGGTCGTGTGTTCATATGGAACGACCGTGCACCCCCTACTGAGAGCAAAAATCACAGTTTTGCTGCGATTTTGCTTTAGGGAACCTTCACCGTCACCGTTTTCGACCTAAAACTCGACAATTTTGTCCCCAATTAACATCCTATGAATACCCGATCATTCAAACCCTAATTTCACATTAACCAACCAGATTATCTACTCTTTTTAAGACCAATTCCTCAAATTAAAACCTTACACTGATTCCCTTCAATTCTAATGTTTCATCATCGTCATCTTCGTTTATCATCATTTTCCCATCACAGATTACAACATAACAACAGCATCAACTTAAGAATCAAACAACCCCCGTCATGAATAAGACACCCTAAAGTGAAGAGATTCTTCCCCTTACCTCGAATCCTTCGAAAATTTCGGTTTTTGGCTTGACCTTGTTGCAGCTAGGGTTTCTCTTCCTCTGCTCTTCTCTTCTTTCTTTTCCACGTTCAGCAATACTGACTCTTCTAACTTCTAAGATATTCTATTTATATTCGGGCCAGTCACTTGTTGTAATCCTTTTCTCCTCTACTCACTATTCTTTTACTTCCTCCGTCCTCTACTTATTTAAAACTTATATTCTACACCCCGACTCTATATTATTTTTACTTAATTCTTCTCTTCATTATATTAGTCCTCATAGTACATCATTAATCATCAACACTCTATTCTCTCGTAAATAATACAATACTCAAGCAACATGCATCACTATAATAATAATAAATACGACTCCACCTATTTAACCTCACAAAATTAATTAAATAAAAATTTGGGGTGTTACAGCCAGACTGAGGAGAGGCGGCATATTGTAGCATGATTCCGAAAAAATGCGTTTGGATAAAGACTTGTTAAAAAGTGTGATTGACCAAACAATTTATACCACTGAAGAAGATACACTTGCTACTATTGACATTGTAACAAAGTTAGCTTTTTGTTGCAATGCAAGGAAACCAAGTTACCACGCTAACTTTTATAAGTCACACATGCACGCACACATGCACACAACATATTTTTTGAATTAAAACCACATTATTTCAACTCTATCATCGTTCATTTGATAACATGTATTGACAGGTTTTCCATGTGATCATGATTTTTTTTCTCTTTTTTAGCACTACCAATCTTGATAGAAGAATAAGTGGCAAGAGCAGACTGATTTGTTTCTATGTGATCATGATTTTTTTTTTCTTTTTCGGTAATAACCGATCCCAATGAAAAGAAAGGTGGTTGTAGTGCAAATCATATAGCTTCTAGGCTCAGGTTTGTTATTGTAAGCTGATTTTGGAACATTGTTTTTGTTTGCACTGAAACCACTATAATATGATATTGTGACCACTATATTATGTCATTGAGACCGCTCAAATAAGGTGTTTGCCTCAAAAGTGGTGGTTATACTAAGAAACATTATTATTTTTTCTTGATTTCCATTTAGTTTATCATATCATTTGAACATGATTCAACTAATATTTTTTTTATGAAGGATGATGCATTGTAAAATCTATAGGCACAATGCTTATGTGAGTTCTAAGGTAACAAACAAGTAGTTGAATCATGTATTACTCTTCATGTTTAAATGTTGTTTAACAAAATCATATATTCATTGGTATCAATCATGTTTAAATATATCTTTGGTTGAATCATGTTTAAATATATCTTTGGTTGTAAAAAAAACACCAACTATAGGCTACCACCAACACCAATAAGAAACCAGCAAAACCAGATTCAACACCTAAATCAAAGTTGTTCCCCACACTTAAACACCAATAAAGACACGACCTAACCAAGAGCTATCACTAACACCAATAAAAAACAAACCTCCAAAACCAAAGCCAACACCAAACAAAGCTAAACACCCACACAACAACAACTAAAACCTCAAACTCCAATTGCGAATGACCACATAAACAAAATCCAAACATGCTATCCCATAGTTACATAATAAAATTCGAGTTTAAAGCAATATCCAAAGGATAATGAAACATATTGATTATTATAGTCAGTAAAGTGTTAAAAAGCTTAAAAGTAGTCAATAAAGTTGTAAAAGGTTGAAATGTGACATTGTATTTTTAAATATATGGGGAGGCAAGCACAAATATAAGATTTTCATTGTATAGGTTTTTCTTATTTATATATGATTTTCTACGATTTTTCTGACATGTAGTAGTGGTACAAACATGGTATCACATACTTAGAGAACAAAATTTGATTTTAAAGCAATATCCAAAGGGTAATGAAACATATAAAATTATTATAGTCAATAAAGTTGTTAAAACGCTGAAAAGTAGTCAAAAAGTTGTAAAAATCTAAAGTGTCACTGTATTTTCAAATATATCATCATTAATGGTGACATGTCAAATGGGAAGGCAAGGACAAAGCTGAAATTTCTATTGTAAATGTTTTATTTTTATTTATATAAGATAATATATAAGATTTTTCTGACATTTAGCTGGACAAACATGATATCCCATAGTTAGAAAACAAAATGTAAGTTTAAAGCAATATCTAAAGGAAAATGAACATATATAGGATTATTATAGTCAATAAAGTTGTTAAAAAGCTGAAAATCAGTCAATAAAGTTGTAAAAAGCTGAAAATGTCATTGTATTTTTAAATATACCCCACTAATGGTGATATGTCCAATGGGGAGGCAATGACAAATATAAAATTTCCACCGTATAAGTTTTTCTTATTCATATAAGATTTTTTTGCCATGTAGAGGTACAAACATGATATTCCATAGTTAGAGAGCAAAGTGTGAGCTTAAAGCAATATCCAAAGGGTAATGAAACATATATGATTATTATAGTCAATAAAGTTGTTAGAATGATGAAAAGTAGTGAATAAAGTTGTAAAAAATTGAAAAATGTCATTTTATTTTCAAATATGTCCCCATTCATAGTGATGTGTCAAATGGGGAGGCAAGGACAAAGATAAGATTTCCATTGTATAGGATTTTCTTATACATTATATTTTCAAATATATCTCTATTAATGGTGATGTGTCAAATGGGGAGACAGGGACAAATATAAGATTTCCATTGTATAGGATTTTCTTATTTTATATAAGATTTTTGACATGAAGTAGTGGTACAAACATGGTATCCTATAGTTAGAGAACAAAATGTGAGTCTAAAACAATAACCAAAGGGTAATGGAACATATATGATTATTATAGTCAATAAAGTTGTTAAAAGCTAAAAAATGTCATTGTATTTCCAAATATATCTCTATTAATGGTGATGTGTCAAATGAGGAGGCAAGGGCAAAGAAATTTATATTGAATACGATTTTCTTATTTATATAAGATATAATATAAGATAAAATATCTTTTTGACATGTAGTTGTACTAACATGGTATCCCATAGTTAAAGAACAAAATGTGAGTTTAAAGCAATATCCAAATGATAATGAAACTTATATGATTATTATTGACAATAAAGTTTTTTTTTTTTTACAAATAGTCATTAAAGTTGTTAAAAAATTGAAAAGTAGTCAATAAAGTCGTAAAAACTACAAAGTGTCATCATATTTTCAAATATATCTATATTAACGATGATGTGTCAAATAGAGAGGCAAGGACAAATAAAATTTTCATTATATGAGATTTTTTTATTTATATAAAAAATAAGATATAAGATTTCTTTTTCAACTAAAAAAAGTACGGCATACGGTATAAATATAGGACACATCCGGTTTTGTGTCAAGTTACTCGGCGCTGCGTGACTGTCGTGTCCTGAGGCATGACAATAAACAACTACGTTGAACACTTCGTGTCAACTCATGTGCACTACTTATATTTTTGTCGGCAACCTATGTCTATAATGTATGTATTCTTTAACTGATCTTCGTGTCAATTTCTCTAGTTTGTTCAGAAATGGAAAGTACGTTGAAAGAGCCTCTAGTTAGTGTTACAAACCCAAAGGGTGGCTTCAGAACCTTACCTTTCATCATAAGTAAGTAACACAACTCATTTGCTACAATTTAATGCTTCATCATATCATATATTATGTACATACATGCAAATTCTTTTTTGAATCACTTTCATAGTTGATCCGTGATACATTCTCAGTATTTGAAAATCCTTCAAATTTTCAATAAGAATAGAGGTTGGCTTATGAAAATAGAAGTTTATCTCCGTTTTCATGATTGAGATGATGACTTAGTCGATCTATCTTCCATAAGGAAAAATAATTATGTATTTTTCAATATTCACTTATTTGTTTGGTCAAGTGGCATGTTCGTTGAATGTCGCCAACAACACTATAAATTTATGTGGATGAAAGAACTTCAACTAGAGGCGGTGACGGATCTAAAAGGTTCGATTTGCGGGGGCAACATTATTTACTATAGATGTTCATATAAAAACACATCAATATACGTGATAAATAATGACAATTATAACCAAGTAAAACGTTAGAGATTGTGCAAAAACTATGTCATTTTATATTAAAAAGCATCTACGAATGTTGAAAGATATTTCTCTAAATATCCACAAATTTTAAAATTTTTGTATGTTATTTCATTTTTTACCCTATCAAATGATTTTGTGTGTATATGATCAAACAATCATTAAAAAATTTATCTTTATTTCGCTGTGTACTTGATTTTTTCATAAGTGAAATTATTGCACAATTTTTTGTGAGGGCAACATATAATTTTTTTGTGGAAATAAAAAATAAATTATCTATTGTTATCCAAAAAGAAATATCTATTAACTTATAACAAAATGAAGAAACTAGTGGGGGAAATTGCCCCAATGATATGAACCTAGATCCGTGCCTGACTAGATGGGGAGCATAACCAGATGAATAGAATGATTAAAATGTTGATATACTGTCAAGGGGTTTGGTGTCAAAATCTTGCTATGATCCATTATGCAGATTGTGTATAAGGATGATGATTCATAGATTGTGGAATAGGCATTGAAGATTCATATATATATATATTGTAAATGATTACATCCCGTGTCATAGTGTTAGGCACCAAGAGATTTTTGCCTTCTGTTTAATAGATCAAACCAAGCTATCATGGTCTCTTTGGATGAATTGTTGTATTGCCTTGATTGCTAAGCGTAGCCATAAACCTTCTGGGAACTTTTGGTGTAACAAAACTTTTGTATGGTGTTTTGTCCAATTTGCGAGTAAATGATTTCGTGGGCCCTTTGCAACCTTTTATAAAAAGTGGGTAGAGTTTGCTCACTTTGATGCTGGGTTTGGACCGTAATTAATAAAATTTTAATTATCGAAAAAAAGAGTTTCAAGTGATTTTTAAGTATTAATATTTAATACATACATAGAAATAAAATTATTATATTATTTGGTGATTTACTTCCTTTTGTTTTGGCAGCGAACCAGGCATTTGAGAAAATGGCAAGTTTTGGAATATTGCCAAACATGATTCTGTATTTAATAAGACATTATGGGATGGAAGCTGCTGCAGCTACCAATGTGATCCTCCTCTGGTCAGCAGCTACTAATTTCACACCAATTCTTGGTGCTTTTCTTGCTGATTCTTACTTTGGTCGCTACCCTACCATCGCCTTTGGCTCGCTTCTCAGTTTACTTGTAAGTTCGTATTTATTGTTAAGAATTAGATACAGTTTGACAATGTGTGTGTAACTGGTGGATAGTCCTCACCTTATAAATCGGTTGATTTGCAGAGTTAAGTTAGATCCTAAATCCTTTGTTTTTCATTTTTGCTCCTTAATTATTTCTAGTATTCTTTGTTTATTTATTTATGGACATGGTCATAGATTCCCTACCTTTAGAATAGAAAAATATGCGGTTACTTCTCGACCATTGATATGATATCAGTCAACCGTTTAGATTTCACTTTCACCATATTAGCTTTAAATAATCTCCACCACCGTTGATTTGAAATTGAATGACCAAGATCAATAATTGTGTTACTATGAGTGCAATCCAAATCCGCTATAATAACATTTTCATGTTGTATATTTATTTTGGATCAATACTTTTTGGTTACTTATATGATTATGCGTCACACTATAGGGAATGTTACTTTTTTGGCTAACAACTATGATTCCAACCCTAAGTCCTTGTGATCAATTCACTATGAGCTGCAACTCTCCTACAACATCACAACTTGCTTTCTTATACTCTTCTCTATGCCTAATCTCCATTGGAGCTGGTGGTGTAAGAGCCTCCTCTTTAGCCTTTGGCATTGACCAACTAAACAAGGAAAAAGATGCAGGAATCATAGACGGCTACTTTAATTGGAGCTTTGCTTTAACAGCAGCTGCAGTCCTAATTGGAACGACCATTTTGGCATACATTCAAGAAAATTTTGGTTGGATTGTTGGATTTGGTGTACCTGTTGTCTTCATGTTCATATCTATGGTGTCTTTCTTTATAGCTTCTTCACTCTATGTTAAGGTGGAACCAAAAGGCAATGTGATTGGTGAGTTTGCTCGAGTTGTCATCATGTCTTACAGAAACAGAAACCTCAAATTACCATCACAAAATGTCTTAAATGATGGCATGTACTTTTGTGACAAGCATTCTGCAATGCTTATGCCAAGTGATAAATTCAGGTATCAAATTTATGAACCATTCAAGTGTATATTGTTGTATTTTTGTAGTGATGCACTCCTTTTTTTGTAATATACTTCAACCATTCATAGTATTTTTGAGTAGTAAATTTTATAATCAACTCACTATCTGATCCTATTTTTAGAGTGCTTTGTGATCATTAACTGGCTTTGGTGTGTGATTTGATTTAAAGGTTTCTAAACAAAGCATGCCTTATAAAAAATCCACAACAAGATCTCAACCAAGATGGAGAACTTCAAAACCAATGGAGCCTTTGCACAATAGATCAAGTAGAAGCATTCAAAGCAATGACCAAAATCATCCCAATTTGGATAACAGGAATGATAATGTCTATAAATTTGAGTCAAGGAGCATTTTATGTACTAGAAGCTTCCTCCATGAACCGCCACATTACTTCGAACTTCGAAATTCCCGCAGCTTCAGTGGCAACATTCATGGTTCTCTTTACAGTACTATGGCTTGTCCTCTATGACTGTGTTATAATCCCTTTAGCATCAAAACTAAGACGTTCACCAACTCGATTAAGAGTAAAACAAAAAATGGGAATTGGACTACTAGCAATATGTTTATCAACAGCTTCATTAGCAATTGTAGAAGGTAAAAGAAGAAAATTAGCAATTGATGAAGGCCTTATAGAGTTTCCACAAGGTGTTGTGAACATGTCAGTTATGTGGTTATTGCCAAGACATATATTTGATGGTTTTGCTGAAGCTTTTAATGGTGTTGGACAAAATGAGTTTTATATATGTGAGTTGCCTCAATCTATGTCTAGTGTAGCATCAACACTTTCTGGATTAGGTATGTCAATTGGAAATGTTTTGGCTAGTTTGATTTTGAGTGTTGTTGATAATGTTACTAAGGGAGAGGTAAAGGAAAGTTGGGTTTCTAGTAACATAAATAAGGGACACTATGATTACTATTATTGGCTTCTTTTTGGATTGATGTTGGCCAATTTTTTGGCTTTTCTTTGTTTTAGTAAGGCTTATGGACCTTGTAAGGGACAAGAAAATGAAGGTCAAGTGGAAGGAAATTAGGAAGAGGTGATATAATAAAGTCTATATTTGTTGAAGATTCTTTTTTTTTGTTCATATAATAAATTCACCAAATATTTTAAAAAAATATTGACAATAGTAAAAATAAGAACATTAGTTAAAACATACAGTTATTTAAAAAAAAAATTCTTTGAATGTTTACATTTTTTTTCCTACAAACTACTGAAATTTGAAAAACTGATTTGTTACAAATTTTATTTTGAAACAAAGAATAAAGACCGAAGCAATACATTTAATTAATTTTATCAGTATTTGAAAAATTGTTTTGGGAATATGAGAAAAAGTCAATAACTTCCTGTTGGCAGCGTTTCTAGTATACAAATGGCAGGTAATCTAACAATTAGGAATTGACACTTTTCTGCCATGCCATAATGTAGCTTAAGAAGCATACAAATTGAGTGAACCTTACATCATCCAGAAATCTATAGTTCAATGATATAGGTTGAGACGTTAAAAAGAGTATTAAGAAAGAGATTAGAGTTCGGTCGTTCCTACTAATGTAACCACTAAAATTGGCCTATAATAAAATATCTTGAGTATCTGTTATGATTCAAAATAGTATACGAGGAAATACACTTGACATAACATAATTAGTTGAGGTAAATGGACATGTGACGTGTGATCCTAAAATCAAGGAACCTTGAGTTGTGCATAAATAGTGAAATGAGGATCAATAGTGGACCTGAAGAAAAATGATGAAGTCTCTCTTCTCTCTCCCTTTGGTACTCTCTAGTAGAGTAATGACTTAATCTTCTTCTATCTTTCCCTTTCTCTTTTATGTACCTTGAACATCAATTTCATTTGGGTTTTAATCTATCAATTTATCTTTCATTCAATAGTTAATTTCCAATTATCAATTTATCACATTCTCTAATTTGGAAACCCTTACGGTACATCATATCTTCTTGTCCAAAACATTCCTCAATATCAATTTCTTGTAAATATGATACATAATATGAATCATGAGAATTGAGAATGGTCTTATTGTATAGTCTTCAAGACATGAATGTGACTTGTGGAATATTGATGTGTCTTCACTTCAAATTTGTTAAACTTCGTTTATGGCTGGGTTTTGAAGCCAAGGAAAATTCAACCCCACGATGAATGGAGCTAATTAGAATAAGTATTCAAGATCACCCTTAAAAATTTAGAAGTACTCAGAAACAATAGAGAAATAATTGTGCAAATCTAATCGGAAAGAGTGCCAGGGAGAATGCAAGTAAAAGAAGGAAAAAGAGAATGATGATAGCTATGAGAAAAAAAGAAAACGAATGAGGAATGAAGAAGGGCAAGGAGAATGAGATCTAAGTTTTGGAACATATTGAATGTGACTTTGATGAAACAAAGTCAAGTTGGTTGTTAAAGTAAGGAAATTAAATGAGAAAGTGCATGAAGGAAATGAATTCACAAACATATTCCAATTAGCATTTAACCTCTTCTGGATAAAGGAAATGTCATAATATACATACAAGCAAAGCATATAATATTCTTTTTGAAATTTTGTCATTGAAATTTTTATTGATTCAAGTGACATTAGTGACCATTTTACAAATGATCTATGAGGGGATTCAAATTCAACACTTTAAGATTTTTTTTTTATTGAAAAAGCCACGCTACCAACACTATAAGATTAAAACTAGCTAGCACCTCAAGCATATTAATTTATTTCATCACATTATTAGTATATTAAAATAATTGAAATTATAAAATATTAATCATATTCATTCCTCTCTGAAATTTTAAACCTGCAACATAAATATCCTAAGTGTAATGTTTTTATGGAAATTAAAAAACGATTGGATCCACAAAATGTGTTCTCTGGTGATTGGTCAAATAAAATTTTGTATGGGAAGGAATTAGTAAAATTTGAGGATTATGCTTCTGAAGATAGATATTGTAGTACACCAAAAGGGTATTATTGTTGTCATTGACTTGGCTACTAGAAAGCTAGAATTTATAGGTCTTTATCAACATTTGTGTACCCTGATTCACTCTAATACTAATGATGTATTAAAGCAATATGAAGCAATTGAATAAAGATTTGATGTGTCACACACTTTCTTACTTCATCAATTCAAATTTAATTCACAATTTGAATCAGATCTACTTTTACTTGTACTCCTTTTTCTATTTCCTTTTTTTGGGATTCCTTTTCTTTTTGGATCTACTTTTACTTGTGCTCGTCTTTTCAAACTTCACCTCTTCTCCATCGATTTTACAAGTTGCGTCAGAAAGTATAGAGTGTTCCATCAAACCATTTTCATTTTCCACAATATAAGGTAGTTTGTGTATAAAGATCTCTGCAAGTTCATGCAAGAGTACATCATCTACATCATGTGTGACATCCCCAAACTCATTCTCTTTTGTTTGAACACTATTTTCCTGCAAGAATGAAATATATATATATATATATATATATATATATATATATATATATATATATATATATATATATATATATATATATATATATATCACTAGAAATCGAATTTGGTCCTCTTATACAACATTCACGCAATTTGCACAAGGCAACAACCACTTGCATTATACTCGAGTGTTAGATTATTTTATGTGCAACACTTGAGGATACAAGAATGAAATATGATAGTATTTAAAACATACAGCGAACCAATAAAGATTGCATGCTCTTGTAAGCGGATCTAAAAAAACTAAATAATAAAATTTGAAGTGTGAAATTTTGTCACATGTTATTAGAGAATTTTTTTTCATATGATAGATAAAATAGATTGTCTGGAAACTAAAACCGAAACAAAAAATTGACGCAATTGTTTAAAAATGATTTTTTTTTTGACATGGATACTAGATAGAATCACATTGAGACAATTCACATATTAAATATAGATATTCACGATAGAGTAGTGACATTTGAATATTAAAAAACCGGGGTATTATTATGGGTCAATGGTCCCCACAACGACTAATGCTGATCAATGCAAATTTGATATTTAACACGAAAACTCTATTATTCTTTTCATTAAGTGTATGTTGGGATGAATAGAGAGTTAATTTGATAAATAATCGTGATTTTGATAGTTCTAGAAAAATAATTCAAACTTGCACTAAGGAATATAATTTTAGAAAATGAGTATTATAAGTTAATTACGAGTACTTACTGGGATACTGTTGGGAGGGATGTGAAAATCTTCCGATAAACTTTCTTTAATGCCTTCCTCAATTATTAGTTTGGGCCTTGAGCTATTTTCATCTTGAAAAAGCTTTGAGGTGCCTTCCCCAAATTGTAGTGAATTTTGAATGAGTCGGGAATTTTGTAATGCAATTCCAAGCTCATTATCTTCCCAAGAGGATGAAGAATCTAACTCCTCATTTGTTTGAATCCTCATCTCATTTCCTATTTCAATAATATTAAATTCATCATCCTTCACACCCTCTATTTTACTTTTCCTTTGAGGTGCATGCCCTTCTTGTATGTGGCCAAAACAATCAAATGGTGATAGAACATTTGATTCTTGATGATGAAGATTAATATTTTCCAAGCTAATTTCATTGCGTAAAAAACATAAAATATCAAGACACATACATAATAAGAAACATATATAAGTGATATTGAAATAATTATCTGGACATGCTTTTGGTGATGAAACACTTTAGATTTGATAATTGAAATTATTTTTTAAGATTCTTTCGTTGTTTGAAATAAAAAAATAGAATATCAATAGCATAACATATATTGTAAATGTTCACAATAATATCAATAGCATAACTTAAATAGCCTAGAGTACTAACTTATAAATATGAAAGGCTCATTAGCATAAGTCTAATGGCCTGTTATCTAACACTACCCCTCAAGTTAAACCTTATTAAGCTTTACGCTTGTAACAAATTAACCTTGAAAATAAAATATCAAACCTAAAACCAATTAACATCATAACCAACAAAGAGTAGCAACCAAAAAATGAGCAACAATCGAAGAGAGGAACCAACAGCTAGAAAAGCAACAACCAAAGAGATGAACCATCATAGAGAGAAGCAACCAAATAGAAGAACGAATAGGAAAAAGAGTAGTCAAACAAAAGAATCAATAGGGAGACGGCCAATCAAACATAAGATAATAAGGAATAAATCTTACCGCGTAGTGGAAAGTTCACATTTGCGTGCATCTTTAAGATCATATTGGGACAAATCTATACAGATTGAACCGATTTGGATAAATGATCCCATGACTAGCTTGATGTCTAAAAATTAAAGTAAGCTTCAAATTATTCTCAACACCTCTCTGTCTTTCTGGATGCATAAAACAAAGAACCAGTGTATATAAATACAAACATAATTTCTCTATATAAAAAGGAATAAAGATTAATACGGGGCCTTTTTCCAATAATTTTCAATAGATAGTGAGACCTAAAACCAATTTTAATAAATAAGGCTTTAATGTCTACATATGAGGCCTTTTTTATATATAAAAAACTCATGATTTTTTATTTCTAGCCTATTAACTAGCTGCACATTGAATTAAAAAATTAAATGTATCTAGACAAATTGAACAATTTAAATAAACTACATTATTAATAGCAAATTGAATATTCATGAAACCATTTAATTTATTTGTATAGCCAAATTTGAGTTAAGTCTAATATTATTGGCATATGATGTTTTATCAATGTCCATCTCAAATCTAAATAACTTGTAACCCTAGAACTAAAAATTCCTAAGAATATCCTAAAACCCAAATATGTTTGCATATGAGTTTGACTTACAAGCTCTCTGAATTTAAATTGAAGGTATAATTCTCAAATTTGATTCTCAGACCTGAAGTTGTGATTATCCCTTCATTTCTTTTAGGGATAACTCATTTCAAAACCCCTAACGTTATCCATAAAACAAAAGTCATGGAATAGCTTATAAATAAGAGGGAAATAGACAAAACTATGTCTTGGGGTATAATTGACAAATACATAAATTTCTAGACATCTCATTTTTAAAACTACAATTTTACAGAAAGAAAAATATTGTAATATCCCAAGAATAGATCAAATCGTTTATGTCACGATATTGCAATATCCCAAGAATAAATCAAATCGTTTATGTCACGATATAATTGAATCATCTCAGAATTATAAACCAAAGTTAAATTGTACTAAGATTGTATACCTGATTCGCTGCTTGATATGAATACGCCTGAACTTAGTGCGTATCTAGGTTTTCTCTTGCGCCGCAGCAAAAAGTTGTTGCACTCTCAATGGTAGATGCTACACTCTTAACAGTAGAAATACGTTTATATCATTACTCTACGTGGTATTGAGAAAATGTATATGTTGGAAAATGGGCCGACCTTGAGTGATCAGACCAAAAACATGCTGAACAACAAATAAATGAGTCAAATTAGATGAAAGCACTTTTGGCACCTCCTTATTTTATTCTTATATTATATATAACACTAATAGGAAAAGCAAAATTAGGGAGGGAAATTAGTGACGGAAAAAAATAAAATCTCTCACAAATTTCTTGGTCGCAAAATTTCGTGACGGAATTAGAGAGAGATTTCATGTTTTCCTTCACTATTTTTTGTTTTTTTAGTAGTGATAAGCCACTCTTTCGCACACGTTGTATAGGTGATAGTACTTTTGGTACCTCCTTATTTTTTTTCTTATAAGCTACTCTTTCACAGACATTTTATTTACAGAAAATACTCATTTTTGAAATCTTTTATACAATATATTAATTTTTAATTTTTAAATAAAAAATGAAACCTAATTATAAAACACAAGAAACCCACATTTATATTTTTTATATTGTTTTATTCAAAAACATTAATTTCTAAAATACATATATTTGCATTCCAAAATTTAATTTTTGGAGTGCATGTCCTTCGAATATCTAACTTGTACAATTGAATATGTGAACACGTGTCACCAATGCCGCTGTACTCATAAGAAGCTCATAGTAAATAGAGAATAAATTTATTGTATATTCATGAAAATTAAAAATTAGGTAGGCATGAGTAATTTTTATTTAATTTGACTTATTCAAGCACCCCAAAATAACACCTTCACCCTTTTGTAGATAATCTTGAGAGTTAGAATCTTGTTAATCTTATTATATGCTAACAATAGGGGCTTGCCGCAATGACATGCGTAAAATTACTAAATTTTCTACGCTAAGTATATTTTATGTCAAAAATTTAAAATAATGTTTTATATAAATTATGAGAAGTTTAATTAATTAATAATGAATAATATTAAGTGCATAGAAAATATTTGATCATAATGTATCAATAAATTTAATTGAAATAAGAATAATGAAGGGGGTTAAACATACAACTGATAAGTTGTTATGTGTATATTTTTATATTGTTATAAATATAGAGAATAAAAAAGAAATTGGGAAAAATAAGGGGATGGTCTTTTGAGATAATGAAGTCTGAAATTTGGTGGTTAAATTTAGAGGTAATTACTTTGAGAAGGTTGAAAAGAGAGAGTACATTTACTTAAGTGAAGTAGGTGATATTTGTAGGCTTAAGACTAGGTCATTTTAATTATGAAGGATTTTTTTTCTATCTCAGTGCAGCAAGATAGTTGATTAATAGAGACTGATGGGAGAAAGGGAGGTGGATGTGGTCCTTAGCGCAGATAAGTTGGTCTCATGGCATTGTTAAGCTTGAATTTTCCATTTTGTAGCTACTTTTTCTTTCCCTATGTAATTCTATTTAAATGCTTGTGAGGAATATGCCGCCAACAAAGGCTGACCATATGAAATAGGGTGCGTTCACAGTGGAGAATGTTTCACTTTGTGTCATGTCTGATGGTCACCAAGAATTCAATCCAGAATTTTTTTTTTCTGACCCTGTTGCCAAAAAAATGATTTTTTTTGACCCTCTTTAAAAATTATTTATCAAAATGACCCATTTTTATTTTTTGTGTTTTTTTTTGTCGTTTTGTGTCATTACCGCCATTTCAATTGGCGGTAATGGCAAGTTTGTCAAAGGGGTGCAGGCGCACAGTAGACATGGCAGCCTGCCAAAGCAGTTTTTTTTATTATGATTTAACCCATTACCGCCAATTGGGCCGGCGGTAATGGGGGGCCCTTTTTTTTTCGTTTTGTTTATTTTTCTACCCCTATTTTTCTCCATCCTTGATTGTCCTCATGAAGTTTTGCTTGATGTGTCTGATGCAGTACGCATGAGTTGAACCAGTTTCTTGCCAACCATTCAGTGGGTCGTTGAATGCGCTTTTAATCGATTCATGTCTGTTGGAGATCATGCAGACGGCTAGTTCTCGTGTGACATGCCTTTTAAGATTTTTAAGGAAAAAACTCCATCCCTCCTTTGTCTCACCTTAGACAAGCGCAAAGGCGATTGGAATTGTTTTGTTGTTACCATCTTGCGCAACCGCAAGCAACAATGTTCCCTTGTACTTGCCATACAACCACGTTCTGTCGACATGGACAACTGGTTTACAATACTTAAACCCATTGATGCATGGATAGAAGGCCCAGAATATACGATGAAATTGTGTCTCTCCGTTCGCGGTAATTTGCGTCTTCAAATCGAAGACTGTTCCTGGCATTGTCTTCTTCATCACGTTCAGCCATTGCGGAAGAACATTATAAGATTCCTCCCAATTCCCGTAAATCGATTCGATTGCCGCATTCTTCGCCTTCCACGCTTTTCTATACGTGGTTGTGTAGTTAAACTTTTCTCTTATATGCGCAATGATCAACTTAGGCTTAGTGGAGGCATCTGCATGCACAAGGGTTTTGATGCTGTCGCTTATAATTTTGTAGTTGAGCTTGCGGTGATCTTGTGACATTGAAGACGATGTGCAGTTGTGTGTATCGATCATGGTCCCAATTTTTCATTTGCCACTCCTTTTCCTGTAGGACGCTCTCAACTTAAATTGACATGTCTCGTGTGTACATTGAATAACACATCTTCCTGGATCGGAGTGTATAACAACGTAATCCAGTGAACGTCTGATGTGGTATGACTTGATGGCATGCAAACAATCTTCTTTGGTGTGAAACGTCATTCCTTCCGCTATAGCTCCATCGAAGGCAACATTTGTATTCTAGTGATCGTCGGTGGGTATAGCATCATATGCAGCAACATCAACGTTACGCATATGTAGCAGTGGACAATAAGCGGCTCTGATCGGTACTGCCTGTTGCGGTGGTTGTGCTGGTTGTGCTTGTGAACCATGAAAAATGTTGTCGAAGATGTCTTCATGCCCATCGTCTTCTTCGTTATCCTCATGCTGAAGTGATTCGTCTTCGTCACTTTCACTATACATACTTCTTGAATGTTATCTGGAATGTCTTGGAATTGTTGACTGAAAATTTCTGGTAGTGGTGTTTGTGTTTGCGGTTGCGTTTGAGGTGGTGGTTGTGAAGATGACGGTTCAAATTCACACTGTGTCTGTGAGAATGGTTGTGATGAAAATGGTTCATATTCGTCATGTGTTTGTGAGAAAGGTTGTGACGAAAATGGTTGATATTCGTATTGTGTTTGTGAGAAAGGTTGGGTGTACGGTAAATTTTGTGAAGATGACAGTTGAAAATCATATTAATTTTGTGCCGGTTCATATTCATACGGTGGTGTTTGAGTGTGTTGTGGTACTTGACGGGGTTGTGGTGTTTGACGAGATTGTGGAATCTCCTGATTTACTATCGTAACTGATAACTCAACTGCACCGAGTACCTGAAAAGATTTATAATTGACAAACACCTCTGCAACGTCATCGTTATCAAAAATTTCTACGTCGTTGTACTGTACATGACCTGCAACAAAGGTCTGTGGTGCTCGGTAAATAATTCTAGATATCAACTGAGAATCACTTAGGTGTAACTTTTGCTCTATTCTTTTTTTCAAGTGATCAAACGTGCTTTTGATACTCATATTAAAACATTTTCTTTGTTCACTTTCAAAAAATGAACCAAGCTGGTTTCTTAAAATTTTTCCACTGTAATGAACAATGAAAAAAACATTTTCTGGCGTGGGTGTCATTGTGGTTTTAAACTATTTGTATGTTAAAACTGTGTTGAATGTTAAGAACTGTGAAGAAGAGATCGTTTTATAGGCAAACAAATATTGCTTTTCTGCACAGCCATGCCACGTGTTAACCTGCTACTGGCCAATTCATTACAGCCAGTCCATTTGGCGGTAATGACTTTCATTTCCTTGATTGCCACACGCCACAGTAGTAAAGAAAAAACAATGGCACATGGTTGTTTGCAAATCCAATTATGACAAGAATTGAAAAAAGCATGGCAATGATATATGACAAGAATTGGCAGCTTGCAATTCCAAAGTCACGTAATTATGCAATGAACATTGAAAAAAGCATGCATTATTGTGAACCTAATTGGCAGATTGCAATTATGAAAGCCTATTCCTTCTGCAATTGAACATTGAAAAAATTCAATGCATGTTATAAATTACATGTTATAAATTGTTACGAAGAAAAACATTTATAGGCAAAAAAACAAATGCAGGCAAAAAAAAGGCTAAAATGCTCTTTTGGTCCCTTAAGTATTTATTTGGTATCGCTTTGGTCCCTTAAGTAATAAAAAGTCCGTTTCAGTCCTTTAACTTTATTACTTAAGGGACCAAAGCGATACCAAATAAATACTTAAGGGACCAAAAGAGCATTTTAGCCACAAAAAAACAAATGCAATAGAACACGCGGACGGTGGAAAATTAAGTGGAACAAAAGCCATGCATGTACCGGGACACATGACATAATTTAATTGGCTCATTCATTACCATGACTTACTTTTTCTACAAATTCTATAGTGCATGTCCAACAATTATGCAGGATGGGATTTTGAGTAGCAGAAAGGAAGGGATTTGCAACTATAAATTAAACACTTATGCATAAATTTTTTTCATAGCCTACTTCGTTCGTATAACTTTTTACTATAGATTTTTTTAAGTACTAGTTGTTTTAAAATCATCTCAAGATGGAACAATTCCTTTATCTAGGCAACAAACATAGATCCCGTCATATTTCACAAACACTAAATGTAAGTTTATTTTATTAATTTTATCTGTTAATTTTTTCTGTTAAGTTTGTTAATTTATTTATTTCGTTAATTTAGTTTAATTAATCAGCAATAAAGTACCACACTACTGAAATTGAAAAATTGACACAACTTTCTTCTTCAGTCTCTCCTTTCATATTTTTCCTAACTGTTTTTCACACAGTCTCTATTTTATTAATTTTATCTTTTAATTTTTTTCGTTAATTTTGTTTTTCACACAAAATTGGATGATTAATCATTCATTATTTTTTTTTTGTAGGACAAGGAAAAACATTATATCCGGAATAGCTGTCATATAGTGGATTTCGCCGTGCCGTCGTCCATTGTCGATATGTTAAAGGTAGCTAGTTTATGGGAGGTTACTAAGATTAATAAATACAGGGTCGATAATCGTCTAATAACCGCTTTATTAGAACGATGGAGGCCAGAGACACACACATTCCTTTTTCCTTCAGGCGAGTGTACAATAACGTTAGAAGACGTTCATATGCTACTCGGTATAAAGGTTAATGGTGCACCGGTTACTGGACCTACGACCGTATCGTGGGAATTAGTTGAAGAAATTTTAGGAAATATGCCTAATAAAAAAAGGTGCGACGGTCGGCAAATAAATTTAAATTGGTTAGAATCATATATTGTAGGTAATGGGGAAGCAGGTCCTCCCCACAGCTCAGCATCTGTTTAGAGCATATGTTTTATACTTGATAGGCACTCGTTTAATGCCTAATTTTACTGGCAACCTTGTACATATAAAATGGTTGCCATTGTTGAATAAATCACCACAGGAGATTGGACAGTACAGTTGGGGTTCTGCTTGTTTGGCCACACTTTACAGAGCTATGTGTGACGCCGCAATACATGGAGTTAGCGACGTGTGTGACTGCACAATACTCCTACAGGCATAGGCATGGTCAAGAATGTCATGCATATCCGTCATGCCAAAGAACCCACCACAACCTGAAAGACAACCTCCTTTGGCAACTATGTAAGCTAAATAAATATATTATTTCTTATTAATTTTTAAATTCAATTATCAGGTATATTAATAATCTCGTTTTAATAATATTAACTAGATGGCTAGAACGTGGGAGTAAATTTATGGAAAATCCTCGACAAAATCTCCTTTCAACACGTTCAAAAATCGACAATATGACATTCGATCAGGTATTAATTTTTTTATTTTCGTGATTACTTTTTAACCAACATTAGAATGCTAACATTCCTCTTTTTAAACAGTTCTGCTGGAGGCCCTATCTCCACTTCCATTACAGCAACGAAGAGGAAAGCCAGATATGGTCTGCAAACACGTATCTCATCTGTTTCGAGATAATCGAAAGACATCATACAGATAGAATGAAACTTTAATTTGGCTTACCTCAACTTCCACCTGTCATGCCAGAAGATATGAAACATTTCCACAAGTTATCTTTGGCAAACACACGAATAACAGGCTCGTGGGGAGATCAATTTCAGTTTCAAATCCAAAATTGGAACAATCGTCTTCAGTTTGCACTTGACGGAGTTAAATATAACCATTTGGTTTATCCAAACCGTCAATATTTTGAATGGTATTGGACCTTTTTTAGAGATCATCTGTGGATTTCTAGAGAAGCGCTGTTGCGAAACCCAATGGTAGAATATTCAAGAATTTTACAACAATTGCCGTCGGAATATCCCGCAGCACCAGCAACCTATCAAACACCACCAGACCCCTACTTTGTGCCAGATGCAAACAACTGGTCAGATACCCCTCCACCCTTTAGCCAATTCATTACACCTACACCCACTTACTTCGACCCAAGCTTCAACCAATCCACCGACTACTACTACAACCAAACCTACCAATCCCCACCACAACCCACAAACCAGTTCCCACAACACTCCCCAATATCATATCCATGCTACTCCCAACAGAGTCATCATGGAGAAAGCTCCCGAACATCAAACTATTCCATCGATGACTTTAATCCAACCCAAAACACACCCCACAACAGTTACCCTGAATACCCATCTTTCAACCTACCAACTCCTCCAACCTTTGTAAATTATCCAGAAACAAATTACACCCCACAATGGCCACAAACACAAATGAATCCTATAGAAACACTGGCTGCGGGGTTTAACGACGACGATTTTGTAAATGATATTTGGGCAAACTCTGTCCCACCACAAGTGCAAAATGAGGCGAATTTGGAAACAAATGAAGCTGAAATAAACGACGAGGAAGTGAAAGAGGAAGAGGAAGACCAACAACAACCCCAACGACCCGTACGAACTCAAAAAAATAAATTTTGTGCTACGGGAAGTCATAATTTACATTGGGGTAACTGACTTAAAAGAAAATAATAGCATGGTCTAATTAATGTAATTATTTTATTTTAAATCAATATATATATTTTTTTAATACTTTTTTTTTTAATTTTATTACCAAAATAAGGTCGTATATATTGATCAAATTTAACAGTGACCAATCTTAAAGGGGAAGGAGGAGGAGGAGGAGGAGAAGCAGGAGAAATTGTATCCGAACCAGAGTCAGACATAATGTGGAAGAAGTGAGAAAAATGTAAGAAAAAATTTGAGTGAATTTGGAAGAAAGGGGTGTTGTGGGATATTTATAGGGGTAGAAAAATAAACAAAACGTAAAAAAAGGGGCCCCCATTACCGCCGGCCCAATTGGCGGTAATGGGTTAAATCATAATAAAAAAAAAAAACTTCATGGCCTGCCACGCTACAGTGGATACCTGCACCCCTGTTGAAAATCTTGGCCTGCCACACTACAGTGAAGCCTGCACCCCCTGTTGAAAATCCTGCCATTACCGCCAAATGGAATGGCGGTAATGGCACAAAACGACAAAAAAAAAAACACATCAAAAATGAAAGTGGGTCATTTTGGTAAATAATTTTCAAAGGGGGTCAATTTTTTTTTTTTTTTTGGAAAGAGGGTCACAAAAAAAATATCCTTTTTAGTTTTGTACATTTTTTGTTCTACAAACAAATATATCTTAGTCAATCCATTGATGATATTATGGGCTCGTTAATTGTTTTGACCCTATAAAATTCCCTCTGTTTCTTTCTGACTCCCTAAAAAATTCCCTATGTTTCTTTGTGACAAAATAGTTTTTTACTATCATCATTTCTTGGTTTTATTATTGTTTTTAAATATGGGTCTCGAAGTGTCCTAAGAGTATTGTTTAAGAAACCTACAAAAAGAAATTTTATCTTAAAAATGCAAGTTAAATACATGTAAAAATTATAATTACACAATTTTTTATGTAAAAAATATTACTTATAGATGCTTAAACAATACACTAAGGGAACTTGTTAGCATTTTCCTTTAAATATTTATAAGATTTCTTTTTAAATCCATCTTCTGTGCAAAACTGCATACATTAATCCCGTGAGTTAGGTAGACCCACATTAGAGTTAAAACTATCCCTCTAAAAAATTATCATTTTTGTATTCCTTTGACTGGATTCGAATCTAGTTGATCCTCTAATCAAGCTGAAAGAGACCTAAACAATCTCATCCAAATCTCCCTTGGATATTATAAGAAGAAGAAGAAAGTATCAAATAGGAAACAGATAAAAACAAAGTATTTATGAAATTATGCACAAAAACAAAAACAAAAACAAAAAGAATCTTCAACCAAAACAGACTTTATATCCTTCCATCCTAATTGCCTTCTTCTTGACCTTCATTTTCTTCTATCTTACAAGGACCATAAACCTTACTAAAATAAACAAAACCGAAAAAGTTGGCCAACATCAATACAAAAAGAAGCCAATAATAGTAATCTAAATGTCCCTTATTTATGTTACTAGAAACCCAACTTTCCTTTCCCTCTCCCTTAGTAACATTATCAACAACACTCAAAATAAAACTAGCCAAAATATTCCCACATGACATACCTAATGCTGAAAAACTTGATGCAATACTAGACATAGATTGAGGCAACTCGAGTATATAAAACTCATTTTGTCCAATACCATTAAAAGCTTCAGCAAAACCATCGAGAATTTGTCTTGGCAATAGCCACATAACTGACATGTTCACAACACCTTGTGGAAACTCTTGAAAGCCTTCATCAATTGCTAATTTTCTTCTTTTACCTTCTATAATTGCCAATGAAGATGTTGATAAACATATTGCTATTAATCCAATTCCCATTTTTTGTTTTACTCTAAGACGAGTCCGCGAACGCCTTAGTTTTGATGCCGCGGGGATTATGACACAATCATAGAGGACAATCCAAAGTACTACAAAGAGGATCAAGAATGTTGACATTGAAGCCGCGGGGATTTCAAAGTTCGAAGTTATGTGGCGGTTCATGGTGGATGCTTCTAGTACAGAAAATGATCCTTGACTTAAATTTATAGACATTATCATTCCTGTTGTCCAAATTGGAATGATTTTGATAATTGCTTTGAATGCTTCTACTTGATCTATTGTGCAAAGGCTCCATTGGTTTTGAAGTTCTCCATCTTGGTTGAGATCTTGTTGTGGATTTTTTATAAGGCATGCTTTGTTTAGAAACCTTACAATCAAATTAGATACCAAAGCCAATTAGAATCATATATTATAAAAACTAATGATTCACTGCGAAAATACACCATTGAACACTTGAAAGGTTCATAATTTGATACCTGAATTTATCACTTGGCATAAGCATTTTCGAATCCTTGTCACAATAGTACATGCCATCATTCAAGACATTTGATGATGGTAAGTCGAGGTTTCTGTTTCGGTAAGACAAGACAACCACTCGAGCACACTCACTAATCACATTGCCTTTAGGTCCTTTAACTTTATTACTTAAGGGACCAAAGCGATACCAAATAAATACTTAAGGGACCAAAAGAGCATTTTAGCCAAAAAAAACAAATGCAGTAGAACACGCGGACGGTGGAAAATTAAGTGGAACAAAAGCCATGCATGTGCCAGGACACATGACATAATTTAATTGGCTCATTCATTACCATGACTTACTTTTTCTACAAATTCTATAGTGCATGTCCAACAATTATGCAGGATAAGATTTTGAGTAGCAGAAAGGAAGGGATTTGGACGGTACTGAAAGCATACGTAATTGGTAAGGGGACAATTCAATGCATCTTTACAGTATGCAAATTTTGCAACTATAAATTGAACACTTATGCATAAAATTTTTTCATAGCATACTTTGTTCGTATAACTTTTTAACTATAAATTTTTTTAAGTACTAGTTGTTTTAAAATCATCTCAAGATGGAATAATTTCTTTATCTAGGCAACAAACATAGATCCCGTCATATTTCACAAACACTAAATGTAAGTTTATTTTATTAATTTTATCTGTTAATTTTTTCTGTTAAGTTCGTTAATTTATTTATTTCGTTAATTTAGTTTAATTATTCAGCAATATAAGTACCACACTACTGAAATTGAAAAATTGACACAACTTTCTTCTTCAGTCTCTCCTTCATATTTTTCCTAACTGTTTTTCACACAGTCTCTATTTTATTAATTTTATCTTTTAATTTTTTTCGTTAATTTTGTTTTTCACACAAAATTGGATGATGAATCATTCATTATTTTTTTGTAGGACAAGGGAAAACATTATATCCGGAATAGCTGTCATATAGTGGATTTCGCCGTGCCGTCGTCCATTGTCGATATGTTAAAGGTAGCTGGTTTATGGGACGTTACTAAGATTAATAAATACAGGGTCGATAATCGTCTAATAACCGCTTTATTAGAACGATGGAGGCCAGAGACACACACATTCCTTTTTCCTTCAGGCGAGTGTACAATAACGTTAGAAGACGTTCATATGCTCCTCGATTTAAAGGTTAACGGTGCACCGGTTACTGGACCTAAGACTGTATCGTGGGAATTAGTTGAAGAAATTTTAGGAAATATGCCTAATAAAAAAAGGTGCGACGGTCGGCAAATAAATTTAAATTGGTTAGAATCATATATTGTAGGTAATGGGGAAGCAGGTCCCCCCCACAGCTCAGCATCTGTTTAGAGCATATGTTTTATACTTGATAGGCACTCGTTTAATGCCTAATTTTACTGGCAACCTTGTACATATAAAATGGTCGCCATTGTTTAATAAATCACCACAGGAGATTGGACAGTACAGTTGGTGTTCTGCTTGTTTGGCCACACTTTACAGAGCTATGTGTGACGCTGCAATACATGGAGTTAGCGACGTGTGTGGTTGCACAATACTCCTACAGGCATAGGCATGGTCAAGAATGTCATGCATATCCCCCGTGCCAAAGAACCCACCACAACCTGAAAGATAACCTCCTTTGGCAACTATGTAAGCTAAATAAATATATTATTTCTTATTAATTTTTAAATTCAATTATCAGGTATATTAATTATCTCGTTTTAATAAAATTAACTAGATTGCTAGAACGTGGGAGTAAATTTATGGAAAATCCTCGACAAAATCTCCTTTCAACACGTTCAAAAATCGACAATATGACATTCGATCAGGTATTAATTTTTTTATTTTCGTGATTACTTTTTAACCAACATTAGAATACTAACATTCCTCTTTTTAAACAGTTCTGCTGGAGGCCCTATCTCCACTTCCATTACAGCAACGAAGAGGAAAGCCAGATATGGTCTGCAAACACGTATCTCATCTGTTTTGAGATAGTCGAAAGACATCATACAGATAGAGTGAGACTTTAATTTGGCTTACCTCAACTTCCACATGTCATGCCAGAAGATATGAAACATTTCCACAAGTTATCTTTGGCAAACACACGAATAACAGGCTCGTGGGGAGATCAATTTCAGTTTCAAATCCAAAATTGGAACAATCGTCTTCAGTTTGCACTTGACGGAGTTAAATATAACCATTTGGTTTATCCAAACCGTCAATATTTTGAATGGTATTGGACCTTTTTTAGAGATCATCTGTGGATTTCTAGAGAAGCGCTGTTGCGAAACCCAATGGTAGAATATTCCAGAATTTTACAACAATTGCCGTCGGAATATCCCGCAGCACCAGCAACCTATCAAACACCACCAAACCCCTACTTTGTGCCAGATGCAAACAACTGGTCAGATACCCCTCCACCCTTTAGCCAATTCATTACACCTACACCCACTTACTTCGACCCAAGCTTCAACCAATCCACCGACTACTACTACAACCAAACCTACCAATCCCCACCACAACCCACAAACCAGTTCCCACAACACTCCCCAATACCATATCCAAGCTACTCCCAACAGAGTCATCATGGAGAAAGCTCCCGAACATCAAACTATTCCATTGATGACTTTAATCCAACCCAAAACACACCCCACAGCAGTTACCCTGAATACCCATCTTTCAACCTACCAACCCCTCCAACCTTTGTAAATTATCCAGAAACAAATTACACCCCACAATGGCCACAAACACAAATCAATCCTATAGAAACACTGGCTGCGGGGTTTAACGACGACGATTTTGTAAATGATATTTGGGCAAACTCTGTCCCACCACAAGTGCAAAATGAGGCGAATTTGGAAACAAATGAAGCTGAAATAAACGATGAGGAAGTGGAAGAGGAAGAGGAAGACCAACAGCAACCCCAACGACCCGTACGAACTCAAAAAAACAAATTTTGTGCTACGGGAAGTCATAATTTACATTGGGGTAACTGGCTTAAAAGAAAATAATAGCATGGTCTAATTAATGTAATTATTTTATTTTAAATCAATATATTTTCTTTTAATATTTTTATTTTTTTAATTTTATTACCAAAATAAGGTCGTATATATTGATCAAATTTAACAGTGACCAATCTTAAAGGGGAAGGAGGAGGAGGAGAAGGAGAAGCAGGAGAAATTGTATCCGAACCAGAGTCAGACATAATGTGGAAGAAGTGAGAAAAATGTAAGAAAAATTTTGAGTGAATTTGGAAGAAAGGGGTGTTGTGGGATATTTATAGGGGTAGAAAAATAAACAAAACGTAAAAAAAGGGGCCCCCCATTACCACTGGCCCAATTGGCGGTAATGAGTTAAATCATAATAAAAAAAAAAGCTTCATGGCCTGCCACGCTACAGTGGATACCTGCACCCCTGTTGAAAATCTTGGCCTGCCACGCTACAGTGAAGCCTGCACCCCCTGTTGAAAAACCTGCCATTACCGCCAAATGGAATGGCGGTAATGGCACAAAACGACAAAAAAAAACACATCAAAAATGAAAGTGGGTCATTTTGATAAATAATTTTCAAAGGGGGTCAATTTTTTTTTTTTTTGGAAAGAGGGTCACAAAAAAAAATATCCTCTTTAGTTTTGTACATTTTTTGTTCTACAAACAAATATATCTTAGTCAATCCATTGATGATATTATGGGCGCTTGTTTTGACCCTATAAAATTCCCTCTGTTTCTTTCTGACTCCCTAAAAAATTCCCTATGTTTCTTTGTGACTAAATAGTTTTTTACTATCATCATTTCTTTGTTTTATTATTGTTTTTAAATATGGGTCTCGATAACAAGTGTCCTAAGGGTATTGTTTAAGAAACCTAGAAAAGGAAATTTTATCTTGAAAATGCAAGTTAAACACATGTAAAAATTATAATTACACAATTTTTTATGTAAAAAATATTACTTATAGATGCTTAAACAATACACTAAGGGAACTTGTTAGCATTTTTCTTTAAATATTTATAAGATTTCTTTTTAAATCCATCTTCTGTGCAAAACTGCATACATTAATCCCGTGAGTTAGGTAGACCCACATTAGAGTTAAAACTATCCCTCTAAAAAATTATCATTTTTGTATTCCTTTGACTGGATTCGAATCTAGTTGATCCTCTAATCAAGCTGAAAGAGACCTAAACAATCTCATCCAAATCTCCCTTGGATATTATAAGAAGAAGAAGAAAGTATCAAATAGGAAACAGATAAAAACAAAGTATTTATGAAATTATGCACAAAAACAAAAACAAAAACAAAAAGAATCTTCAACCAAAACAGACTTTATATCCTTCCATCCTAATTGCCTTCTTCTTGACCTTCATTTTCTTCTATCTTACAAGGACCATAAACCTTACTAAAATAAACAAAACCGAAAAAGTTGGCCAACATCAATACAAAAAGAAGCCAATAATAGTAATCTAAATGTCCCTTATTTATGTTACTAGAAACCCAACTTTCCTTTCCCTCTCCCTTAGTAACATTATCAACAACACTCAAAATAAAACTAGCCAAAATATTCCCACATGACATACCTAATGCTGAAAAACTTGATGCAATACTAGACATAGATTGAGGCAACTCGAGTATATAAAACTCATTTTGTCCAATACCATTAAAAGCTTCAGCAAAACCATCGAGAATTTGTCTTGGCAATAGCCACATAACTGACATGTTCACAACACCTTGTGGAAACTCTTGAAAGCCTTCATCAATTGCTAATTTTCTTCTTTTACCTTCTATAATTGCCAATGAAGATGTTGATAAACATATTGCTATTAATCCAATTCCCATTTTTTGTTTTACTCTAAGACGAGTCCGCGAACGCCTTAGTTTTGATGCCGCGGGGATTATGACACAATCATAGAGGACAATCCAAAGTACTACAAAGAGGATCAAGAATGTTGACATTGAAGCCGCGGGGATTTCAAAGTTCGAAGTTATGTGGCGGTTCATGGTGGATGCTTCTAGTACAGAAAATGATCCTTGACTCAAATTTATAGACATTATCGTTCCTGTTGTCCAAATTGGAATGATTTTGATAATTGCTTTGAATGCTTCTACTTGATCTATTGTGCAAAGGCTCCATTGGTTTTGAAGTTCTCCATCTTGGTTGAGATCTTGTTGTGGATTTTTTATAAGGCATGCTTTGTTTAGAAACCTTACAATCAAATTAGATACCAAAGCCAATTAGAATCATATATATCATCAGTCTCAAAACAGGATAATGAGTTGATTATACAATTTATGAATTTAATTGATATATGCACTGACAATGATGTAAAAAGTTTTTACACTGTCAATCAATCATAATCGTTGGGTCGTGAAAAACATTTTTCTTTAGATAATACACTTTAATTAAAAGTCATATAGAGGATAGTTTGTGATTCGTTGACAGTGTAAACATACTTACACTAGCATTGCAACAAGTTTATTACTCAAATATATTATGAATGGTTGAAGTATATGACAAGACAATGGGTGTATTACCAACTTAATCCCTAATTTGAAGAGTCTGACAATTTGGTCCTTGAAATAACCTAATTTTGAAACGATCCATGAAATTGAAAGTTCTCACTCATATAGTCCCTCATGTACAATTTCATCACTAAATTGAACAACCTAAAAGGACTAATAAGATCAAGTACTTCTCATTTTAGATTGTTGTTAATTTTAATGAAAAAATTGTCCGACGAGAGATAAAAACTAATGATTCACTGCGAAAATACACCATTGAACACTTGAAAGGTTCATAATTTGATACCTGAATTTATCACTTGGCATAAGCATTTTCGAATCCTTGTCACAATAGTACATGCCATCATTCAAGACATTTGATGATGGTAAGTCGAGGTTTCTGTTTCGGTAAGACAAGACAACCACTCGAGCACACTCACTAATCACATTGCCTTTAGGTTCCACCTTGACATAGAGTGAAGAAGCTAGAAAGAAAGATATCATAGATATGAACATGAAGACAACAGGCAAACCAAATCCAACAATCCAGCCAAAATTTTCTTGAATATATGTCAAAATGGTCATTCCAACTAAAACTGCAGTTGTTGCTAAAGCATAACTCCAATTAAAGTAGCCTTCTATGATTCCTGCATCTTTTTCCTTGTCTAGTTGGTCAATGCCAAAGGGTAAGGAAGAGGCTCTTACACCACCAGCTCCAATGGAGATTAGGCCTAGAGAAGAGTATAAGAAAGCAAGTTGTGATGTTGTAGGAGAGTTGCAGCTCATAGTGAATTGATCACAAGGGCGAATCATAGTTGTTAGCCAAAAAAGTAGCATTCCCTATAGTGTGACGCATAATAATATAAGTAACCAAAAAATATTGATCCAAAATAAATATAGAACATGAAAATGTTATCATAGCGGATTTGGATTCCACACAGTAAATGCGTAACACATTTAATGCTCTTGGACATTGATTTCAAATGAACGGTGGTGAAGATTATTTGAAGATAATATGGTGAAGTGTAAAGTGAATGTATTGATATCAAATCAATGGTTGAGATCATTAAAATGTTTGTAACTACATTTTTTTCTATTCTGAATGCAAGGAATCCATATTCATAATTTAATAAATAAATAGATAATACTATAAATAATTAAGGAGAAAAAATGAAAAACAAAATAGATTCATAAGATATATCTTAGAATTTGGTTTGGGTCTAACTCAGCACTGTAAAACCGATCTGTAAAGTGAGGATTATTCATAAGTTATAAACATATTGTAAGACTAACTCATCTTAACGAACTTACAAGTAAACTGAGAAGAGATCCAAAGGCGATGGTAGGGTAGCGACCAAAGTAGGAATCAGCAAGAAAAGCACCGACAATTGGCGTGAAATTAGTAGCTGCTGTCCAGAGGAGGATCACATTGGTAGCTGCAGCAGCTTCCATCCCATAATGTCTTGTTAAATATAGAATCATGTTTGGCAATATTCCAAAACTTGCCATTTTCTCAAATGCCTGGTTCGCTTCCAAAACAAAAGAAATTAATCATCATAAAATATTTCAAAAGCATGGCGCAACAATGGACTCAAAATGCCTCTTAAATCATCCTTAGGACCGAGACTCTGGTATGATCAATGTCAATTCCACGTAAAGTAAAGAAAAACATGGATGGATATTTAAAACCCACCGGAAATTATAATAACAAACTAAAATGCTTCTTGAATCGTCCTCAGGACTAAGACAGTGGTATGATCGATGTCAATTCGACGTAGAGTTTAAAGAAAATGAACTAATACTTAAAAATCACTCAAAATTGTAATAATAATCTACAATGCCTCTTGAACCGTTCATAGGATTGAGACAGTTGTATGATCGGTGTCAATTCCACTAAAAGTAAAGAAAGATAAATATAAATTGAGTTTTATGTTAAAAGAGTTTCACTTTGGATGAGATATAGCAAGTTTATAAGTGGCGACGCTTCTCACCTTATAAGTCGGTTTTGTGAGATTGTGTTATGTCTAACTATAATTTCTAAGATGGTATCAAAGTCTATCCATAATCTGTTTAGCTATCTACTATCAGGTCTTCACTATCAGATCACTTAGGTTACACTCGAGATGACCAGTCCTAGGTGTGAGTGATGTGTTAAGAGTTTCACATTGCTTGAGATATGGCCCGGCAACATGGTTATAAGTGGAAGCAGTCCTTACCTTACAAATTGCATGGTTGTGTTAGGCGCAACCACAAATTCTAATAAAAAAATTTTGTTTTTTCTTAGATCTGTATCTCAGACATGGGAACACAGATGAACTTCTACTTTCGTGTCAATTCTTATTATAATTACGAACAATTTTCAAAACCGTTGTATCTCATGGACCAATGATCAAAATGATTAAAAGCAGAATTTTCTCATATGTATATAATATATGAAGCATTAAATTATAGTAAATAAGTTGAGTTACCTACCTATGATGAAGGGTAAGGTTCTGAAACCACCCTTTGGATTTGTATTGCTAATTAGAGGCTCTTTCTCTTTCACCGCACTTTCCATCTTTGAACAAAGTAAAGAAATTAAACCGAAAATGGAAGCGCAGAACAGTTAAGTAATGACAAGTGAGAGCTTAAAGCGGTTTATAGACAGGTTAACCCAAAGTGTTCCAATAGTCATTTATTGTCCACGCGGGACACGAGAGGAGAGCCATGCGGAGACACTTTTTTAATTCAATAAAACATGATAGAATCTTTATTTCCTTTTTTTATGTTCACCTCAAATTCTTGGTTTTTTTTTCTCTCCATATTTCACTCTACCTAACTAATGTGTCACAAGATTTTATTTTACTTTTGTTCTTTTATTTATTTCTTCTTTCACTCTCTAAAAAACTATTTTTCTTTGTCAAAAAAAAAACACTTTCTCTTACCTCTCTCTAAAAATCTCTTTTGCCGCCTCATCCACCACATCCAAAACCTATTTTCCGAGATGTAATAGTCTCCAATGTTGGTGTAACACTCATACTAAATTATCTAGAATATTTAGCATGTGTATTAATCTGATATCGGATACATTAAAATTTTCAATAATAACAATACAATGCAATACAACTGAATGAGTACAATTGGCTCGTTTATACAATTATCCAAATATCATAGAATACACTTTAATATACATATATAATCTGACAACCTCCTGAGCTTGTCCGTGACGAGCAACTGCACTTCATCCAGCGTCTTCCTGAAGAACTTCGTCTGAAAACCTCTTGCTTACCTGTAAACCTGCACCAGAAGGATTGGGATGAGACATAATGTCTCAGTGAGCTCCAGCCCAACCTACTGTTGGCAACCACGGGGGAAACCTAGGGTCGCCGTGCCTACTCTTGGCAATCTTGGGGATACCTACGATCGCCGTCATTCTCTACATATTTTGCGATCAAGGGGAAACCTAGGATCACTACTTGTCTCGTACATATCTTATCATATTCTAACTTTAAACTTAAACTTATACTTAGTGATCTTGGGGACATCCTATGATCACTACTTGTTCACTAGGAACTAATTGTCATATCTCTCAATATATATAAATATACATATTCATCTTTTCATGTCTTTAAGTTAGAAGTTAGCGTTGAACATACAATATTATCTGAGTTCATTTTACGGAGTGCATCCAGGTGGAGTAACCCCAGAATACATCTCCCTTCTTACCGGTGAAATTCCTATCATATCAGGCTAACACCGGACTCCTCTTTCTTTGTGTGGCTGCCCTCGCGAGCGGTTACTTCACCGTCCCAGCTACCATTTAAGGCGGTACTTCACGGGGACCCCCTGTATACTAACTAACGAGCAGACAGGAGACACATTAACTTTATAGACTTGGATGTGTAGCTTCCCTCACGAGCGGTAACTTCTCCGTTCCGGCTGCTATTTAAGGCGGTACTTCACAGGAACCCCTTGTATACTAACTAATGAGCATACAGGAGACACATCAAGCCCATTTTATAATTACTTTGTTCTTATTCTTTGTATATATACATATAACTTATAATTATAACTTATGCATATCTGATGCATTCTTTAAGTAAATCTTAACTTATGTACTTGAAAGTACGTCTAATAATTTGCTATGAGCTTTTGCATAATAATGCATTTATAGGGAATACAACCTCCAAATACTTAACATATGAATCTATGATCATAGGCTTATCGTTCTCATTAGCCACTGCTTGGTTATTGGAAACATTCCCATAACCGTCTAAACTTTGCCCTTACAATTCTAAACTTTCTAAGTCATTGCTCAATCCTTGTTCCTCACCTTTTCATCCTTTTTGGGAGCCTCTTGAATGAGTTAGAATGGTAGTTATTGTTTCTAAAATGTTTACGGAGAAAACGGATGCGAAAAACCATACCTACGCGCTCCAGAACACCCAAAACAACTAAGCTGTCATGGCTGTTCTGGGGCTGGTCGCTTGTAGCGAGCTCTAGCGACCGTAGGCAGAATAAAATCATGCCTGGTCGTTGTAGCGAGCTCCAGCTCGCTGTAGCGACCATGACAGGTCCAGAAAACTCAAAAATGACATTTTTCTTCATTCCAAACCATTCCAACACACCCAAGCTTCCCCAAAGGTATAAAAAGGATTTTCTTAAGCATATAAACCATTTAAACATAGCTGAAACAAGGAATTAGCAAATAACATCAATTAGGGCACTTTTACTAAAAATTACTCAAAGTGTATATAACTCTCAAACTTACTCAAAACGGGTTCTAAAACCCTAGGGAGCTCACCTATGCCTTGATTGGTGCTTGCTAACTTCTGAGTTCCAAACCCTAGCTTGATTCTTGATCCTTCATTGTTCTTCTTAATTTCCTCTTGTTCTAAACTCCCCAAAGTTAGTGATTGCTTGCTTGGGAGCTGAGAAATTGGAGTAGAGGTTGAAGATTAATGGAGGGGAGGAGGATGGCGTGAGGGTTAGAGGAAGAGGGAAGAAAATCTGATTTTTGTAAAGAGAGAGATGAGGATTAAATGGAAAATATCTTGCTTCACATATATATAAAGCCTTGTCATTCCAATAATTACCAAAATGCCATTCATTCCATTAATTCTTAATAATCGATAAAAGTTACGTCCAAGCGGGATATTACAGTTGGTGTCATGAGTGGTGTCGGTCCTCCTAGTTGCATGTTAGAACAAAAGTGGTTTGTACAATTCTTCTAAGGTTTTGATGATAACAAAGTATTGAAGAACATATACTAATATTTGTTCAAGTGTGCAGGATCATAGAATATATTCATCAAGTATTTAACATGTATTAAAGTATCAGAAGCACAAAGAAACTATTTGTTTGTTAATAAAATGATGCGTATATGTGTCCCGAACAGCTGACATTTATCTCTGTTTCTTGTCGTCAGTGGCTAGTTCGGCAATATCCCGAACAGCTGACATTTATCTTTGTTTCTTGTCGTCAGTGGCTAGTTAGGCAATATCCTGAACAACTGACATTTATCTTTGTTTCTTGTTGTCAATGGCTAGTTCGGCAACATCCCGAACAGCTGGCGTTTACCTTTTTTATCCTTCATTTTGTTGTCAGTGGCAGTTCTACAACGAAATAGCTGGCAAGTTACATTTATTCCTGTCTTTACCTCAAGTGGCAAGCTCTGCAAATGGGCAGCTTGTAGTCGTTGTCTCTTTCCCATACCATTTTACCTTCTCAGCTATCAGCACGATAGTTGATCCCCTCCCCAGTGAAACCATGTTATCCCCAGTGGAGTCGGATCCCGTTCTTTGACGAACTTGGCATCCTGTTGGTTCTGTCTTATCCCTTGTCAGGTCTTTCTCGTCGTCTTGCATTCATACTTGCATCGCGAGCATTCATAACATTGCATACATGGCATTGCATCCATAGTATTTTACAATCGAAATTGGTCAAAAATTGTGTACTCTGTATTTAAGTCTTTTCGACTCGTCGATTTAAAAATTTCACTTTTAAATTTCCGTAACGAAGAAACTTAAATAGGGGCATATGTCATACCCCATTTTTTACCCATTTTCATTTCGTTTTTCTCGTCTTTTAAGCCGAAAATTTTCGTCATTTCCGACGAAATTTCGGCAGAGAGGTATTTTAAAATACCTCATTTGTGTTTTTCCGAAGGCAACCGTTTTATTTTATTTTATTTTATATTATTATTTATTCATTTTTATTGGTTATTATATATTTTTATTTCTGTTATTTGTATATGTTTTTTATTTTATTTTATTTATTTTCGGTTTTTCATTTCTTCTTTATTATTATTTCATTTTATTTCATTTTGGTCCAAAGTCTTTTTTTTAGTCCCAATCTGGTACAGTGGCAATTTTGTGATATTTTCTCCCAGGCAAGGGCGATTATGTCATTCTGAAAACCCTGGCCTCAGTCTTGATGACACAGACCCCAAGAACAATCAGCCAGAAACCCTAATTTCTACACACTAGCGGCGGCATACAGATCCACCACCCTTTCTTTTTTCATCCTCTTTTGATTTCAACAGCAAAATATAATAAGCACAAATCAAATCACCAGAATAAAAAAAAACAATCACAATTTCATAAGCAAACCCACTACAGAATCCGCGTGGCACGTAAACAACATAACCTTAATCCACAAATCCATCATCCATAACCAACCTTTGAAGCTGTAACCGAATTAGTTCTTTAGCCAAAACAAGAACACAAAGCCAAAGGTAGTTTTTTCAAAACTTCAAACCTAGATCTAGGGTTATTCACAAGGATTTTCAAAAAAATAATTTTAGATTCGAAGAGTAGAGTGAAAAGGATATCTGAAATCCTAAAAAATTTTGAATAAAAGGAAGTTTTTTTTTCCGGTGCGGTGGCGCCGCCCCCCGGGCCGGCCGACCACCACACCAGAGACTTTTGTCCGGCCAGGTTTCAAGTAGAGAGAGAAGAGAGCTTGTGGTCACTGAGGGTTAGAAAGAGAAAGGAAGAGAACTTTTGATTTTTTTTGTGTTAATTTCATATTTATATCACTGCAATGGCATGGGTTCCAATACACGCGTTTCCCTTTCGTTCTTATGGACCATCAGGTTTGGACCATTAGATCCTAGATCTAACGGCCTATGTTGTCCCCTGTTATGATTAAACGTGTTTCTCCCTAGGCCTTTCTGTGTTCTTCCTCTCTCTGGGTTACTAGTATAATATGCCAATAATTTACTATTATGGCATATCTCTTGGCATTTGTAATCTTTTAATTATCTATTAATATATTAGTCTCATATCATATACGTATGATAAGCATACATATCCATTATTAAATAGGAAGTGTAATAAGCCTAATGGAATCATACGTATTTGCCAGTATATGATACTAAAAATGGCTTAACTATATGCTAAAATAATGATATGAGCTAAAAATATGATATAATTATGTCTAACCCTCAGTATATGATATCATTATGGCTTAACTATGTGTACCCTCAGTTTACATTCCACTGAGGGTACCAAACCTTCAGCACCAAAATAAACCATATATTATGGCTAGTGGAAATTCATTATGACTATTGTTAATAATGATAGCCCATAGCATATAAATCATCAATATACCATTAGGCTTAATAGTTCATGGTTTACATATCTCAGTAATAATATTAAAGATATTTACTATGGCTCATATGCTCATTTTCTAATGATATTATCAGTATATGTAGCCATAGGGCATTAATATCATAGTATATGTGTTATAAGCTAGGGAAGATATATAAGAGTTACCTCATAATACGATTAATGGTCATTTGCTTAAGCACATAATAATATCCCCCCTTTAACTATGATAAGGTAACATTATTATAGCTCATAATATTACCACATAATAATAGGGCAAATATGTATACGCATCATGGATATTATGAAATCCATATAAGCATATATTACCACATAATAATAGGGCTTATTATATACGTATATAATATCCTTATACGTATTAGGCCATATTAGTCATAGTTAAAGGTATAGGTTATATAGGTTAATACATAGGATGATGGTAAAATCATAATATTAGTCTATGATAGTAGTTATCGTATATATCCTTTGAGTTATATTATTATGATATTAGGGCAATATGCTTATAATATCCATATTAATGGGATATTTGTGGGTTCGACATAGTAAACTGTTATATAGTTAATACGTATCATTAACACATTAATTCTATATTGTTAATAAATTGAGGGTTTACATGAAAGTAATCAACTATTATATGATGGCTTCTATGCTAGTATATAACAGAATTAAGCCCTTAATTTGTATGGAATTAAGCCCTATCTATGATTATAAACCACATTATTATGACCACATTATACTGTCCAGGTATCATATCTCTCAGTTATATAACACATATACTATGATATTAATGCCCATTATATATGTGCATCAACTAAATGGTCATAATAATGTGGTCTATAATCATAGATAGGGCTAATATATCCATGATGCGTATACATATCATAATAAGCTAATAATATGACCAATAATTGGCTTATAATAAGCTTAAATATCATTCTTTCAGACCTCCCATCTATCATAATGCTCGGTTATAGTGATGATAAATTACTATCCATAATAATGACTATAATAAGCATAGTTATTATAATGAGATGATAGTAACTGATAGACTATAATTAATAAGCATAGTTAATATTATTATAATAGGTTAGTTATAAGCGTAGTTAACTATTATCATGAGTTATTCAATAAATAATGAGAAGATGGTATTATCCCTAATAGTTATAATTTATAACTAATTATATGATAATGCTTATAATAAACATATTTAAAATATAATATTATGCTATATAACCGAGAGATATGCTATATAACCTATATACGTATAATTAGTATAGCATAATATAATATCATAGTATACGATAAGTTTATATGGTCTAATGGTCACACATAGCTAATATGATAGGCCATATAATAAGGCCTAATATACATATTATATATTATGTCCTAATGGTGGCCTAATATGCATATCCTTCATTTAAAGGTTATTCAATATTATATAAACTTATCATATTTAAGATAATATTAATGATAGTATGCTTCATATTATTAAAATAATAGTTATCATATTAATGCTTATAATATACCTATATACGTATGAAGGCATAATATTATATTAAAAGTTCAATCATTCCGTAGTTGATTTTTGTAATCAACTTGTTAATTAAATTTCTTTTACGTGTTTTAATTGAGTTTATATCAATTAATATTTTAAAAAACATGTTGATGATTTCTTACATGTTAAGATATCGTTTAAAAATTGTACCAGAAAAAAAATATCATTTAAAAATAACTCATTTATTTTTATTTTATAACATAAATACTTATATAAGTCTTTGAAATAGTTTATAAATATAATTTGTCATTTATCTAAAATTATTAGAGTTCAATTGATATATCCAGTTAAAAAAAGTTCAATTGATATATACTGCAGGTGCAAATGTTAAAGTTCAATTGATTTTTTTTGTTACCATGATATTGATACGAAGTTTCTATCATCACTTATCAGTGACTAATTTTTGTTGGACAATCTGTGGGCACATAAGGTGGGTTCTTCTCTTCAAACCGAATTTTTTTTATATGCATGAGTCAAAAATCAAACTCCTAACCACATGCTTAAAAGATCCAAATCCCTTACCGTTTGGACCAATCTATAGTTGGTAATATGAATTCTTTTTAGTTTATTTTAATGTAATCTTTTAAATATCTCTTGGCATTTGTTAAAAGATATTTATAAGATCTTAGTTGAAGAAGAACACATATGGTTGCATACATATAATGATTAGGGCTTAACTATGCTATATATCATACACATTATGATCATATCATAGAATGCATAATAATGCCATTGACCCATATAACAGTTTACTAGCATAACTGTTATATGACAGTAATTATATTTGCCAAACCTAATATATAACATCATAGGATATGCTTATAAAAATAACTTAATATTTTGAGGCATATACTTATGTGTATACATATGATATTTTAGCTCAATTATATCATGAGCATATAGTTATAATGATTTGTGATTAACCCATAATGATATCATTATATGTTGCATATCTCTTTGATACACATCTTTAATATTATGATAAATTACTTTGATAACAAAAATAATGATATGAGCATATCTCTTTGGTTCTGCCCATATTTTTATTTAATTATAGTATATTATCATATAGCATAAAATGGTGTATGCTAATATCATACATTAACCATAATATAAGGTATACGCATCTCATATGTCATTTAGGCCATTAATGGCATGGGTTAACCATATAATTACTGAGGCATAATAAGCCTTATGGGTTAATGATATACGTATAAGATATATATGCTCATTATGGGTTTAATTATACATTTGCCGTAATATTGTGATAATTGAGAATTGAGATAGTATCTCAATTATATTAGATAACTAACTAGGCACTATAATTATATTAGATAATTGAGATGCTAATATCATAGTATTATAATATTATCAAATAAGGCTTATAATAGGTATTACCATAAGGTAATACCTATTATAATATATGTGCAACTAAGCTCATATAAGCTTAGTGTTTGAGTATCATAATATCTATTTTGCTTATGGTTATATAAGCTATTTTAGCTTATATAACCATAAGCAACTAATATAGGCATATTATATTATTATAGTATGTGGGTTATTATATAATCATAAGCTATTTTAAAGGTTATTCAATATTATATAAACTATATAATAAGCTAATATAGGCATATATTATGAGTTATATTATGAACTTAAATGATAAGGCATTTAAGATAATATAACTATTTTTGCTATGCTATAAGGATATATACGCATAACTAAAATATGATTATCCTTACTATATAATCCATATCCAATACGTATAATATCCTTATAATTCATTATGATACATATGATATGGCCTAATATACGATAATTAAGTTCATAGTTAACTACTAGTATGCATATATAAGGGTATAGCTATAATGATATGACCTACTATTTAAGGTTAGTACATATAATATGTATATATTATGCCCTTAAGGCCATATAACTTATAATACGGATATCCTTATATCATAGACTAATATAATATAGTTATATTAGTATACTATTGTAACTAATAGACATATATGACCTATCCTCATATTGATAATATCCATATATCCATATATCCTAATACCTTAAATATTATCATATACGTATATATTAGGATAATATATACGTATATGATATATTATATCATAAGAGAAGTGGAATAACTGTATGGGTTAATGATACCTACATATAATAACTATATGATATATATTAATTATAATGATAGTCTAATAACCTAATACTAATATAATATATGTCCATAACCTCAAGTATGGTCAGTATCTATATGCTAATTATCATTATATTATGCTAACATTCTCTATACCATAGATGATATGGCCTATGAGAGCATGAGAGGGGCTTATGCTATGATATCCTTATAATAACCTTATAGACTAATATTATATTAGTTAACTATCCCATTCCTCCAAATTGTATGGCCTTATGCTTTAATAGCCAGTTAAATCATAATATTAGTCTATGATAGTATATATGTACTATCTCATAGTTATATATGTGTGACCTAATCATTAATGACCATCATAAGCTATAAGGTATAGTTATCATGGGTTATTAGTAGCTGATATGCTTAAAGGTTATTGGTCATATATTAAGGATATTATATCGTATGAGATAAGTGAGTGGGTGATATAGAGAATGTTAGCCATAATGGCCTATTATTATATCCATGATAAGATGCGTAACCCCATACGATAATATTTGCTTAGGGCCTTATAATATTATCGTATACACATAGATATTATAATTATATAAGCATAGCTATTATGGCAATATGCTTGTAATATACCCCACATATTAAATCATATTATCCATATAGACTAATATTATCGTATACTAATAAGTCTATTAGTCATATGCTTATATCATATAGCTTATGACTACTAGTTATAATTTGAATAATATGACTTTATCACACATATATAGCTTATCACATATTATCCTTATATTATCGTATAATATGTGACTAATGATAAGCTCAAATATAACTCAAGTATGATAATTATATGATAATGACTCATATGCATACATTATGAGTTTAAATATGATTATGATAAGCTATATGATTTTAATTGGGTCACATATATTAAACTATACCTTATAGGTTAAATTACTATTAGCCCTATCTATGAGCATAGTTAACTAATTGAGATAGTATCTCAATTATGTAGATACCCACATATATAATTATACATTTACCACATAATATCTCATTATGTGTTAGACAACTAAGTATACCTATGCTCATAATATTATATCTCTAGTTTATGGGTTTAATTATAAGCTATTACGCATATGAGATATAATATTATGACCACATGATATGGATAATTATTATGTATACTTATATGTCTCTTATCATCTTAATATATGGGCGACTATCATGGGTTAACTAATGATATTATCTATTGTGCATAAGGAATATCTCAAGTAATTCTATGTGTATGTATGGGTTACTATATATGTATCTAAGTAACATATTAAGCTTCTATGCTGTAATAATATCACTACTGAGCATATCATAGAAGCCATTACTGTTATATACATCTTTATACTCATTATAACTATGCTATATATAACAGTAATTAATTCTATATAGTTTGGCTTAACTATGATATGAGCATATAGTTGTCCTAACTATGTCCTGGATGATATATCATGCCAATAATTTATGCATTGTGGGTTAGGCATAGTAAACTGTTATATCATTAATTCTATATGTTGCATATCTAATAATATATCATGAGCTTAAGTATACTTTCACTATTAATATACGTAATATATCTTTTATAGAATGCATATGTATTATATAATTATACTAGGCACCCATATGTATCATATATTATGCTTATAATATAAGTACACTGATACTAGCATAATTATATGGCAGTGTACTACTGTAATTATTGGCATTATTTGAGCTTATAATTTTAATAGATTCTATATGCCTTAATTACCAAAATTATCTATTAAGCTTGTAATCATGATACGTGCCAGGTAACTATAAATTGTTATTCGCATAATTATACTTTTAATTACTTAAATCTATTAACTTAAGGATAATTTGTATTCGATACTAACATACAAATTATAAGTATATTATTTGATTTATCAAAATTGAGCCTAATGGATAAGGCACTATCATCAAATAATTACTATCCCATATGTTAGCATGATAATAGCATGTAAAAAAGTGTAGGTTCATAGCTTATATGTTAGCGGGATCCACCTGAATGCCTTTTCCACTTATTTTGTGTCCCAAGACTATACCTTCACTTACCATAAAATGGCATTTTTCCCAGTTTAAAATGAGGTTAGTCTCGGTACACCTTTTAAGGGCAGCATCTAGGTGGGACAAACATTGATTAAAAGACTTACCAAAAACAGAGAAATCGTCCATAAATACCTCGATGTTTTTCTCTATCATATCAGAGAAAATAGAGAGCATACACCTTTGAAAGGTCGCTGGCGCATTACACAGCCCAAATGGCATCCTCCTGTAAGTAAACACCCCAAATGGACAAGTGAAAACAGTCTTCTCTTGATCTTCCGGAGCTACAGCAATCTGGTTATACCCCGAATACCCATCCAAGAAACAATAGAAAGCCTGCCCGACCAATCTCTCTAACATCTGGTCCATGAAAGGTAAAGGGAAATGGTCTTTCCTTGTTGCTTGATTTAGCCTCCGATAATTTATGCACATCCTCCACCCGGTAACAATTCGGGTATGAATTAACTCATTCTTTGCGTTTGCAACCACTGTCATTCCCCCTTTTTTCGGGACAACATGTACTGGACTCACCCAAGTGCTGTTAGAGATAGGGTAAATCATGCCTGCATCCAGAAGTTTCAGTACCTCCTTCTTAACTACATCTTTCATGGTAGGATTGAGCCTTCTTTGTGGTTGAACCACATGTTTAAATTTAGCCTCTAGATGGATTTTGTGCATGCAATAAGCTGGACTTATGCCCTTCAAATCAGAGATGTGCCAGCCCAATGCTCCCTGGTTCTCCCTCAATACCCTCATTAATTTTTCTTCTTCCAACATGGTTAAGGACTTACTGATGATTGCCGGTTTGGAAGCATCTTTACTTAGAAACACGTACTTCAAATGAGACGGGAGTTCTTTTAATTCTGGAATTTTTTTTAACTTCCCCTTCCTTTTCACTGGCAACAGGTCCCCTCTTGATTTTTTCACTAAACAAATCTGCAACTTTTACAGGACCCTCCTCTTGCTTGCATGCTTCAAGTTGTTTCACGCACTCCTCTAGTTCATCATTTCCGTCTTTCTCACAACATTCCACCGAATTTACTATTACTCTCTCCATTGGTTGTGTTGGGATTCCTTCTCTGGAGGTATCTTCAACCATTTCATCAACCACATACACTCGGTAACATTGAGGGTTCTCGTTCCTATGCTTCATCGCTTCAAAGATATTGAACACCACTTGCTCGTTTTTGAACCTCAACATAAGTTCACCCATCTCCACATCAATTAGAGCACGACCGGTTGCTAGAAAAGGTCTACCTAGCAACAATGGTATCTCATCATCTTCCGCCATATCGAGAATCACGAAATCAGCCGGAAAAACCAAATCATGGACTTGTACCAACACGTCTTCCAGCACTCCATAAGGATATGAAATTGATCGGTCAGCTAATGTAAGCGTCATTTTTGTTGGTTTTGGCTCTCCACATCCTAACTTCTTCATCATGGACAGTGGCATGAGATTTATGCTAGCTCCCAAATCACAAAGAGCTCTCCCTACACTCACCTTCCCAATAGTACAAGGAATGGTAAATGCTCCTGGATCTTTCAATTTAGGAGGAAGCTTCCTTTGAAGAATAGCACTACAATTTTCGGACAGAGCTATATTCTCAGCATCCCTCGGCCTCCGTCTTCCGGTTAATAAATCTTTCATGAATTTTGCATACACCGGCATCTGATCTAAGGCTTCACTAAACGGAATGTTGACTTGCAATTGTGTAAACAGTTCCATGAACTTCTTGAATTGCCCCTCCTGCTTCTCTTTCTTTTTTGATAAATGAGGGTATGACAGCTTTACATAGGATGGAACTTCTTGCTTCTTACTCCCTTCGTTCAGGAGTTGCTTTTTTGTCTTCCTCAAAATAGAGTCCACATCAATTAAACTCTCACTTTTTTCTCCCTCATGATTTTTTTCTCCCTCAGAATTTTCATTCTTCTTTTCATTTTCAACTTCACCATTTTCATCTTTTTCAACTTCTCCTGATTCATTCTCCTCCACCACTACTTTCTCTTTGTTTTTGGGAATTTTTGGAGCCAATGGCGTCAAAACCTTCTTGCTTCTCAACTCCACAGCCTTGTAACTCTCATTTTTCGGATTGTCTTGTGTGTAACCGGAAAATCCTCCATTTGATTGATTAGCCATTTGTTTGGCCAACTGCCCAATCTGATTCTCAAGATTCTTCATAGAAGCTTCATTGTTCTTTTGCACCGTCTCCTGATTTGCTTTAATCTCTTGCAGATTTGTTTGGGTAAACTTGACAAAACTGGTCATGGCCTCTTCAAAAACTGATGTCTTCCTTTGTTGTTGTGGTGGATGATTGGGTAAGAGAGGGTTTAAAGTGTTAGTATTTGAGTATTTGAGGTTAGGATGCTGTGCCCATCCTAGGTTGTATGTGTTTGAGAAAGAATTTCCCTTCTGGTAGTTCCCCATGTAGTTAACATCCTCACTTGCTCCTTCGGGTACACATTCACCGTTCATATGTCCTTCACCACAGAAATCACACTTAGGTGCAGCCGGTGCTTGTTGCACTTGCTGAACTTGGGCTTGTTGAGCTTGTAATTGACTCATGGTGAGTGCATGAACCTGTTTAGTAAGGGCTTTCATCTGCTTGGTCATCAATGTTTGGTTGGCTAGGAAGGCACTATTCTCATTCACCCCAAAGACTCCCTTTCTACTCCTTTCGGTTTCAGCTCGGTACTCATTTTGGGCCATGTTTTCAATGAGATTGTGGACTTCATGGTCAGTTTTTACCTTCATACTTAACAATTAAACTATACCTTTGCACTACAGTTGTGTATGTGTCCCATTTTGATTATTACACTAGGCTGCAGTCTACCTCATGGTATAACATATTTATTCAAATAACCTTTTTACATTAACGTCTAATGAAATCTAATATTTTTCGGTAATTTATTTTGAAAGACAATAACTATTTTTAAGAAAACACATAGTTCTCATTAAATATTGGTATAAAATTAGTTTATACGACAATGCTTTTCCTTAAATTAAATTATATATATCTGAAATTAAATTATATATATATAAGAGTTTGCTAGAAGACACCCACTAGTTTTATGAAGGTGTCTTTTAGCAAGTTATAACTAAAAGTGGGTAATTACATCTTGAGGTGTGAGTTGCTAAAAGACACCTTCGTAAAAACTAGTGGATGTCTTCTAACAAATCTTATATATATATATATATATATATATATATATATATATATATATATATTAGCATATTTTAATTAAAAAACAATGAATTAATTAAATTCCCTTTATTATATTTTATAAAATTAAATAGTATTTCCCCTGAAAAAGCCCCAAAGTACATGTACCAAAAACTCCAAAGTACATGTATCAAAAACCCCAAAGTACGGCTCTGTCTCCCGTGCGAGCCCTTCATGGGTTGCGTACGGTGAGAGACCGGTTGTATTTTTTTGTTTTTTTCCAGCAAAATGAATTTTGGTCCATTGGATATGCAAGGTAGGTAATGAATGGTTGTGATATAAAGCAAGAGTGACCCACTAAATTGTTTTTATTTAAACATCAATATTAATTTAAAAAATACAATGAAACTTGGAATTAGTTTTAGTAAAGGGTGTTTTGGGAATAGTCCCAAAAATTTTACTTTCTCCCTGGAACGGTTTAGAGACAATATCATGTAATTTTTTTTATTTACAATTTTTAAAACTTTAAACCTTTCTAAAATTTAATTTCCTTTTATATTCAATCGTCCTTTAATTATTTTTTTGGTATCGTTTTGGTCACATAATTAATAAAAAGTCTGTTTGAGTCCTTTAATTTCATCTCTGTTACACTTTTTGGTCAAGTTACATTCATTTTGGTGGATGAAGACAACTAACATTAATGTTCGTTTAAATTCTCATTTGTGGTGATCGAGCCCTTTTGTTTGTATGGGCATCGGCTAATCCGTTTTGGTTTTGCTTTCCTTGTGACTTGTTCCGGTGTAAACTTTTGAGCACCTTTTTGGCACACCTTGTGCTAATTTGGTGTCTCCTTTTGTCCTAATATATTTTATTTTTGCTTGTTAAAAAAAAAATTCTCCACAAAAAATGAGCTCAAAATTTTATTTTTAGATTTAAAAAATAAAATTTTACGTTTTAAAAAAATTCATATTTAATTCTTTAGATGTTAAAAAACTATAATTTTTTGTAAAAGAGTTTATAAAAATGTTCGTAACATGTCTGTAAAAAATATTTTAAAAGTTTAATCATAATATACAATTTTTAATTTAATAGGAGCTAAAATTACATATTGAAAAAATTTATGGGACCAAGACAGTTTTTCTTATGAGGACTAAAAATGAAATTTGCTATATTTATTTTGACAAAAAAACTTATTTAACCCATTATAAAATTCATAAATTATTAATACTTGTTCAATTATTTAAAAGAAATTAATTGAAATATAAATTATACTACTCTAATCTAAATTATAAAAAAATAGACTTTTTAGATTCATTCAATAAATGACGTATATGATATTCTCTCTACTCCTTTTTAATAATCACTTTTTGACATTTTACACAAAATCAAGACAATCAATAAATATTACTACTTTAATACAATAATTTATCTTTTTTTTAATAATAGCCTCGTTCATTTCATATCTTATTTCATATATATTTTTCACTGTAATAAATAATTAAGGGTAATATTGGTAAAACAATATTTAATATTGCAATGAACTTTGAAATTGACGACTAAATAGAAACATAACGTTTTTACAAAAGAGACACTTAAAAAAGAACGGAATGAGTAATATATATTTAAAAATAGACACATTATTTATTGAATGAACCAACAAAATAAATTTAGTCTTATAATTGAGACTAGAGTGGGTATTATATCTATACTATATATATATAAAGAAAATAGCCCCTTTTATGAGGACGTTGGGCTGACTTTTTTGTTATTCCAATTATACTCTTAAACAAATTTTCTTATAATAATGTTATATTGTAAGTGTTGTTAAAAAATATAAGAATTTTTATTTTATTTGTTATATTATTGTGTTCATTGAAAAAGATAAATATGGTTTGAGTTTGTTACATTTGAAATTCACAAATATCTATATCTATACTTATAATTTTAATATATATATATAAATTTATATAATATAAAATATCATTTGTGATTTACATGCAATTTTTTATAAAATATCGTTGATAATCTACAGGCGTTAGCGCAATAAAAAGAGCGGAAAGACAGGCACGTGAGTGCCCGTCTTTTCGCTAGTTGATATATAAAGGGAATTACTTTCATTTTAAAATATATATTTTATCATATACTTATAGGATACTCGACAGATTCACACATATACTTATAAGATACTTCACAAATACGTATCCTAAAAAAAATGAAGGGTAAAAAAGTGAGACTGTATTGTGAAAATTCAATAGAGATGTATATGAATCAATATAATTGTTTTTCGATTAACCAATTAAAAATTATGTTTTTGGTAGATAAAGGTAACGAGAGAGAAGATTCAATCAATCAACATTAAACAAACTTTGTCTTGAGTTCTTTTATTGATGCATTTGTTAATATCCTAATTTATGAATGAAAATAGAATATGATTTATATGAAAACTTCACATTTTTTTATTTTATCACATGTATTATTTTTTGTAAATTGTGACTTTTATGATTATATAGTAATGAAGAGTAATCAATGTTTTTTTAAGTATTTTACATGCATATAAGTTTTAGCATAAATTTTTTGTTAACGTATCCTAGCCGTATTGTATTTTAAATTTAAAAATTCTGCGTATCTGCATACCCGTATCGTATCGTACCCGCATCCGTACTATGTATCCGAGCTTCATTGGTGTTAAATGATTAATAATCAATTAAATATAATAAAATATTGACCATTTAAATTGAAATACCATGTTAATATTTTTTTTTGGAACCGAAGGATACGACGCTTGTAAATATACGTAGTTTATTTTTGGTAAAATTACATTTTTAGTCCCTTAACTTAATTTCAGGTAACAATTTAGTCCTTTATCTTTTTTTTTCATTTCAATTTTGTCCTTTTTGGCGATTTGCGTATAGATTTTCAATCTTCAAATCTATGGTCTTTCATCTATGTTTGCATATAAATATTAGATTTAAAGTTTGAAAATCCATATGAAAATGGACCAAACAGACAAAATTGAAATGATAAAAAGATAAAGAACCAAATGTTATTTGAAATTAAATTACGGGATTAAAAATGTAATTTTGTCTTTATTTTTTGAAGGATGTTAATTATATGTGTTTAGATAAAGATGATATATTAATTAATGTGAATTCCCAAAGCTAACCTTGTGTAAAAGAATTACTATAAATTATATTAACCTCCTATAATAGGTAAAGAATAGTACAGCCACATGCAAAAAAGGGGAAATATCCCTCTCGCATGGTACGCGACCTATCCACCCCTCGCACCGTAAATGGAGCCCCAAAGTACATGTACCAAAAGAAAAAAAAAAAAAAAACCCAAAGAACCAATTTTGCAGTTTTTGTTGAAGATATCTATTATTCTCAAAATCTCAACAAACTTAATACTAACAACGGCAGTTTCATTCTCAAACAGTCACACTACTTAACCATCAATTTCCATTTTCAATTCATTTCTCTTTCAATTCAATTCAATTCAACGTTCTTTCAGGTTCTCTCTCTCTCTCTCTAGATTTTTCATATTACCCATTTTACCCTTTTCTCTTTCACTGCTTATGCAATCAAACCCATTTTAGATTCTCGCTCATTTCACTCTAACCCTTTTTCAATTCTCATTTTTCTTCACTCTACTTTATTGGGTTTTCATCAAAATTTCATTTTTTTTATTCAATTCCTTGTGATTGTGTTTTTTTGATGTTTAATTATTTAATAATGAAAAATATTCTGGGTTTTTTTTTTGACAAGATTTTGTGTATCAGTTCAATTCAGAATTTGAAATTCTGGTTACTTCAATTGTTTTTATCAGTGTTGTGTTTCAGTTCAGTGAAAAAAATCAGCGGGAATTTAAAAGTTTGAATCTTGCAATTGTTCAATTATTCATTTCAGTTTTTTCATTTTTTTTTTAAATTTTTTGGGTGAAGGGAAATGTTGAATTTTATGTATGTTAGTTTTTCTCATTGAATTTTTGCAGAATTTTGTATCTTATTTTATGTATGCTTGAGTGTTGAATTTTGCAATTGTTTAATTATTCAATTCAGTTTTTTTTTCTTTTCAAACATTTTGGGGATTTTCTCTTGTTTGGGTGAAGGGAAATGCTGAATTTCAGATTAGTTTCTATCATTAAAATTTCCAGAATTTTGTATTCTAATATTTTTTTTTATGTATGTTTGAATGTTGAATTGAATTTTATTTATTTTTTCTTGTTTGTGTGAAGGAAAATGTAGAATTTTATGTATTATGTATGTTGGATTTTACATTAGTTTCTGTCATTAAATTTTTGAAGAATTTTGTATCCGAATTATTTTATGTATGTTTGAATGTTGAATTGAATTGAATTTCTCTTGTTTGGGTGAAGGGAAATGTAGAACTTTATGTATGTTGTGGTTAACATTAGTTTCTCATTTAATTTGCATAGATTAATTTGAAACGCAATTTGCGTAAAATAATTTGTTTTAAGCATTGAAAATGATGAGATTTCAGGAAATTAAATTGATCCTTGCTAATACAAACTAAATCCTGTAGGATCTGTATTGTTCTTCTATACAGGCACATGTGTCTGTATTCAAAATTTCAAAATTGTTAACAGATAAAAAGTGGTTATTCGAAGTTATAAATAGTTATGAAAATGCGGTTATCGGAAGTTATGAAAATGTGAGATAAGATGGCTTATGACTTTACAATTTGCTTAGATGTTTGTAGTTATGGAGACATTGGTGTTATATGTTTTCAAAATATGTATGCATCTTTAAATTGAGCAGTTCATTTTAGATTAACTGTCATTTAATTTCTGTATCACCTTGACTCTGTTTGACAGTCTAAAAGGAACAAGTATTGAACATCTTTCCGCTGCTAAGTTTTGTCTTGTTGCACAAGAATAATATATTTATGCACATATCTCAATGACGATGCTAATTTTGATTTATATACCTTGAGATTGAGACGGCTTTTGATTTAGTGCCTTGAATTACTTTTACTTAAAACTGACAAATTGTTCTTCATGCTGTAGGCAGAGCATACCTTTGAAGGAAGCAAGAAAGTCTTGTTGTGGATTCCATGTCCATCATGAAAAAGGTTGTTTCATGTTTTCTTTCATTAGTCCTTCTATTGAGTTCCTTATATATTCTATTTATGTTTCAATATTGAATTTTCTTTGATCCCGCTGTTGTATTCTGTTAAGTTGGTCTTTTTAAATTGAAGATGGTGTTTCTAAAGAAACACTGTACTTCGGTTCTGATAGGTTTCACTATATCATGTTTCACTATATGTATGTGCTTATGACAATATTCGTATGTTAGCATGAAGAAGTTTATCAACTATTTGTATGTTCATAAAAAGATTCAGAGCAGGCATATGGGGAAGAGCAGAATTGATATCAAGTAATTGGCTACTTAAATTAAAGCTACGGGATATCAATTATTTATGTTGCAGATGTGCTTAAGAGTAAAAGACATGTGCAGTTATTATAGGCATAAGCACATACATTTATTGAACCCAATATCATGATAGTCATTTGTAATCATCCTTATAATAGATAATTATCCAAGGATGTAACCATAAGGTACTCCCTCCGTTTCAAAATACATGTCCATTTTGGAGAAATTTTTTGTTTCAAAATACATGTCCATTTAATAGTTTAAGGATACATTTTGTCTATTTTACCCTTGCCTACCAATTAATTGGATTCTAGATTTTCTCCACAATAATTATTTTCTACTAATAAATGTTGACCCAATTTGAAGTGGATTTACTCATGCACTCTCCCAAGAAATGACCAAGGGTGTTTAAATGATAGACTAATTTGTTTAATTAATTTTGGTATTGGTATTGAGAGTAATTATGAGATGAGGTAAATAAATGTAAAATGGAGGAAATCAAAGACAAGGGTATAATAGGAACTTTTGTGTCAAACTAACTTGTCCTTGGTTACTGCAATTTCTCTAAAATGGACATGTATTTTGAAACGGAGGGAGTATCATTTAAGCTTATATGATATGAAAAGCATATCATATTGAGTAACATGCGTAATAACATATCATTCGACAGAGCATTCTTAATGGCAATTATGCCTAAATTAATACGTGATATTAATAAGTTAATCACATTATGCTATTATCTACATAAGGAATATCTCAAGCATAATATGTTAAATATGATGGGGCCACATATATTTTGCCAATATAGTCCATAGAATAAGGCTTAATGACATACCAATTATGATGAGCCTTATATGACGTATGATAGTTAAATATGAGGAGGTTCATATAACTCATTAAGCTATTATCATAAGGCATATTAAACTATTATTGACTATCATTAATGCTTAATATACGAGCCTTAGTAATATAATAAGCAATTATTATATTATGATAGCTTATTATTGACTATAAAATAGCTTATCATATGCTTATATGGATATAAGCTATTATAGCTTATCAATAAATAATGAGATGATGGTATTATATTTTAGCTTAAAATATAATAGTATGATATCCTTAACTAATAACAGTATGATATCTCATTATTATGAAGGATATGACCCATATCATTAATTCATACTTATATTATGATAGTTTATATAAGCTATATGCATATTAACTATAATATCAGAGCATAAGGCCTCAATTTTGAATGATGAAACTATACCCACCACAAATAATATTATCATAATATCTATTATCACCTCAAACATATATGCCTATCACCATTATTATGCTTGAGATATTCCCTATCATAATATGTTTTATATGAGATATTATGTGGTAATATTGTGCATTTAACATTATTTTAAGCCCTATTATTATGTGATATACTTCATGATATTTATAGCTCATAATAGGTTACCCATAATATTAGACCATCATATTTTAGTATCATATCTGTTAAATATTAACAATAATCATACCTTCCCTCAGTTTACTATGATTTAGCCTAACTACTTATTAAGCATATTATCATTTGTAATCATTAATACAGATCGGATTATAACCGAAAGTCCAACCCACTTTGAGGCCCATCATTCATAAACAACTCTCGTCCCCTCAACTCAACTCGCCGGAAAACCCAGCCGGTGTTCGTCGTCGTCCGTACAGGTTTACTTACTTTTTTGAATTTTACTTCCCATCGCGATTTGCAGCTTTGATAACCGCCACTATAAAGAAATATTATGGTTAAATTAGAATTATTTTTTGAATTGGAATTTCAAATGATTTGGTTTTGTACAAACTTCGTGTTTGCACAATTTGAAATTGAGAATTATCTTGTTTAGGTTATTTATTGGTTTGGTATGTATACATGAATTTGTTATGTTTTTTAAACGCTTAAGCCAAGGGCAGGCAGTGCATCAAATCACATGTTGAAGACACTTGACAAACAACCGGTATTGAACTACTTCTTGGCGGAATTTTAACAAATGGCTATTGTTCTATGATACGCGATTTAGTAGAAAGTTTGGTTAAGTAGCAGCTATAGCAGTGCTAAGAATTTTAACAAACTACTTTTCTTTGGCTAGTGCAACTTAGAATCATGCACTATTTGTTTCGAAAGATAATGCGCAGGGTTTAATAATAGAAATCAAAGATTGAAATTTGTTCTTATGTTGTCAATACCAGTTTTCCTCTTAACTTGGATCCTTTCCTTGCTTAATAGGGTGACATTTTTGTTCTAGTGGAGGTTGTTTTCTTTACGATAAGTTGTGCTATGCAATTGTTAAATCAGGCGTTACTTGTTTCTTCAGAGAGCTAAATACAACGCTTTTAATTATAGAATCTCTGTTCAACTTTTTTCTTAGTTAGTATCACTTTTCCTACAACTACAGACGTATTCTCTGCATATTTGACGTGTGTTCTAGACTTTTGGCAGCTGTTGTTGCCATTTTTTGAGCCATACAAATGAAAATCATGCACGTTTTGTTTCTTTTGAAAGCTTGCATAAGGATTTTAACCATGAAAATTTTGGATTTTGGTTCCTTTAAATTTAGTGTGAATTGTTTTTGGAAATTAAGGTTTAGTTGTGTATATGTCTTTATCTGGCAGTGTGTAGTGTTATAATTATTATTTTTGTCGCTCATTGAACGGATTGCTTCGGGTGCTGTAATTAATCTTGCAATGTAAAATTTATTCTGTATTTTATTTTTCGTAATATATAGATTTCAGTGTTTCTAGAGAGGTGGTCTAAAAAATTCTTATGTGCCTTATTGCATGCTTTATCTTTTGTAATTGTTGTTGTTAACATATATATTTCAAACCAAATCCGCATAGTTTATTTATATAGAAATTGAGAAGCCTGCAGCTATATTTTGAAGCTTTATGCGGCTTTCAATTTCCAATGCACTTTAGGTGATATATAGGCATAAAACTCCTATAAAATTTTAATATCAACAAGCCAAACTTGTAAAATTTAGTAATTTAGTCTTTGATCTTGTCTGAAATTGACATTTCTAAAAGCTTCAGAACACCTTAAGTTCATAAATGATTTTATATCTTATACTTACTCTCACACCAGAGATTTTTGTGCTTGTATTGTGGATAATGCACAAGCCTGCCCTATCTTTTGTTTGAATTCGATTATAATGGAGGCCACAAGGATTGAAGCCTCCACTGCTTGATCATAGAAGTTTTGTTATGCTTCAAACCATCTGTCTTTAAAAAAATCTTGACCTTTGGCTTTTAAAAATTCTAATTCTTGTTATATATTCATTTTTATCTGGCTATTTTCTTCACCTGCAGGGCACGACTTGTGTTTGTTGTTAGTTCTTAATTGTTTACAGACAGTGTTCTTTTTAACTTCTGAGTATTACGTATGGATTTTCTTACTGATTACCATTGCCAATGTCATTTAGTTTTTCATGAGTTTAAGATCCTGCCTCTCACTAGGACAACTTAAATATATATTGTTGCTGCATTTTGATATTTTAGTTAATAGAGACTGCAGAGCGTAGTGTTTGATAACAATGACCGATATATATTAATGTTTAACTAAATTGTTTGATGATAATTGAGACTTATGGACATAGCTTGTTACAGCTATTGGAACCTCAAATCATGGACACTCAGAAAAGCCAAGCTGAAAAGCCGGCTTCATCAGCTGCTGTTGCCACTTCTTGTCGAAAGAAGAAGCATGAAGAAGCCTCATTCTTGGAGGATGTGAAGGATCACATTGACGAGTTTATTCATGCTTCTATGGATGAACACAAAACCTGCTTTCAGAAAACAATTAAGAAGGTTTGTACTTTGTACCAAAGCTATCCTATTAAATTTATTTACACTACGTTATTTTTTATTTGCTGATATGGCATTGTTTTGGATCAATTTCAGATGTTTGGTTTGTCTAAGGTAGTTGCTGAAGCAAATTCCAAGGCTACAAAAGAAGTTGAAAGTTCTTTGCCTCTTCAGACAGTTTTAAAAGAGTAAATTTGTTGTTTTCTAGCTGAGTCATGTGGTAATAATCCACACATATTTTGTTATATTTATGTTAGGATTTAATTAAATAAATGGAGAGAAGCTGTTTTATTATATAAAAAAATTTGTTTATAGAAACTCCATTCATGAGTTGTTGTTTCAGTTTGTTTCTCCAAAGAAATGGAGAACCGAATCACTATCATTTAAGATGTATAAAGGTATATGGACACATTACTATAACTCCTGAGATACATTGTCTTAATACACCACAAACAGTAATAACATAGCTTTCCCTGTTCGCTTCTACTTTTATATGGAGATGATCTCTACTTGTCTTTTCCAATACAGTTGTGCTTTATTTTTGTTGAATTTCATAGTTGACGGTCTTATCATTCCATCCATATCACATTAATTGTCAATGTGGGCTATGGTGCGAAGTCTATAGTCCATACGAAAGCTATCTCGCCTAATCGTTTTGTCCGTCAACTTGATGATACACTAGATGACCACCTTTCTGAAAATAAGAATGATGTCGTGGTGGGAAAGACCTTTAGCTTATCGGCACCTCTGTTTACATAAAAGATTCTTCTGAATTTTCCACAATTTCACAATCTGGGGTGCTGCTGTTTCGACAATTTGTTTAAAAACTTTATTGGTGAATGACTTGATGGGTTTCCAAGTTGTTCTGGTTCTACTACTTGCTTGAATCCTAAGCTACATGCCTTGGCTGAAGGGATTGGCCTGGCATGATGGGCACAAACTTAATGTTTGTAAATCAGACTCCATTAGTCTCTTGATAATGACCAAGGACGATGTCTCACATACCCATCCTTATGCTCCAATTATTGGTCACATCATCCTTCTTAACTCAAGCTCAGAATTTGAGTTTTCAACACTTTTGTGTGTAAGAAATTATGTATATCCTGTGTTTGTGCGGTGGGTCACCGCTGCTGTATGTATAGAACATGTTTTATGCTGATGATGGTTGCTCTTTTGGTCCTCTTATTTGCCCTTTATTCTGAAAAACAGCTTTCAAGAATTATCTCCTGAAGCCTTTAAAAATACAAAAGAATACCAAAAGAGTAACCATCTATGCAGATTGGTGGCGAAATTCATAACCATAACCATAATGAAATATGGTTAACCCCTCTTCTTGCATTTTTCTTTGTTGTAAAAAAATGGAGGGAGTAATAATAAGTCCCAACCCTCAATTCTCCTCACTTTCTTTGCCACTTCATCAGTGAAGGATGTCGGCATTGGAAATATCTTGACAATGCACGAAAATTTGTTTGGTCAACACTGAATTATCTTGACATTTCACCAAAACTTGAGGCACCAATGCTAGCATTGAAAACGCAAACTTATTGTACTTGTTTCACATGGTTAAAACTTCGACTCCAAGAATGGAAAAAAAAACAATGCTTAAAATAATGGGATGTCCAGAGTTCGAATATGATTCTCGCATATATTATGCAATGTGGCTATCAACCGAGCTAGTTAAGCTCATGATGATATATGTGACTTACTTATAGTAGTGTTTATCACATAAATAAAATAGAGTAGAATAATTTATTTTATGTTGATTTTAATTTTACATTTTTAATTAAATTAAATATGAGTTTAATAACCGTAGATTTTACACATCTACTCTTATAGCTATTGGTAAAAGTTGGTATATAGATATATTTACCGAAGGCAATACCAAATTTTGACGTAACTTTCTCTCTCTTTTAATTTTGCATCCATTGAAATTATTTACAATGTTGCTCTTCTTTGCGTAATTAAATATTTTTTTTTTTTGCAATTATTTTTGTGTAAAAACTGTAACTTAGAACAACAAATAGTAACATAAACAATATTGAATCGGTAGTCATAGTTATAATCTTGAGACAGAGAGGAAAATATAAAAGGAGTAAAAGAAAAAGTGAAAAGAAAAAAAAAGATAGGAAGAAAAATTAGAGATCAATAAAACAAAAAAGAGGGTCACGTTTGCATGCTAACAAGTATATGTTGAATTTGACGGAAGATGATAGACTCTCACAAAGTGGCAAATTAATGTTTAAAACTTGATTGAGATCAGATATACTCATGCATATTGTTCGACACGTTTCAAATATGACTACCTTCGACGGAAAGAATCGATGGAGTAAAATATAGATCATGTACTTAACTTAGAGCGGTAAAAAATGGGCCGGGCTAACGGGCCAGGCCCATTAGCCCATTTTTTGGGTCGGGTCGGGCCTCAAAAAGTCGAGCCAAAAAGCAACCGGGCCTTTTTGGCCTAGCCCATTCAGCCCAATTTAAAACACGGGCCAGGCCGGGCTGGCCCATCGGGCTTCGGGCCGGCCCATTTAAAATAAATATACAAAAAATTTAATTAAAAAAATTATTTTAGTATGCTATAATTTTTTTTTTTAGAAAAAATCCCACTTATTTTTAGGCCCAAGCCCAACAATAAACCCTAAAGTATCTCACTTATTAGTCATTTTGAAGTATTCAATGAACTCATAACATTTTGAATTGTTAGACTCATTTTAAATTGTCATTTTGAACCTAGTTCTCACTTCTCATGTACTATAATTTCTTTTGTTAATTTATTTTGAATTGCTAGACTCATAATATTTTATTATTTAAGGTTGGATGAATGTTTATCCCTAACGTACTACAATTTATTGTTTGTATTATTAATCCTTTTGGTGTGTTTGTGAAAAAAAAAAGTAGTTTTTTGTTATACATTTCATAACTTTGAAAAATTGAAATACGGGCCGGGGCCATCGGGCCACTGGCACATGCTAGGGCCGGGCCGGACTCAAATTTTACAGCCCATTATTCAGTCGGGTCTGTAACACCCCAATTTTATATTTTAAGTAATTCAATAAATTTTAATAGGTGTGGCGTGGTGAATATTATTATTAATGCTGTTTTATTTGAATGTGATGTAAATGTTGAGAGGGTTGAATTATATTGGTGAATTAATTTATGATACCAAAATTTAAATAATATAGAAAGTGAATTGAAAAACAAGTAGAAAAGAGTAGGAGGTGTAGAAAATAAGTTTTTAATAAGTGGGGGAGTGGAAAAGCAAAAGAACAGTGAATAGAAGAGGAAAGTTATATGAATAGTGGCTTGACCAAATATAAATAAGGGTTTTGGGAAATTAGAACTCATTTTTGCTGAACGTAGAAACAGAGAGAAGAGCAGCCGTCAGAGAAAGGAAAACCTAGCTACAACGAAGTCAAGTCAAACCAGAGATTTCAGAGGAATCGAGGTAAGGGGGAGAATCTTTGCACTTTAGGGTATCTTAATATATGATGGGGGTGTTTAATTCTTAAGATGTTGTTTATGTTATGATGTGAGATTGTGATGAGAGATTGATGATGGACGAAGGTAAAGACGAGGTTGAATTATTTACAATTAAGAGAAACTAGTTTACGGTTTACAAATAGAGGATTGACCATGAAGAGAGTGTGTGAATCAGTAGGTTAATGGAAAATTAGTGTTTGAATGATAGGGTAACCTTAGGGGGATGTTTAGGGACGAATTGGGTGAGTTGGGGGGAGTCGAAATCGGAGCCGGGGAAGCTCCCATGGTGGAAAATTACAAAATCTGCGTTCTGATGCTGACAGAATCGTGACGCGATTTTGGCACAACTTTTTGACCATTTTCATTTCCGAATATAGCTTAGGTGTCTTCATAACAGTTGTAGATATGGATGTTAGCTTTCATGTGGCTTTGGAGTGACCTCATTTAGACATGCACAACTCGATTTATGGTCATATTACTACACAGGGGTCGGCACGGTCGTGCACTCTGCCCAGGTTTAGGAAACGAAACATTTCCACCCCTCTCTGTCCCGAATTGGACTTAGGTCCCTTCATGAAAGTTTTAGATATAGATGTCAGCTTTCATTTCTCTTTGGTTTTAATCCATTTAGATCTCTAGAACTTGAGTTATGAATAAAATATTGTACCTGGGTCATGCCGCGATATGAATAGTAAGTCTAAGAAAGATGTTAGCGTGAAAAGTAAGCGTATAATAGGGTTCCGAACCTATAAACATAAATGAAGGGAGTCTAGTCTGGTGTCTTAAGGGTAGTTCCCCAACCCCTTAACAAATTAATACATGGAAGAACTTTAGGGTGTTAGAGACAAATCCAAGAAGAAATAAAGAGAGAGGAGTAGGATAGTGAATGGTGAGAATGAAAGCGCTTAGATAATGAAGTTGCTAATGACGTTGACTACTGAATATATAAATATGATGAAGTTGGTGAAGCATACTCGTAATGATGATGTTGATTATATAAATGATGTGAGTGACGATGTATATTCATGATGACAACGTTTTCTTATGCTGATGATGTGAATAACGACGATATGTTTTGTCTTGGTGTTGTGAAAAATAGGAAGAGTTTGCATCTATGACTGTAAGCTGTTGTTGATGTGTTGACATTTAATACTTGATGAGTCTTGAGCCTAAAAAGGTGAAGTAGTTTAAGCAGTAGAAGGAGAAGTGTGAGGGATGTAGATGAGTAGTTCACGGCGGAGTGATAACGACAGGATTAATCCATTGGGGTATTTTTAAAAGGTCTAATATGGTAAGCTGATTAAGAGAGTATAATATATGAAGAGATAAAGAAGTGAAAAGAGACGATGATAAGAAGGGATATAACGTAGGTGCCTTCCGAGTAAGTGATGAAGTTAAATATAATTTTCTTAAACAAATAATGAGCTTAGGAATATTGTTAAGTTGAAGAGTAAAAGAGTCAAGGTAATTAAGGAACTTAAGATGAATGTTAGGTAGGAACACATAAGGTGTGTATTGAGTAGTGAAAGATAATAGGAATGAGGATAGCGGTGAATAAGATGGGAATTGATTAGAAGAGAGCGAGATGAATAGGAAAGAAGATAAGAGGTAATAGTCATAATGTTTGACGATAATAATAATGACCGGTATCGAGAGAATAAAACCTTAAATTATAATGAAATTTTAGTGAGGAAAGTTGCTGATGTAGAAAGTATCGATAAGGTGAGATAATAACTTTGAATTAGAACGAAGTTAAGATTAGGGGAATGGTCGAGGTTATAGATGAAGACAAATGTGAGACGGGGATTAAGGTATAAAGTCGTAATAATGAGAGGGATAAGTAGGAAAGAGTTATTGACGATGGTGAGGTGAAACCTAGTTGTATAGAGAGGAGACGTTATATGTAATGTTAATGGGGAAGTAAACATCTTTAAACTAAGAAGGAGGAATAGGGTGTGCTATCAGGATAAAATATCTAGAGAGCCTAGAATAGACGAGAGAATAGAGCATGTCCGTAAGATGAATAATAAAATAAAATAGAGGGTTGTTGACGTAGAAACGAGTCGTGCTTAAGGGTTAGATTAATGAGGAGATAATGTAGAGATATAGACGGTAATAGAGAGTAATGATGAGGAATCATATGACTATGACAAAGAGTGATGACGATTGATATTATATACAAGTGTATAAATAAATATGATGAGAAATGATGATACTTGCGTTAATATGATGATGAGAGTGATGATGTTTATATTATAATGATGATGAGAATGATGATGTCTATATTACTTTGACGATGAGAATGATGATGTATATATTATAATGATGATGTAGAGAATGATGATGTCTATATTACTTTGACGATGAGAATGATGATGTATATATTATAATGATGATGAGAATGACGATGTCTATATTATTTTGATGATGAGAATGATGATGTTTATTTATGAAGACGATGAGAATGATGACGGTGTGTTTTGCATTGATGTTGTGCATATTAGGAAGAGTCTTGCATTTATAAATGTGAATTCATGATGACGTGATGATGTGTAATACCTGATGAGTCTGTCACAATGCATGCATATAGAGTCGTGTCTAGGAATTATGAAGATGAAATGATGATGAAAGTCCAGTAACATATCTCTGGCAATTTATGACGACGAAAGTCCAGTAACATATCTCTGGCAAATTATGACGACGATAGGTGTGGTACCACATTCATATAGGTCTTAGGGTGAGTCCATATGCATTTAAATGATGATACTTATACTTGGTGTTTTTAAGTGTGAATTGAATGAGATGATGATATGTATGATTAGTTGAGAAGAATATAATAAATGTCGATGATCATATGACGACAGAATATTGTTATTGTTGTATTATAATGTTGTGCGTGCTTTTCCCTAATATTATGTTACGGCAGGATTTCTCACCCCTTTGTTGTTGTTGTGTTGTTTTCTTTGTGGTGATTGTACTCCCGGGTACAGACACTCAGGTTGAGGAAGTTTAGCTGTGGGACGACTTAGAAGGTGGAGATGGAATACATCTTCCGTCTAGTTTTCATTTTATTTAGTAATCTATTAAGCATGTAGTCGCTACGAGCTCTGATTCTTGTAACACCAGGGTTGGGGTTGACGTTGATATTAATTTGTTTTTAAGTCGAGAACTTGGAAATATTGTTATTTCTATTTATGATGTTGAATAACAAGGATAATCAATATTAATGAAATCAATGAAATGTTTTCTGCTGTTGAAATTATTATTTAAAGAAAGTGTTTATGTTATATGTGATATATTGACAAGTTTTGTAACATCCTCTTTATTAAATATACAATTATTATTTAATAATTATCGTCGGGAAATAGGGTGTTACAGGGTCAGGCTGGCCCAGCCCAGTTATATGCATTGGCCCATCGGCCCAGGCTGGACCGAGCCGGGCCAACCCATTTGACACCTCTATTTAACAAATAAAAGTGGTCAAATCTATGGTGTACAAGGAATGTATATCTTACACCATACACAAGATTATTTCTACCATTGGATCAATAAATCTTACTATTAAATTAAAATAAAATATTATCGGATATAATGATCCAACAATAAAAAATAACATTGTTCATGGTGCAATATTAATTTGCATGTGGATATTAGACAAAGCCGATAAAAGTTTACCACGAAAATACTCCAATTGATATACTTGATAAGGATAAGATTCATATTCATAATAACATGAGTTTGAATATCAAGGTCAATGTCATAAACTCTAGCAGTAGGACCGAATTGAGCTACAGTTTTCACTACCAAACCATGAAATAGTTCAAAACACAATGAAAGGTAGACATCATGATTTTATTGTTCGAGTTCACATCATGTACCAAAGTGTCAACTAATCCTCATTTATGAATATGGTTGGTTTCAATTTTGGAGGGTCAAAAGTGATTCTAGAGGCTTTAGAATTGATTTTATAATGTTTCAATGATTTAAAAGAGAATTGATTTTGCACGAAGAATTGATTTCACTTGAAACTAAAAAATGTTTATCTTATCTTCTACAATTGATTTTAGCTTTAAATTTACTGTTAAATTCACTTTTACATAAATACATTCAAACATAAATCACTTTAAATTCAATTCACTTTTATACAAAATCAATTTTACAGAATCATTTCGGTCAAAATCATCTTTTAACACCGTAGAACCAAACATATGCCCTAAAAAAATACTATTTATTCACTTTCATTGGGACGTGAGCATGATATTCAAATTCAGACATTTGTCATAAAGGCGTGGGCGCCTCCACAGTTACAGCTATAGGAAATAATTACTACTAATTAGTAATTAGTGGGCCAGACTATTGCTTTTTTCATATATGTAGTAGACAAAACTGTTGTTCCTTATCGACAAAGGCTTTTCTTATCATTAAACTTTCTCTTCGTGATCTTCTATATTATATTTTAGTTGACTAATCCTAACTTGTTTTCTAAAAGCGCGTGTTGGAAGATAGAATTTTATTGAAATATGATATTTTTAATTTATTCTATTTAAAGAGATAAAAATATACAAAATTTTAGAAAAAGTAAAAAATAGTTAAGGATAACGAGATTTATTTAATGATAAGACTCACAACTTATTCTTGTAAAAAAAAAAGACTCACAACTTATTTTTAAATGATATTTTAATTTATTTTTATAATTGAAGACGATCTTTACTCATGTTAAGAATTCTGCAAGTAATAATTATATATTGTAAACAATAATTTTTAACCTTAAAAAATTAAAAACACAACTAATGAATTTGCTTACATTGGGAATATGAGAGAAAAATTATTAATATGTTACACATCAGAATTTCTATCTTTACTACAACATTACATGCTCAGATTTTTTTTGAAGGTAAGAAAATGCATTAGCTTCAGTCTCAGCTCTCACAAGGCTAGCATACAAACCATTTTGAATGGAAGAAATGAGAGTGTCATGGCTACCATACTCAACTACTTCTCCATTTCTCATAACTGCAATTTTATCAGCTTCTCTGATTGTAGAGAGACGGTGTGCAACTATTATAGTTGTTGCCTCTTTGGAAACATTCTTAAGAGCTTCTTGGATGTGTTTTTCTGATTCCAAGTCTAATGCACTGCTTGCTTCATCAAGTAGAAGCACCTTTGATTTCTTTAATATTGCCCTTGCTATAGCAATCCTTTGTTTTTGTCCACCTGATAATTGGACTCCACTTTCACCAACCTATAGTATATAAATAATTATTAAACCATATTTTTTTATCAATAGAAGGGTGTTGGCAAAAATCATGTAAATTTTTTTGTAGCATACTAAATGCTATGCAACTAATACAATGCAATAAGTAAATACTTCAGTAAAATATGTAGCATAACTTAGAGAACTCTCTCTCCATAAAGTCTTCTTGCATGATTTGATTTTCATAATGCTTTAAATAAACATGATTGTGAACAAATGAAGTAGGTTATTTTGCATAGGTAGATAGACACTGTAATATTTGGATGTGAACTTTCTGCAGTTAGAGTCCATACATTCACGCAATCAGTAAGTTGGGATCGACAACTCACATTTTTAGCTGTCCAGATTGGACGACCCCGACTTACTGGCTATGTGAATGTGACTGCATACACATAGGTTTTCTTTATGAAACAGTGACACAAACATAGACACCAAGCACGACACTGAAATGTAGACACCCGTAACCAATAATAGTTTGAAAAAATTGAAGTGGTTGAATGTAGCCACGTGTGAGAGTGACATGTCGGTGTGAGACCCTAACACATGTCGTACACTAAACACGCCTTCAATACGAAGTGTTGGTGCTACAAAACCATACGCAATCTGGATCCCTAATGTCCTCCCCATATATAGGATATAAAGATAGTCGAAATTGAATCCTTTTGTTATAAATATAATTTTGCTTTGGTGCAAGTATTAATTGTCTACCTATTAAGTAACATACCTGAGTTTCATAACCCTGAGGAAGGCCACTGATGAACTTATGAATGTAAGCCTCCATTGCAGCAGCTTCAATTTCAGCCCATGAAGCACTTTGGTCCCCAAATGCAGTATTTTCCCTTATACTCCCAGCAAAAAGTGCAGGTTCTTGACCAACCAAAGCAATTTGTCTCCTCAACCACTTCACATCAATCTCCCTCAAATCCACACCACTCATCATAACCTTTCCTTGATCAGGATCATAGAATCTCTGAGTCAACAACACAACTGTTGAGATTAAAATTGTATACTTATCCATCTCTTAGGCTGATAGCCAATTATTCAAATCATATCGTTTCTCATTTTGGATAACAATTTTATTATACTACGCATGTCAGATTCATGACAATTTTTCAATAAAACCAAGCTCAGTAGGTAGTACAAAGCCTTAGTGGGGTGGGATGGGATGGGATGGATGGATGGATGGAAATGTCTATGTCAAAAGATAAAACAATTGAAAATAAAATTATAATTACTTGGTGCTGAGCTGACAAACATTTCCTATATATATATATTTAAAAAAAACAAAGATTGCTATATAAATTTATCAAATCCTCGTAATCTTTTTAATTCATGAAAAATTGACACTCAAAGAAAGGGCCAAAGAGGGAAGAAATGCATCGTTTTTTTTTTTATCTTCCTTTGTTATGCCATGAATTGATTTTCCCATTTTACAATTGTTATCTTTTGCTTGCTTGCACCAATATGTTCTCGTAAAAGTCAGAACGTCGAATTCCAGTTCCTAGTGCTATCTAGTTTTTTTTATTTTTTTTTAGGGGACTAGTGCTATATATTTATTTTTTGTTTGTGGTGATAAACATATCCAGTTCGCTGATACTAAAAGAATCACCATCGCATTGGAATTGGTAATTAAATTATTACTCCAGTCTTAAATATAAATAAAAAATATTAATAAAATAATTAATGTATTTGATTAAAAATTTGAATTCAAATACTTTAAGTAATGATTTAATTTGAGACCGAAGCACAACGTACTTTTATTGGACCCAAACCTTTCACACATTGGGTGTGTCATGTGTGTGCGCGCTACTGCTGGTATCTTCATTGATGTTTTACAACTTCACGAGGACATCCCTAGTTGAGCCCATCAAAGCATAATTCATGTGTGTGACTACACCAAGTGGATGGTAAGAGAATTGGATGCTGTTATAAGAGTTAAGAAGTGCAGTGATCCCTTCTCTCAAAAGAGTCCTATAAGGATCTCCTCTCCCTTTCAGGCCATACCACAATGTCATGTCTGTTCCATATCTCCTTGCTGCAATAGCATTCATATTCCGGCATTGTCCACTTCCTATCATACAGTATAAGGAGTATATTCTTGCATTAATAAACAAACCTGTTTATGAAACTGTTATCAAAAATCACAACAAGCGCTTGTAGCTCAGTGGATAGAGCGTCTGTTTCCTAAGCAGAAGGTCGTAGGTTCGACCCCTATCTGGCGCGTTTTTCTTTTCTTTAAAAGAAAACCACTGCCTCAGCTGATTTTTTTTAAACAGCCACCTAAACTTTAATTACTTATGACTTTATCGATTTAGATTTTTTTTTAGATTATTATAGAATAACAGTGTTAGACTTTTTACACAGTCATATAATGTTATTCATTATGTATTATTTTCAGCTAAATTTTTTTGGTACTTAGCCTTTTAAACTCAAATTTTTACCAAAGTCCTTAAACTTATTATTTTTTTTTTAAAGAAGTCCTTAAACTTATTATTATTAGGTTTACTCAAAAACTTTATTTTTAGGCTTAATTATATTTTTTGTCCTCTATTTTCATTTGTTCACATAATTGGTCACTCCTTTTCAAATTTGTTGTCCTCTATTTTTTTTTTACCAATGTGATAAATATTTCTATTGATATGGCGTAAAACATGTACTCCCTCCGGTCCTTATTATAAGAAAAAAAACCAAAAAAACATCAAAACCAATGGAACAATTAATTGTTGTAACTTTTTAAATGTTTTTACAAATATACCCTTATAGAAAGTTGTGAAACATTAAATACTACTCTGTCCCAAAATATAAGCAAAAATGAGTCAACATAAGTTGATGTATTTGTTACAAATTTTGAACCAAATACATTAACTTTTGTTGGCCAATTTTTGCTTATATTTTGGGACGGAGAAAATACATTCACTAATATTAAAAAGACAAAAATTAAATGAGGGGTAAAAAAGTATTTTAAACAATAATTACACCTTAAAAATTGTGACATTTTCTTATATATAAGACCAAAGTTTTTTTTAAAAAAAATTCTTATAATTAGGACAGAGGAGTATATTATAAATCCACCAAAATGATTCCACATCAATAGGGTCTACGTCACAATATTTTAGTCCAAGAACCTGAATGATGGACTAAAAACAATTGATTTTGAAAAGAATGACCAATTATGTGAGTGCAGGGTAAAGCCACCCGTGTAGTCGCCATAGACCACCATATTCTACTATTTTCAAAACATAATGTTGTCTTAACAAAGATTAAATTAATTGACTTTATTATCAATAAGAGAAAATAGTAAACGTAATATTGCATTCTAAAAGGCATGAAAAATAACATTTATACCATTTCTTTTAGTAATTTTAGAAAAATATTATTATAAACTCTAAACTAATGTCTCATCTTTAAACTCGCACTAGACCTCCTAATGTGTTGGGCCAACTCTTAGTGAGTTAGTGAAAATAGTATAACCAAAACCGTAATGAAGTCTTATTATTATCCTAGTAAGTTTAACGGTAATATGAAAGTTTAACGGTAATAAACTTACTGTGATGGACATGCTGAAGCTTCTGGAAAAATCATTGGTGGTAATGGTGGAAGTTGTGGCATTGGGGGTAGGTTGAAATGTGGAGGAGGAAAAGAAATGGGTGGTGCCAATGTTGGTGGTGGTGGGGATGGGTTGGAAGATGTTGAGCAGTATTGCATAGGTTGAGCAGGCTGAGCAAGGAGTGGATCCACAGCATACATCTCCATGTCAAACATCCTAAACATGAGTCTTGGATTTTGAGCAGGACCAGCACCTTCACCACAACTCATTGATCCTCCTTGTCCATTATTACTTCCCGAGACATGTGCAGAACAACCACCTAAGTCTGGTGCTCCATCAAACCTCATTGTATACTTATACCTTGTGTCGACATGTGACATGATTATTTGTATGTGCAACTTCTTAGACCATTTACAATGGTTCAACACCTCAACATACACTTTTTCAATTCCCAACACTCCATATCATTTTCTCTCTCTTCCAAGTAATAATTCAACACTCATTCAACAAATACCCTCTACAATGGTTTTTCATTCAACACTCTACCCCACCACTTTTTCATTCAACACTCTACCCCACCACTTTTTATTTCATATTCTTATTTAATATTATATTTTTGTTTTTATAATTACATAAAATTACAATTATCAATTATAATTAAATTAAAAAAATAAACACTTAACAATTTATTTTTTAGTATTTTTGTAAAAACAAAATTTATTTAAATAATTTATTTTTATTTTCTTAATACAATAAACTAAACACGTGGCACACAAATAACTTAAAATGCAATGCAACAAAATAAGTAGACAACACACAAGTAACTTAATTAGTACGATACAAATCATCTTCAATCACGAAACATTCCAAACTTTGCCCATATGTGCTTCACTAGATCTGCTTGCAATTCGTGATGAACATTTGTATCACGCAACTCGGATCTAGCACGCACATGATTTGCAAAAGCGGGTAACACCTCGGTCGAGTATGGTTGCGGTGTACTAGATCCACTTTCCTCAGACTGCTCAAAATCGGTCCAACGTTGAGAATATGAATCTCGTTCATCCTCAACAATCATATTATGTAATATGATGCATGACTTCATGATGATACCCAAATCGGCTATGTCCCACAAGCGAGCTGGTTCACGGATGATTTTAAATCGAGCTTGAAGCACTCCAAATGCACGTTCGATGTCCTTCCGACATCCCTCCTGAACTTTTGCAAATAACTTATCGGGTTCACTTTGAGGAAGTCTAATCGATTTGACGAAAGTTGGATAAGAAGGGTAGATACCATCAGCTAGATAATATGCCATGTTATAAGGACGTTGATTCACAAAAATTTCACACTTGGAGCCTTTCCTTGTTCCACATCATCAAACACTGGTGACCGGTCTAGAAAGTTTATATCGTTCAACGTTCCCGGACATTCAAAAAAGGCATGCCAAATCCATAGATCATGAGATGCAACTGCTTCAAGAATAACTGTGGTGGTTCCCTTATCCCCCTAGTAAATTGACCTTCCCATGCTTTAGGACAATTTTTCCACTCCCAGTGCATGCAGTCAATACTCCCGATCATCCCTGGGAACCCCCGCATTTCACTTACATGTAGTATTCTTTGCAGATCATCTTGGGTTGGTGCTCTCAGGTACTCTTGCTCATACAATCGTATGATTCCTTTACAGAAATAAGTTATTGTATTGAGTTAATACTCAGATAAGGATTAGATTCCAATTGGATGGTACATATTCAAACACAATAATTTCCAAACATTAAAGCCAAAAGTCACGGACAATTATTAAATCAAACACAACAGACATCACTGACAATTATTAAAGCAAACACTACAGCCAAAAGTCACGGACAATTATTAAAGCAAACACAACAGACATCACTGACAATTATTAAAGCAAACATTACACCCAAAAGTCACGGACAATTATTAAAGCAAACACAACAGACATCACTAACAATTATTAAAGCAAACATTACAGCCAAAAGCCACAGACAATTATTAAAGCAAACACTGGGGACTTGACACCACCGACAAGTTTGACCGAATACAGACAAATACTTGATTGAAATTAATTTCCAAACAGCTCTTGGCTCAACATCTCCAACAGCTTTTGCTTCCGATCATCGAGATTCTCCTCGGAACTTAGTTTTAGATACATTTTCATTTTCTTAGCATTAGTCTTTTCTTTCATCAATTGGTTAGCCTCCTGTTGCACCGACCCTATCTTGTCCAATCGTTCAGGCTCTTTCTCCTTGAATTGTTTGAATTCAGCCCACTCTTTATCCACCACCTCCAAGGCAGCTTCCTTACTTTTCTTTTTACCTTTTTTCTTAGCTGCCTCCCTACCCATTGGACGAACAGTAGATCCTACAGAGTTTGAGCCACATGCATCATTGTCGTGAGATCTCTTAGATCCACTACTGCCTGAGCCAATATTTCCTACTTGACTACCATAACGTGGTTGACCACGGAGAGTGTGCCATTCTGCCATTAAAGTAAATTGAATATTCTTCCCACTTGCGTATAATTCCTGCGCTTTTACCAAAATATCATTCTCCGACCAACCGCTTCCTTGCAAACGCTTAGCGCTTTCATAAGCGCCAATCCATTTATTCGTATTTTGTTCATATAATTAAAACGGTTTTGGAGTGACTTCGTTACCACTTGTCATGCCACCAAGAGTTATTTGTGTTGAAAATTCAGGAAATTCAGGTGCACCAACACTCGGAAAGTTTTCATTTCCCATTGGCATATAACCATTAAACGGGGGTGTTTGAGATGGATATCCCATCATAGATCCATAATATGGATTAAAGTTTGGAACAGAGGATGGATGTTGATAATTGTTGGGATTTTGGTAGCTAAATGAGTAATTAGAAGAATTCTGGATGTTGAAATTATTATTATTTGGATCCATTTCACTAAAAACAAGTTTAAAACTTCAAAAGGAAAGCTAATAGAAGGATAATAATAAGATTAAGATACTGAAAAACTTGGTTTTTTTTTCTGTGCCCAAATCAAATGAACCAAGTCTCTATTTATAGAGGAAAAAAATCATGAATTTTGGTATTTTTTTTTTTTAAAATTAATTTACAATGAAATAATTGAGTTGAAATTATTAAGATAATAAAAATCCAGCAAACCAATCAGAATGAAACACGTGTCCACCTTTATCCAAAAAAGCATTTTCTCTCTCCAGCTTCTGCGCGTGACGCGCCCTGTCGGCGCGTGTTTCACACGCGCCTGAATTCAGCAAGTGGCAAGTTGCCACGTGTATTCGGCGCAGGCTTTCATCTGTGTTGAATCCATTCAACTCCTCCCTCCTCCACATCACCATTCAACACACACTAAACACACCATTACACCACTTTTCATCATTCAACACACAATTAAACTACCCATTGCAAATGGTCTTAAATAACTGGTCCGAAAACTTAATTAAACTATTTTGATATCAAATGTCAGCTGGGAGCAATGAACCTATTTTGATATGTGTGTCAAATGGATAATTAAAATTGGTTACCGTATCAATATCAAAATAATTAATATGAGATGGATAAGTATTTCCATCAAATAATATCAACTTATCATTAGAACTCAGAGTTAGGCATTGTAGCTCAACTATTTTGATATCAATTTAAGGCATGAGTCAGCCAAGTTTATAAATTTCTCTGTAGTTTTTAACTGCAAAGGTATATCATATAAGCTTAATTGTTCCTTCCAGTTGTTTACTTATCCCAATATGTCCTTAACTAAACTAAGGATAGCTGTTGAGATTAAAATTGTATACTTATCCATCTCAATAAATGTATGTGCTTATGCGTATAATATTAATTATCAGGATCATATTGCTTGTAAATGTATAATTCAGAATACTTATTTGGCTGCCAATTATTTTTACATATCTTTCCATCTTTTTGTGGGATAAGAAGGAACTATTTTGATATGTTACTGATATTGTTCGGGACAATTGGTTCTCATATCTGCACCATAATCTTGGATTCACTTCATATCATTATGTCATTTAGTAACTATTTGGTTCCACTTCTTTTTGTTGAAATCGCACCAAAATCATTTCAAAGCCTTAAACCATTTAGTTCCAGTTAATTACAACTCAAGTTAGCTTAAACAACTTATCCATAATCACTTATCTCCAATTTAACCAACTTAATCCAAAGTTCGTCTCAAAAACTCAATCCTTTCCAAAATAGCTTAATCAACCAAACAGAACTTCACAACAACAATCTTAACTTCCATTTCAACTTAACATAATCCAAATCACTTAATTCAACTAGCAAGCATCAATTTAATTCATTTCATCAACAACTTATTCATTTTCACCAATATAATCAAAATGCTCATAAACAACAACGACAACAACAACTTCAATATGACCCAAATATCATAATCACATAAATTCACAAACTAAACACATACCCATGTTCAACTCAACTTAATTAAGCATAATCATCATCAACCATCATGTTCTTCATCAAATTCATCAAAATTCACAAAGTTACCAACTTAACATAATCAAACATGACTTTTGGTAAAACAACAACATAAATTCATCAACTTATCACAAACTTAATTTAATCATAAAAAAGGAACACGAATTTAACACGAATTTAATCTTGCTTATTAACAACCCATATGATGAAAATAATCTTCCCCCTTACCTCAATTATCTTCAAAATTAGCTTCCTAGCTTCAATTCTCCTTTTTCCCTTAGTGCCCTTGAGTTCCTCTTCTCTTCCTCTCCAAAGTTTCTTCCTTTCCTCTATTCTCTCTCTAGCCTCCTTTGTGATTTTTGTGAAATGAGCTAAACCTAGTTCACTAACACATACACTACTCTTTAAATACTATTGGACTAGAGTTACTCACTCTAATGGGCTTAGTCACATTTCATCACATAATTATTTCTCTACTCAATTACTTCACTTAAACCTCCCACTTTACTAATTCACCACCCATCTCTAAATTCAAATTTCTAACTTCTAATATATTACAAAAATGCCACCAACCCTCAAAATTACCAAAATACCCTTAATCACCCAAAGTCCACTAAATCACAAAAATAAACATTCAATAAATATAATAAGCACATAATAATAATAAATAAATCTAATACCAAAAATCGGGTTGTTACAACTCTACCCTCCTTAAAGAATTTCCGTCCTCGAAAATTTACCTGAAGGAAACAACTCCGAATACGACTCATTTAACAATCGCATGTCATAAAAAACATCAGTACCTTGGTGGTAAAAGTTGTGAATTGAAAGCATGTGGTGTCTGATTTAATCCCCACCATAAGTTTTTTCATAAATTTTTATAACTAAAAATTAGGGCTAATCATTAGGGTTAGGGCAACACTACTTAACATTTAGTATGAAAAAAAAGAACAATGAAGAAAAATCTAAAATTCACACAATCACATATCAAAATCAATGATTTTCAAACCCTAATGTCAAGGATTCGAAATTAACAAAATTCAGACAATGAATATCAACATTGGTCATAATTTTTTGTCAATTCGATGAAAGATGATGTGAATCGATGAGAGAAAGTGAGTTACCGACAATGACATTTACGACGGTCAGTTGTTGGTGAGGTGGCAGTTGCGGCGGCGGCGTGATGTGTGTGGATCAGTGAGAGAAAGTGATTTTCCGGCGGCGGCAGTTACGGCGGCATGTGTTGTTGTAGTGGCAGTTGCAATGGCGGCGGGATGTCGGCGGCGGTGAAAATGAAGTTGAATCGCATGATGTGTGTGAATGACGTTCAATTCGTGTTCAAATGATGTTGGAATTCAGGGTTGTGAGAGTGACTTAAAGTGAACTCGCATTTGTGCTAGATAAATAAAATGAAAGCAACTATAAGTCACAAAAAAACTTTAGTGATCCAGTGGTAACAGTTGTGATCTGCCAGAACTTGATCCGTGGTTCAACTCTCAGCAGGAATTGTTTTTCATAAAATTACATTTAGTATTATAATGATATCGTTTATAATTATTTTACTCATGCATCTATTTATTGATGTATTATCACGTCAATCCTTAAATACGACACTCGATATATTTTTATATAAATTAATTGACAGAGTATATTAATTAAATTCTTTTATATTTTGTTATGTTATTTGGACACATAATTTCTTAATAAATATGACAACTCTGTTTTATATTTATTAATTGATATGATAACAAATCATTATATATTGCGCACACGTATAGTGCAAAAATTGCATGACAGCTCAAAGACTCAGAGGAGCAACAAGAGCGGTTAAAATGAGTGTTTTTGAACCACCTTTCCCTTGTTTATGTACATGCTAACTATGTTTTTGAATTCCTGATCAATTTTAAGTTGAATCTAGGTTCTAACTCACTATTGGCTTTAGGTTTTTTAACCGATACTTTTTTGAGAGATTAAGAGATGGCTTAACATGACTTTTTCTAAGGATCAGAAACAAAGGCTTTTATAATGATATTTAGAACACATACACTAGGCTGTTAAAGTAGTGAATTACCTTACTCGACAATGCCTAAAGTAGTTCAAAAATGGTACTCATTTTGATGAACCTTATATTATACTCCATTTTTATTTATTCCTTTTAAAAAGAAGACTTATGGTCCTTCTTTGCATATATTTTAGAATTACAACTAGTTATAAACCCGTGCTTCGCACGGGTTGCATTTCTAGAATTGATTATAAATTTTTTATGGAATAATAAGTTATTTAACTATAAAAATTAAATGAAAATGATGATTTATAAATGTTTTGTGGAGGAATGTAAAATTCTATGTCGATGAATTTAAATTCTAATTGTCGATGAATATTAAAATCAGACGATGAATTTAAATTCTAATTGTCGATGAACATTAGAATTATGTATTTAAATGTCAAACATAGGAATATAAAAATAAAATTTAGATAACAAAGATAAAAAAAGATGATTGTAAAAGTGACAAAACTAAACATGTGGCTTGGCAACTGAAACATTAGTTTCAAATATTCTCTAGGCAATCTATAAGGAATAAAGATCTATTCCTTTTCCTGCCAATATATCTGGTTGGTCTATATATTATGCAGCATACCTTATATATTTGTTCCCAACTGAAATTGAACTTTTCAAAAGTGTCCATAAGATATGTATGAAATAACTTTTAGAATTTAAACGGGTTGCATAAATACGGGTTGCATTTTTTTTTTTGAAGGAAGAAAATCATTGCATTTCATTAGCTAAAATAAGCCAAATACATGTAGGAACATCATCGAAAATGTGGGGGCTAGGATTAAATGGGGCTGCCTGAGCTAACTCATGGGCGACCCCATTCGCTTGCCTCCGGTTGAACTCAACATGAGAGTTCTGAAATCTATCAGTTAGCAACTGTTTACAAGCAGAAATAATACAACCAAACTCGCTATTGTCATCATTACATGAGTTAACACAGTCAACAACTCTTTTGGAATTGAGTGCGAAGTCCACATTGTCAAACTGGAGATTAGACCCCCATTCCAAAGTTGTGTGTAACCCAACAGCTTCCCCCACACCAGTATCGTCCCTAAGGCACATACCCAAACCAACCCTGTTGTGAGCAGTGGAGAATGATGCATCTATGTTGCATTTGTACCTACCCGATGCCGGTGCCATCCATCTTTCCTCATCTTGCCTTGTAGGCCGCACATGTGAAGTGATGGCTGGGGCATGACAACGAGACCTGATGTGTTGAGCTGCTCTCCACTCATCCAAAAGATGGGTTGCACGTTGGAGCACTTGCGAACTAGATTCATTCTGTTGCTGCCAAAGTTTTGTGTTACGGCTCTTCCAAAGACTCCACATAATCGTAGCCATAAGTTCACATTGACCTGAAGGAAAAAGCTGCAAGAGAGTAAAAATAAGGGCATGCATATTATAATCTTGACGAAGCACCCTATTAACTGTGTCCCATAAATTCACATCACGCCACACTTGGACCGCTTTAGGACATGCAATAAGAGTATGGATGTTGTCTTCATAATTAATGTTGCACTAAACACAATCAAGAGGACACGAGACACCTCTATTGCTTAGTCGAACGCGCGTTGGGAGACATCCACGACACACGCCAAAGAAAATTCTTGACTTTGGGAGGCACTTTTAACTTCCAAATGAGGTTCCAGCGACCCGGAACATGCAGGTGTGAGTTGTCTGCAATTTTAGTCACACATAATCTGTAAGCACTTCGAACAGAGTACTTACCATTCTTTTCCCCTTTCCAAACCATTTTATCTTTTGTGATATAATTTAAACGATTAAGAAATTTTGTAGAATGATATAATTTTTCTGTAGAATTATATTAGACATGAAATTTTAATATCTTACTTTATAAATTGTTATCCAATTGGGTGCATTTGACATAATTTGATATAAATATTGCATGTAAATAAATAATCTGAAATACAAATTTCAAGTTGAAAGGTAGTAAAAACATTAAAACATTACGAATAGCTTTGAGAGGTATAACACGAACAAAACACTCTAACAAAAGGAATAGACAGAAAATAATGAAAACTAATTAGGAACTGTTGTCGAAACCTTAATAAGTTCGAAGCAATTTTGTCGTTAAAAAAAAGTTTGAAGCAATCTTGTTCACAAACTTAAACTTCAATACATCTCTGACTTTGAACTTGTTAAAGGTACAAAATAACATCCATTCAAATTTAGTCTTTGTTGTTTGCCTGTCTTGAGTATTCCTTAATGTTTAGAAAAAGGTCACATTCTTTTAAAATCATAAAATGAAAGATATATATCATAATCAAATGTATAACCTTAATTTGTTTACATCTCCTAAGAGGTGGGCAGTGAGGAAACTTCCTTGGCCATCCATTGATTCATTAGAGTTATGTTAGTGGCAATTGACATAAACATAGATATGAATAAAATGAAGGAAATGGAGATGCATTTATAGTAAAATAAAATGGTTATGTATTATAAGTGATGTATAGAATGATTTGTGGAATAAACTGACAAATGAAAAGTATAACTGACCATTAAATTTGACAATACGACTAAATTGAACATAGTGATATGTTGGAAAAGAAATTATTTACAACAACATGTCTACACATAACTGAAGATATCATTTTATTAAAATTTGAGTTTGAAAGTACTTTAACATGGAATCTTGAATAAAACAAAAAGAAGTGTATTGGTCAGGATAATTTGATTTATCAAATAATGCAGTAGATTTTTGTTTTATGTTACCCAAAAAAAAAAAAGAGATATCAACATTGGCCATGGAATTGTTTATTTTAGTTAGGTATTACCTCTAATAATTTTAGAGTATATGAATTTCTTGCCCACAACAATGTAACTGAGATTTGAATACTTATTTATCATAGCAGATATAAAACTCTGTTAAATTGATTGAAAAATAACATGATCAGCTAAAGAGATGATAAAACTTTGATAAAATAAATGACTTTGATTAAACAAAAGATAAAATAAATATTCTATTTGATGAATCTTTGTGAAAGGTTAGTTAATGTTAATTGGAGAGAGTTTGTTACCTCTCCAGGAACATGGACAATTTCAATAACACCTAAAATCTTTATTTTGTTAGGACATACCAATGGTTAGAGATATTCTCATAGATATGTATGACAAAACTCATAATTGAGAGTATATCACCTGCTACTTTAGAATATAAATATATGTTAAAAAGTAATTAAAGGCTAGTCTAAGATATATCTAACCATGGTTGAAGATCATAAATGTAACAACATATATGTTTGGTAAACAAATGAAATTTTCTGAAAACATGGTAAATAAAGACAAATATTTGCTCAGAGGAAAAGAAAAAGGATTTTATTCTCAATCTTACCTTACAACCCATCATTATTTGATTAGACTTTGCTCGCCATTTGACACACAATTCTCCCATGTTTTCCATTTCTCATGTTGGCATCATCCATTTTTTTCCATGCTTCTCAATGAAAATCTCAACACTATGAACTTTAAAATTACTCCATGAAAATACAAAATAGTGGTAAAAATAAAAGTGATGATGATGGACAATTTATATAGATATATCAACCACTGAAATATCACTTTAATTTGACAATAGACAACGGTTACACACACAACGTAAATTACATAGAGGGAACCATCAATGTCGATGATGTCTAAAGAAAAGAAAATATTGTCATTGCTAAATAGCATATATTCATTCTTATGCGGTATCAATATGTAATGTGTTGCATCATAGGAAGTTTTCAAATGAAAGAAAAGAAACCAAGTGACATATTTGTAATAGCTGTTACGTTTTCATTAACATTTTGTGAGTCCTTACTTTCACATTCAACTAATACATTGCACAATTTAAGAAACCATTAGAAACAAATAAGAAATTTATTCTCAATTTCAAGTTACAACTAATTAATATTTGATCAGACTTAACTCACAATTTGGCGCACGATTCTTCCGTGTTATCCTTATCGTGTTCTGTTTTTGTCTTTCTGTTTCTCGTGCTTCTCAGCGAGAATCTAAACAACGCGGCCTTCAAAATTAGTCCTTGAAAAGAAAACATAGTAGTAAGGAAAGAAAATACGGAAGAAAACAACACAAATGCAAGGAAACCAAACTCATAAAGATGTTAAAATGTAAATATAATGAGAATGAAAATAATGGCCAAACATGGAACATGTGTGTTTGGAAAAAAATGAAAATTTGAATGAACATGGTAAAGAAATCATTATAAATAAATAGGAAATTTATTCTCAATTTCAAGTTACAACTCATAAATATTTCATCATACTTAACTCACAAACTTGACGCATGATTCTCCCGTTCTTTCCTTATCATGTTCTGTTCTCGTCTCTCTGTTTTCCGTACTTGTCAGTGAAAATATAAACAGTGCGGACTGCACTCACAATAAAGAAATAAAAAATGCATGAAATGCAAGAAAATAAATAAATAACAAAAAAAAAGACTAAGAATAAAATGCAAGAAAAGAAATAAAAGGAAAAAAATAAAAAAAAATAAAAAGAAGAAAGATAGAGAAAAAAGGGGGTGCAGAAGCAGAATGGGGGGTGTAGAAAGAAAACGGATAGAGGAAGGAGGGAAGATCAGATGGGCCTCGGGTTTGCATGCAATGGGCTTAGGCTCAAGGCTGTATAAAAGCTGAAAACAGAAGAAAAATCCCATTCTTCTCCTCCTTCCCTCTCTCTAAACCCTTCTCTCTAAAAAGGGGCCGACCAGAACAGTTTTCCGTCGCGGTGGCCGCCGGCCTAAACGGCGGCGCCACCGTGCCGGAGCCAAAAAATTTCTTTTTTTTTTAAAAAAAAAAATCACATCTTTAGAAATCCTTTTTCACACTCTTTAAGAATCCACACTTGGTTTTTTGAAAATCTTTATGAACAATCCTAGATCTAACTTTGAAGTTTTTCGAAAATCACCTCTTTTGGGTTTAAATGGCTTCGGCTTTGAAGGTCTTTTTGGTGAAGCTTTGGCTTGATTCGGTTTTGTGGCTTGTTTTTGTGTTGATTCAGATTCGGTTGTGTTATTTGTTTGGTTTTTGCTTCGGGTTTGTTGGATTTTGGTTAGGTGTGTTGGTTTGGTTCGCGTGATTATGGTGGTGGTTTGGGTGGCTGGATTCGGTTTTGAGTGGTGGTTAGGGGAGGAGGCCGAATGGTGTGTGGTGGTTAGGTTTGGTTATGGTTTATGTGTGGTGGTGGTGGCCGAGTGTGGTTCTTTGATTTTGAGACTTTGGAATTTTTGTGACTTTTGAGAAAAGAAAAATTATGGGTTTTCTTGTATTGTAATGGTGGCCGAATTCTTCCTCCCCTTGGTTCTGTGCATTAAATGCACTATTTAAAGGACACTGAATTAGGGTTTCTGGAATGACCAGAATGCCCTTGGACTGTATCTGGACCAAAAACTGACTGAAAATGATAAAAAGAAGTGAAAATTAAAAAACAGAAAAATAAGAAAATAAAGAAAACGAAAATAAATAAAAATTTAAAATAAAAGCTAATAATAAAAATTAAAAGAAAGTGAAGTAAATACAAAAATATAAAAATAATAATAATAAAAAAAATAAAAATGAAACGGTTGCCTTCGGAACAAAAATGAGGTATTTTAAAATACCTCTCTGCCGAAATTTCGTCAGAAACGACGAAATTTCCGGCTTAAAAAGACGAGAAAAACAAATTGAAAATGAGTCAAAAATGAGGTATGACAAGTCTGTAAGCTTTGTGCTGTTTTTCTGTACACCACTTAATTGTTTAGAGTTGGTTTGTTTTATTGAGTTGTAATCACTTGAAGCTTTTAAACAAAAGTGACTGTTTGTGTCTTTGGAGTGTGTCTCCTACTTAGTTGTTTGTTATTAGAGTCTGATAATCACTGGGGCAGTGATTGACTGAGGGAAGTGAGATGGGATCTCAGGTTTAGGAGTTCCTAGGTTGAAGTCAATACGAGTAGTGATTAAGTGAGAAGGCTGTGAAACAGGGGCTGTTGTCATAAGACTTCGAATTGATACTATCATAGTGGATTTCCTTCCTGGCTTGGTAGCCTCCAGATGTAGGTGTGTTTGTCACCGAACTGGGTTAACAAATCAATTGTGCATATTTACTTTCTGTCTGTTTTATTCTGCTTCTGAACTACTGTTTTGCATACTCTGTTTTACTGCACCAGTACTCTGTTTTACGTTCAGAACCAGCTCCTGCCAGGAATTTCAGTTGATTTATTGAATTTTGGGAGTTGAAGGGTATTTTAGTAATTTGAGGGTTAGTGGCAATATTGTAATATGTATACTCTGTTTCACCGCCTAACCTTTGAAGCAAATTTTTTACTTTTCTATAAACAACAGCTACTCGCATTAAGCACACAATGAAGAACTCAAAAGATTTCATTGAGCATCTCACATATTTTTTGGAGACTTGCGACACTATAAATCCATCAGGAGTATCAGAATTCGACAAGCATCTTCATCTATCCGTCTACTCAGTAAATGGAAAAAAAAAAGATTGGCTGGGTGCACTTCCAAGTGGCAGCACTGCTACTTGAGACCAACTGAAGAGACGATTCCTTTATCGTTTCTTTCCAACAAAGAAATACTTGGGGAGGAAGCACGAGATTTCTAGCTTGAAACAACAAGATGAGGAGATTCTCTATGATGCTTGGGAGAAATTGAAACTGCTTCTCAAGATGTGTCCAAGGCACAAAATTCACGAGATGGAAACCATGCAAACCTTCACCTCCGGTTTGAAGCCTTGATGACTAAATTTGGTAAGTGCACCAAACCGTTTCAAGTAATAAAGTAGTTAGTAATATCGTCTTCATAGGGATTGTCGTTTCGAATAGGCAATCAACTAAAGTTATTAAAACAGTAAATAAAAAACAATAAAATGGAGGGAGTTTGCGAGTTTGATTTGATTGCACAAAGCAGTTGAGTTGTTTGCAGAAAAGTAAAGGTTTGATTCAGAGATTTAGAAGCTATTAGGATTCTTCGAATCCACTCTATCTCTTAATTGAGATTAATACAAATACAATTATTAATTATAAAATGAGAGGTTTGATTCAAGTGGCTAGTTCGGTGGGATCTAGTGTCCCTTCAGATGTCAAGTTGCTCCTCAATCTCCCTAAAGGTCATACATGAAGTATGGAGGTATAGGGTCGTCAACCCTATAACATTTTGTACGTGGTTGGATAGTTATTAAGGTGGGGATTTACTCTCTCATAGGAAATAGAAACATAAGAATAGCAAATATTCCTAAATTGTCATCTAAAGGAACCATTTTTACTTATGAATCTTAGAATTTCACCACATACCTTTTCTTGTAACTAATTGATTAAATGGATAGGCATAACCCTATCTTACCAGGGGAAGATGATAAAATTTATATGCAAAAATTCCGAATATAAGCCAGATAAACTTATGTAACCTATTTCTAAGTTCAATTATACTTCCTAGGTATGTCACACTCCCTAGGGTTATGTAGGCATTAATGTTGATGCATACAAAAATTAAATACATATTTCATAATAACTGAATAAAATAATTGTATTAATAATATCCAATAAACAAATAGAGGTTTATCTTAGAACCCTAATCAAAAGGTATTTAGTTACTCATGATAACCAAAGACAAATTACAAAAGAAATAAAACATTCTCTAAAAAAAAGGTTGAATAGAGGAGACTCGTCTTAATGCTGCTAGTGTTTGACTTCCTTTTGAACAACCAAGTTCTAAATTATAAATTGTAAATGAAAGCTCTGGTATTTAAAGGCATATCTCTAGGTGGGTTTCCAATTTCCCCAGTCTTCTTCGTCAATCTCCATCCCTCCATCACTCTTCATCTTCTTCATCCCTTTATCCACCACACCACCCCACCTTTAACCTTTATTCTTCAATCCAAACCCAATTTTTGTTTATTTTTCTAGGTTTGTGTCATTTCTCCCTCTTCTCATCTTCTTCATGTCTTCTTCAACAACACAACAACAACACCAACACCAACATATCTGGAATTACAAATATCATCTCTTTTAAACTAGGTAAGTGAACCTTTGGATCCTCCATTAGAACACAAACATCGAAGCAGGTTACCACTTAACCCATCTTTATTAATCTCTAAACAAACCCATTTGATTAATTCCCAATTAAAATGTAAAAATCGCAACTTTTTCTTCTGCCTATCTTTGCTCGAATCAGGGTTTAATTAGTTTGTCTTGCCTGTCTTCACCATTGTTCTGTGATTCAAGCTGATGTGCAGTTCCTAGCAGGATTGAAGAAGATGAAGAACGAAATTCGGAGAAGACAGATAACAAAGAACGATGAACAAGAAAGATTAATGAAGCAGGGAAGGATATGTGAAGAAGATGGAAGCGGAGGATCGATTGATTGAAGAAGAAACAGAAATTGAGTTCGGTGGAAATTGGGAAAACCCTAACATTTTCCCCCTTTTGTGCGGTTTTAATTTTATTTTTTAATTAATTAAAATTCAAAAATATATTACCTATTTATTAAAAATGATTTTTAAATAAGTGAATTGCCACGTGGATGCCAGCTGGACAACTTGGCACAGTTAGCTAATGCCACACATGCACAAATGTGACAAATCTTCAAAAAAGTGGGGTCAGAGACTATTTTAAAAAAAAATTTGCAAGGACGTTTTTCAAAAAAAATTGCAGGGACTAAAACCAAAACTGAGCATATTTGCAGGGACCAAAGCCACATTTTAGCCTATTTAGTAATCACCGAGGGGGTCGAAAGTATGAGTTTAAGTATACATAGTGAAAAATTCCTAGGCATTTTGAGGGGTTTATGACACAATCATATAGGGCAATCCAAAGTACTATGGAGAATGAGTTGATTAGATATGATATAAAGTTTTCGCCTGCCGCATAGCAGTGACTAATTTCTGTTGGGGAGGCACCTGCTTTTTTTCATACGCAAGAGCTAGGAATCGTACCCTTGACCACACTTAAAGAGCTCAAATCCCTTTACCACTTTGACCAATCCATTATTGGTGTCTATTCCTTTGGATTACCCTTATAGATTTAATGTTGAATACATATTAAAATAAATTTTGGTAATTACTCACATAAAACTAATTTTGTTGTAACGATCCAAACAAAATGTGTATTCAAACATAAATCAAATTTACTTTTAACCAAAATCAATTCAATCAAAATAATTCTTTCGAACTTAATTCTCATCATCGTAGAAGCAAACATATTTGTTTTAGTTGAAGAATCTTTTAGTTTTAGTTTTTGCAAATACATTTTTATTTATTTCCTATTTCATAGCCTTTTCTTATAGCGAAATATGCTTTGGATGAGATAGATTATATCTCTTTCAATTTAGCTTGACCAAAGGATTAGTTGGATTTGAGTTCAGTCAAGGGAATATAATAGTGTTAAAATTTTAGAGTGATAGTTTTAACTTCATCGTAGTCTTATCCGGTTTAAAGGAATAGTCTCTGCAATTGCGTGTAAAAAATCCATCGAAAAAATCTTATAAATATTTAAAAACAACAACAAAACCAAGAAACGATGATAGTAAAAAACTGTTTTGTCAATATGAAACAGAGTGAATATTATAATTTATAAGGGCAATATCGTCAATGTATTAACTGAGATATGTTTATTTTTTGTAGCACAAGAAATCAAAAGAAATGCATCCAGGTGGTGAAAGAGTAATTACATCAAGCATGTTATTTTTAAATACAACAATGGTGAGAATGAGGTTTAAGACCTCATACAAACTAAGCCCTCATTTCTAGTATAGACTAGAAATGTAAAAAATAGGCTCCATATTTATTATAGGTTTGAAGAAATTTGATGTCTAATTCTAAGCCATGCCAGAGGGCAGGGCAGAGGGAAGGTTATCTAAAAATTAATTGACACTTTGCAACCATGCCATAATGCAGCTTAAGAAGCATACGAATACACATTAATACTTGTTCTTGAAGGCGGCGTAGTTTAATGATATGAGTTGAGACGCTGAATGGAAATTAAGGAGGTTCAAAGTTTGATATGTTGTACTAACAATTTTTCCTCACCCTAACAAATCAGGCACTAAAATTTGCCAACAAAAAAATCTTGAGTATCATCGTATCTTCTTATCCCAATATTCCTCAATGTCAATTTCTTGTAAATATGATACATAATTTGAATCATGAGAATTGAGAAAGGCCTTATTGTATAGTCTTCAAGACATGAATGTGACTTGTGAAATATTGTTGAGCCTTCACTTCAAATTTGTCAAACTTGCGTTTATGACTAGGTTTTGAAACCAAGAAAAAATCAACACCATGATGAATGATGCTGATTAGAATAAGAACTAAACCCAATTCAAGATCACCCTTTACAATTTCAAAATACTCAGAAACGATTGAGAAATAATTGTACAAATCTAATAGGAAAATTGTTAAGAGTGCTAGGGAGAATGTAAGTAAGAGAAGGAAAAAGAGGGCGATGATAGCTATGAGAAGAACAAAGAAAACGAATGAGGCATGGAGAAGGGCAAGGAGAATGAGATCTATATTTTGGAACATATTGAATATGATTTTGATGAAACAAAGTCATGTTGGTTGTTAAATTAAGGAAATTAAATGAGAAAGTGCATGAAGCTAATGAACTCCAACATATTCTATACTTCCGATAACATTTAACTACTTTTTGATAAAAGAAATGTAACCAAGCAAAGCATGTTATACTCTTTTTTTTTTTTGTCATTGAAATTACAGTATTCTATTAATATATTTTTATCACATTAATGTCTTACCATGATTATTACTATATCATAGACATTATTAATTTAGCTTCAAATATATCATAGACATAATTACCAGCTTAATATCATTATAATCCAGTTAAATAATTGTAGAGGAACGAATCCGATTAAAATTTTGCAATTTCAAATATCATTTTAGAATATTATTAATAATCTGGAGGACGATTGAGTTGATATGGTTCTACAACTTCATAGACCAAATTGAATATTTAATTCAAAAAAGTAATTATTACTAATAATTTTTTTTCAATGTTATCCTTTTTAATAACAACTTTTTCCTGTTATTTCACTTTAGATTTCTTTAATATCTTTGTATATCGTATGCTACATTTGAAGATTAAAATGAAAAAGCTAAGGAGGAATAATTAAAGCAAAACACTTTTTGTTTGGAGTATTAACAAAGCTGATACTACTTGTTTTCAATTTTTGTTTAATTTTTATGTCTCAAATTCAAAATTGATTCTTTTCTTGTAATTGCCTTCACTCACAATATTCTCATTCTTTTCGTGTTGAGATGCAGCAAACATAAATTTGCTCAACCACAACAACAATTTCACGTGCAGCTGCAGGTTGTTGATGAATGGTGCATCTCAGCAACGCGTCTGGTTTTAGTATAAGGTACGTTGTTGTCAGCTCTTTTCATTACGTTGATACGTATAAATTACGAATAATAGTTTTATAAAATTTGATTTTGATTAAAATTGTAGGCATAAATATTTTGCAATTCATAATGTAACAAATTACACTTATTTTTTTTAATGATGTCAACCATAAAACAAATATAATATAAAATATTATATTTTTGAATGAAACCAATAATATAACATTCTTGTAGACAAATTTGTTTAAGAGTATAATTAAAAGTGAAAAAATTCATCCAAAACTATATATTCCTTTTATATATAATATAAATTTTGTTGAGTTATTAGGTGGAATCATAAAAGTGATGTTGTTTATTCAAAAGATTGATTGTCTAAACATTACTAGCTTTTAAAAAACATAAATTATAGAAGTAAATTTATATACAAATATTTATGTCATCTTCACATGTCTTTTTTTTCATCCCAAAAAAGACTTAAAAGAAACTGAAATGATGAAATCAAAAGGCACATACACTAAAGAAGAGTCTGATTCGTTCATCTCTCTAGAGGGAACTATAATGAGATCAAATGAAACTAAATAAGGAGACCCATAAATTGAAATCAAAAGATTTGAAAAGAAAAAGATGATAAAGATCAACAAAACCCATTTTAGATCCAACGGCACAAAGACGCCATCATCTCTTAGATGTTTTCAACGTTATGTGCGAAGCTTTGTAAAACATTAGGGGTTAAAGAATATGATAAAGATGTCACCTTTTGGATTAACTGAAATCACATTGTTGTATATGCAGCGCATCGATGGTTGTTGGATAAAGATTGAACGGTCCATATTTTAAGTTCATTATTTTAAACTTTTAAAAAATAAATCAAAGTCTAGTTGTTTTCTGGAATATCTTATCTCAATTAAAAGGCCACTAAAGTGATGCTTGTGTAAATGTTTTGAATTGTTATGATAGACAATCCAAATCCCCGATAACAATGCCACATGTTGGTATCATCTTTATTTTCAGTTTTTGAATCTTGTGCATTTACTTCTATTCTATTCTATTGCTTGTCCTCTTAGAAGCATAATTTTAAAACTCGACTCGACTCGTCCAGTCGAACTGGTTGAATGATGGATAGACTGGGTCGAACAAGAAATAAGATTGCCCATGTAATTGGCCCAATGAAAACCGAAGAAAAATAGTTCGAACTAGTAAAACTCGGTGACCCAGCCGGTCTTCGAGTCAAACCGGTCTAACTCTTTTTTTTTTATTGTTAAATTTGTAAAGTCAAAACGTTTGATAATTGACCAACTCGATTTAATACTTTTTAATGCTCATTAAATTACCTACGACCATTTTTCCATGCTAGCTCTCATTATGACCGTTTTTCTTGACTTGGGCAGAAAAACTAATATAGGATTTTAAAACTAAAGGCTGGGAATCAAACCATGTACATGAGGTTGAGTTTGAGGAGGCATTACCATTGCACCAAATGTTTGTTGTGTAAAAATCTAAAATATCATATACATAACAAATGGGTTAGTATATGTTCACCCCCTATAATATAGTAGAGTTCCGGTTTACCCTCATGTAAATTGTTTTTTTAGATTCCAACCCTGTAATATGAAGAATCTTTTATTTTGGACCTTGTTGTCATCTGACTATACATTTAAGCTTATGTGGCGCGCTTAGTCGGTATTTCTTTATTATGTTGCACACTGAGCGTATAATGAATTTTCATTTTTAATTTATTTTGGATACATGTGACATTTTTGCCTTTTTTTAAATAATAAAAGTTAATGTTTTTTTTTTATTTTCTCTATCTCACTTCATCATCTTCATAAACACAAACCCAGCAAAAAATTCAGAAAAATCAATAAAATCACGACCCTTCTCTCACTGCATCGAACTACATCTTCTTCTCCTCTCTCTTTTCTCCTTCCATCTTGTTCCTTCCTTCTATATTTTTCCTTCCTTACATCGAAATTGTTCCCTTTTCACAATTTTAAAATTGTATTGTTCCTAAAACACATAATTGTTCCTTCCATAACTCGTTCTCGGAACACAACGATTTTGAGGTTCGATTTTAGTTCACGATTCAAATAGGGGAGAGGAACAATATGGTTGTTGTTCTTAAAACCAGAGAGCTTCTCTCTCTTTGCACAAACCCTAAAACCAGGATTTTACTTCAACCCTATTGTATAAAGCATCAATTTTATTGTCACTTAAACCCGAAATCCTTGATGAGTTTTCTTCAAATGCAAACGAGATTTCTATTAGTTATAAGAACAAGTTCAAAAAAAAATTTGTCCTTAAATATAAGACTATCTACAAATTTCTAGATGCATTTATTACTCTTTTTCCACCTATACCCTTATTAATATCACCAATTATCTTGAAATATGAAAAATCAACATTGAATGCATTTATACAAAAAGGGTAAGTTTGTAATAGTAACACATTTTTTAGACAAATTTATTGCTCCAACAATTTTTTTAATACCCGTGATTTTTGTAAAATGGTCTTATAAAAAGGGACGAAGTAATTCTTTTTCATCAAAAGTTAATGACTTTGGTGAAAAAGAGAAGAAACCCATTAACTTTTCACCAATTCTTCAAATACAAATGGGTTTTCTCTAAATTCAATTGGGTTTTCAAAAATTAATTCCTTTTCATCAAAAGTTAACAAGTTGTTGATTCTGATGGAAAACTAGATTTTGGAGAAATTGAGGTTGAAAAAAATACCTAAATTTTTGGGGATTGAGGTCAATACACCATGACAAAGAGTTTACCTTTATGGTTGTTTTTTTTTTTTTTTTTTTTTGTATATTGTTGAATTAAATAATTTTGAGTGATACTAAGGATGTCTTGGTTGTGACAACAAAAGGAAGTAATGTTGAGATTATACCATTTCTGAAAACATGGGTGAATCTTCCTTTGGATATTGGTTTTATGTTGTTGTATTCAAAGTTGTCTAATGTTTTGTCAAAACAAGGATTGTTTTACACTATGATTTTACGATTTATTGCTTTCTTTTGGGCTTTTTGGTTTGTTTTGGGAAGGATTAATGATGATAAAGAGTTTTGATGGAAATTTGGGTTGGAGAGATTTGTATTTAGGTTGGGGTGATGAAGAAGGTTATAGAATGATGAAGATGAAGAGGAACAAGGTAGAATAGAAGGAAGAACAAAGAGAGAAAGGAGAATATGAAGAACAAAGATGCAATTTGGATTTTAATTTTGTTTTTATGATTTTTTTTCTTTTTTCATTTTAATAAATAATAACATGTCTAATGGTTTATACACGTGAAAAAAATGAAAAAGAAAATTATTTACATAGTAGGCATACTACGTCAGCATTTTAATCCAGTCAAATGGTATCATGATCCAAAATCAAGGAATCTTTATGTTATAGGGTTGGAATCAATTTTTTTTTTACGGAGGGGGAATCCAGAACTCACCTATATTACAGGGGTGAACATAAAATTATATTATATTTACATATTATTTTCGAAAGAACATATTATTGTTATGTTTTCCTCTAAAAAAATGATAAATGATATTTGTACAACCATTTTGACAACTTTTGTGACAACTTTCTCTCTCATACTCACATTATGTTTTTACTTCATCCCTCTATTGCTTTGGTTTTTGTGTCAATACCTACTTTTTCTTTGTAAATCTATGGCCGTAAAATAAGTTGTCATCTAAATGATTGTTCAAATAATACATAAAAAATATAATTGTAATGTTTAGAAAATATTATATTACTACATATTATAGATGTAATGTGTTTCTATTTATTTGCAAATTAAATGATTTCTAACATTTTATAGTAATTGTTAATTTTTAAGTATCAAATCATCTTGTTGAGTCCAATTTAATGTATAATACAATTTTTTTAGAGGTCGACTTATATGATTGAGTCATTTGACTTAATCCAATTCAGTTATACGGTTCAATCAGTGACTCAGTAATTCGACCAATGACTAATGCATTTACTGAGTCGATCACCGAACCGGTTTTTAAAACAATGCTTAGAAGTTTCATACTTACACTTCACCCCACTCAACATACACACTGCACCCTCAACATAATATATACTTATTATAATGGTGTTGCAACTAATACTATAAAACCCCAACAAATTCAAGCCCAAAAATCATAATCCCTTCATTTCAATACCCTTTGACCACAATCATCACCCACATGGCTTTTACTACCTATTGGATGTGGTGGGTTTTATGCATAATTCACATACTTCCACTATTCATAGGTTCAAACCCATTAATCGATTGCCTAACCCCACAATCTCCAATCCAATGCAACCAAACAATCTGCACCCTTCAAAATTCGTACGGAACATGGAATGATCGCAAAAATTGCTATGCTCTAAATGTAACATATCCAACAACAGAAGAACAACTTCGTTTAGCAGTTTCCTATGTTGTTCAAAACAACCTTAAAGCCAAAATTGTCACAAAATTGTCACACACAATCCCAAAACTCTCATGCCCACAACAAAACAATAACCATGCTTATTTTATTAGCACAGAAAAATATGATACAGAAATTCAAATTGATGCAACAAATTTGACTGTAACAGTTGATTCAGGTGTGAAACTTCGTCAATTAATTGATGAAGTTGAAAAAAATGGATTTAGTTTGGTGGCTGCACCTTATTGGGAAGGTGTTACAATTGGAGGTGTTATTAGTACTGGTGCACATGGTAGTTCTTGGTGGGGCAAAGGTGGTGCTTTTCATGATCATGTTTTGGGTATTAGTATTATTGTTCCTAGTTCTAAATATGAAGGGTATGCCAAAGTTTTGTGGTTGGAATCACATGATCCTTTGTTTAATGCTGCCAAAGTTTCTCTTGGAGTTCTGGGTGCCATCTCCAAGGTATAGTTCATTCTGTACAATTTTCAATTTCTTTTATATATTCCATTCCTTTAAGACAACTTTGAAAGTTTTGCACACATGAATGATTTATTTTAATTTTCCATTTTTTTACAAGAATTTTATTTACCATTTAAAATTGTAAATTATTTTTCTTCCTATAATGATTTCAATAATTATATGATTAACTATATAAATAACACATATTCAACAAATTTTATTCCACAATTATTTTTTCTTAATATTCGTAAATTTTGAGTCATTAGTTTGATTGCTTCTCTTGCGAAGGAGCATAATTTAGAGAAATGATATTTGTACAATTTTATATCTCATACCGACATTGCATTATTACTTTTTTTTTCTCTCTATTGTTTTCGTACCAAAAGAAGAGACAAAAAAATGATTGTTTCAAAAGTTATTCAAAAAATTGTTGTACAAATATATTTTTCTATATTTTAATTGATAAATTGTTGTATTATTTTCATGGTTTGATTTATTCTCTTTCACATCAATGTATCGTGACGAGACTTTCTCTAATATACATAAGTAAAATAATTTTACGTCATATATGTATGTTTTTCACTATTAGATCAATAACTTATATCATAACTCATTTTATTTTTCGTTAAACAACCTAATGATCAACCTAACTTTAACCATGCATACTACAACACAAACAGAACCGAAACATCACACCTCAACACGAAGGAACCTGAAGCAATGCAAACATAAAAACTCACCCAATAGAAAGTAATTCAAACCTCCTTACACCAACTGAAGCAATAGAAGGCTGAGAATGAATCAACAACAACAAACTGAACAAATCAACAATGCGTAAACAATTACTTGCTTCAAAAGCATCGTAAAACATGAAGTGGATTCGTCCACCGATTTGAGAAGACAAAGTTCTTGTTTCTATCCTTGCTATAAATAAACCAAGAACATGACAACTGCTTAATTCGACCAACCATCTCATGAACATTGGCAGCTTTCCCGTTAAAAAGAATATCGTTACGTTCCAACCAAATACATCCATCAAACAGTTGTTAGCCAAATTAAATGAGACACTTTCTTTACCCTTCATTCCTTTACAAAGCAAATTAAAGAACATGAAGTTATCAATTAACGCAGTGCTCCAATCGATTGCTTTCCAATCTAACCATTTGAAAATTAAATCCCATAATTTTTTAGTCAATTATGCAGTTCACGAACAAATGACTTGCTGTCTCTATTCCATCAAAGCAAAAGACACAATATTGTTTGGTGCACGTTCCGAGTAACTCCTAACCGCTATAATTCTACTCGAGTTGGAAGCCTATCCTGTAATAGTTACCACTCAAAAAAACTGACTTTTTAGGGGAGTGATGTGTCCCACAAACGCCGAGCTGCTGTCAAATATTTTGCATCATCATCTGCAGAAAAGTGAAGGTCGAGCAGAATACTATAGCAGCTTTTGATTGAGAATCCTTTGCCTTCATCTGGCTGCCACTTGACCACATCTGTCACCCGTTCCTGCAACTGAACCTCTGTCAACACCTAGTATAACTCAGATTCACTCCTTTTCCTCACTGGCAGAATTCTGCACCAGAACCAGCGCCGGTTCTGCATTGTACCAGCTGGAGTAAATTTCTGCGCGAGTGATGCGCCTTTGTCTGAGACTAGACTGTAAAGGATTGGATATTGTTCACATATTGGTTGCTCTCCAAACCAGAGGTCTTGCCAAAATAATGTGCGTTCGCCATCTCCGACTACTCTTCTTCTGACTGCTTTTGCAAACCAATTTTATTCTACCTCAGACACCCTTCCGACAGAGCACAAGTTGCACCACCAAATTGAGTCTAACCTTCCCGTATTCATCCCTTCCAATCGGAGCATTTTTTCTGGAACTGGGCCGTATCTAAACTTTATCAATCCTGACCAAATCACATTGTAACCCAAAACTTTATAAAAGTTCAAATTTAAGAGTTAATTATTGTGAGGGTCCAGCAAAGAGATCATTTAATGCATGACTGAAATATAATTTCAATCTCCAACCAATTTACAAATTTTTTGTTGCTTATCTTCAACATGGTGTCAACACCATTTTGAAGGAAATGGATTGGCTACCTTTGTGGCGGGAAAGTCACCGCAATTAACTCTGTTACTTTGGCACATATATTCCTCTTAATTACAGCAATTGCATAGTACTATGTAGGATTTGACTCCTTTACACCGAAGAAGTTACATTACTAATGTGTTTAATTGCATAGTACTATAATTTTTCACCTCTATATGAGAAATTCTAGCAAAGCAATTTAGTTCATGTTCTAATGTATCGTTGTTAAATGATGTACAGGTAAAGTTATCTCTTGAACATAGGTTCAAAAGAAGCATAACATTCAATTTCACCGATGATAATGGTATTGAAAATGTGTACATAGAACATGCAAAGAACTATGAGTTTGCAGACATAACTTGGTATCCATCAAGGCACACAGCTGTTTATAGATACGATTTCAGGGTTCCCTTAGATGCCTCTGGTGATGGAGTCTATGATTTCATTGGATTTCAAGCCAATGAAATATTGGTCTCTCAGTCAGTTAGAGCAGCAGGTAACTAATGATCTCATCTTGTATTGTTCTAAAATTATTGTCATGTTTTTTTAGCAAGCAATAACCGATAAAAGATAATAAAGTTTTGCCAATGGAGGTTGGCCAAGCATGTAAGGAGTTAGTTCATACCCCACAAGGGCGTGGGTTCAACTCTTGTTACTGGCGTTTGGACCTCACTATCATATTGTTCTTAGTAAGTAATAACCAGCTTTTTAAAAAACTTTGGAAAGGGAGAAATTATTATTAACTTGACATTGATGATCATTTTACAATTGTCTTTAGAGGGATTTGAACTTCCTCCCTTGAAGTTATAAAGTCAAACTTTTACTACTAAGCTGAGATCTCATGGACTAAGAATAAATAAACTAAAGACAGGTTCTAAATTGCGTTTGTGGTTGTGATTGCTATTATCATTCATGATATCATGAAAAATTGTAGACATGTGGCTAATATGACCAAAATTATGATCGCATTGCGGTAACATAGACCACATAAATCTGGATGATGTGTTTGTAATCTATAAAGCAGTGAGAGAGACAAGAACACCAAACACAATACTAACACTAATTAATGACACGTCGAATCACATCTTCAAATGTCGGAGCTACCTAGATCGTAATAGTTTTTGTAGACAGAAACTTAATAAGTGTTCTTGGTTTTAGTTGTAGTACGCAGCCGCAACAATGGTTATACATTAATTTGTCTACAATTTTTCACAATACCAAAAATTGCGATCTAACTGCACATCCTTAATTTACAATCTTGAGCTTAGGTGAAAGTTTTTAAGATGCTATAATATAACTTAAACGTTGTCATGCAGAGAAATTGCTGGAAAACACAGGAAATACGAACGGGAAATGCTTAACAGCATCCACTACTTTGGGATTCAAGAAATTAACAGCTAATGGTTTGAAGAACAATGGCCTAATCTTCACCGGTTATCCTGTAATTGGCTATCAAGGCAAAATGCAAACTTCAGGTTCATGTTTATATTCAACAAGAATAGATACATCATGTGCTTGGGATCCAAGAATCAAAGGATTGTTCTTCTATGAGTCAACAGCAATTTTCCCTGCTTCAAAATTTGGAGAGTTTATCCATGATGTGAAGAAACTAAGAGACATAAATCCACAAAATTTTTGTGGCATAGACAACTATAATGGAATTTTGATACGATACATTAAAGCCTCGGAAGCATATCTGGGACAATCAGAAGACTCTGTAGTGATTGATTTCAACTATTATCGTGCAAATGACCAATTTACTCCTAGATTAAACCAAGATGTGTGGGAGGAATTGGAACAAATTGCATTTTTCAAGTATGGTGCTAAGCCACATTGGGCTAAGAATAGGAACTTAGCATTTTCAAATGTGCAACATAAATATCCAAAGTTTAATCTTTTTATTGAAGCTAAAAAACAAATGGATCCACAAAATGTGTTTTCAGGTGATTGGTCAGATGAGATTTTGTATGGTAAGGAATTGGTAAAATTTGATGGCTGTGCTTTGGAAGGACAATGTATTTGTTCTGAGGATAGACATTGTAGTCCTCAAGAAGGGTATTATTGTAGTCATGGACTTGTTTACAAGGAAGCTAGAGTTTGTAGGTCTTTACGAACATTTGTGCACCCTGATTCACTCCAATGAATATTGATGTATTCAAGTAGTTTGACACAGTTGAATAAAGATTTGATGTGTCACATTTTTACTCTATAAAATCAAATTTAATACACATTTCTTTTAAGAAATGAAGAGGATTCTAAGCCGTCCTTATCAACGTTGCCTTTATCACATGTGTTTGCTTTTGCGCTCCTCCATTTGTTTCATATATCTACTTCTTTATACTTTATATATTTTTTTCTTTCAAAATATCCATATTCATTATGTATATTATTGTTTCCAAACTAATGTAATGATATAGTGCACGACAGAATTTTTCGTGCATGATGCATGACAACGTTTATTCTTTTATTTGATGAGAAATCACAAACATATCTCTTGTGAGTTGTGATAGTGTTGTGCTACTATAGATCAATCCTATAATATAATATATCTAAATAAACTCTGATGGTTTATACTTTATCCCACTGAAGAAAACACTGCTTTGGAGTGTAGTGATATCGACGATGACAGTGACCATAGCAACAAAGAATATTGATGCTTATTTTTTGTTTTAGTATTTACTTTATTGTTTTACTTTTAATACGGAAAAACTAGCATCAATATTCAAGGCTATTCATTGAGCAAATTGTGTGTAGCAGCGTGTCGTACAAATTCGTCGGAAAGGGAGTCGTGCCATATAGCACAGCTCTTTGATTTATTATATTTTTGTGCCAAGAAGAATCAAACATCATAGAAAACAACTTTAGTTGCTGTCTTAATCTGTTTAAAGTGAATGTTCATATATTTGTTGTGGTCCATGTAGATTCCAAGTTATAAGCACTATGTATAGTTTTCTGAATATTCTCGAGTCTATGAACTAGGAGAACCTCCTGCCACCAACTGCAGACTATAAGAACAAATCATGTAATAATACTACTCCACCCCTAACATAATAAACCACCCAATGTTTCTCCTGCTTTACCAACAAGAGTGACACTAGGCAGCCTCTTACAGCAAACAATCCCACATTCTTCACATCAGAAAAAACCAGTCTTTATCACCACTTTATACAATCAACCACCTCTAAGCAATTGGCCACCTTCCTGTTAAAAAGAATGTTGTTTCGTTCCAACCAAATGCACAAAGCCGTTATCAACCAGACTAAATGTGATACTTTTTTTGCCATTCCTACCTTGACCAATTGAGTTTGACTAGATAATTCAATTTCTCTAAAACAGCAAACACAACTTCGTTAATGAACATCTCATAAAACTCCATAATTCCAATCTAGTTGGTAGCCTATCCTGCAATAACCGCCACCCGCAGACGCATATATTCGAAGGAATGAAAGTGCTCCATATCCGCCTAACTGCTGCCACAAATCAGTCATCGTATTCAGCCGAACATAATAGATTTGACAACTCCAAGTAGCAATCGTTAACAGAAAAACCAGCCGCTGCATCAGGCAGCCACCTGAAAGTATCTGGCACACCAAACTGCGGCTGCACCTGTGAATTTTTTATTTTATTTTGAACAGCCAATATTATTACTAGCAACCCAAGCTCTCAAGACGAGAAAAAAGGCGCCGAAAAAACAGAATACAACACCCCAGGGTATAAGCAATACAGGGCAGCCCACTAAAGAACAAAACCACACCTGCAATACGAACCGCTACCACACCAGCAATACAAAACAGCACCATAAAATCACCTGCTTGCCAACCCACCAAACAGCGCCCCTCCACAGCTGCAGCAGACGCAAAATCTGCCTAAAACACGCCCAAAAATAGCGCAGACCAGCAGAAAACCAGAAGCAGCAACAGCCCAAAAAACACCAAAAAAACCCCGATCCTATCTAAGTAAACAATCCCGAGGGTTCCAACACCACTCATAATACAAACACGTCGCTGTTTTCAGCTTACTCATACTCCAATACCAAGCTAGAACCTTGATATTCTCCACCAAATCCTCTATCTCGACCACACCATTATTAAAAATGACCTCATTCCTTCTCTTCCAAATAACCCAAATAGAAGCAAGTCAAATCACCAGGGGCGGATCTAGATATTTGGTACATGTGTGGCTAAAATTTTAAAGAAACAATAATGCAAACTATACTAAAAATAAGAAATAACATTGTTTGATACAATATATTACAATGAAAATCATCTTCTATCTATTTGTTGAAAATGAGCTAAAATAACATCATTGCTAATTGTTAAAAGAACATCTATTTCTATATAAGTTACAAGACGGTTATTTAGCCACTAATCACTCATTTTGTTACATAGTTGACTCTTCACAACTTTCATAGCTGAAAAAACATGTTCAACATTTGCAGTTGCTACCGGTAAGAGCAAACCAACTTCACAAGCTTATAAATCATAACAAATGTGCTGCACTTATTTGTTTCCACAAGTTTTGCACAAGGTTATTGACTTGTTGTTCTTACTCTTAACATATTGTGTTTTATTTATAAGAGGTAATAGTCATTTTGGTCCTTGAATGTGTAAGGAGCAGCCATAATAGTCCATCAATGTATCAAAATTTCAAAATAGTCTCTGATTGTACACTTTGTTAGTCAAAATAGTCCCTAACATTAAAATACTTCGCTAATATTGTCATATTAGTCCTTCAATATACTTGCTTATTGTCACTTCAAGAACTATTTTGACTAACTAAGTGCAAAATCAAGGACTATTTTAAAATTTTAATACATTGAGAGACTATTGTGACTACTCGTTACACATTCAGGGACCAAAATAACTATTACTCATATTTATAATAAAAAAAATAGGGAAGTTGGATGTGTGGCTTTAGCCACACATAGCCTTTGAATGTGTCCGTCCCTGCAAATCACGCAAAATCCCCGCCTTAATCTCCTAGATGTAGCCTCATAATACCAACATTCAAAGTGAGCAAAAAGATTATGCGGTATTAAGAAACTAAATTGTAGCCAAGACATCACCCTTTGCCACACCTTCAAAACCACCTCACAATGCAAGAAAAGATGCAACACTGTTTTCTCCACCCTCCCGCACAACACACAATTCTTTGAAGCCTCCACATTCAACACTCTTCTAGATGCTAGGTTCACCCTTGTCGGAATTCTATCAAGTAGCATGGTCCAAACGAATGCCAAGACCTTTGACGGAAGTTGGCATTTCCAAAGGTAACCAAACTTCCGCTCATCACCTTCGGGAATATTGTCATCAATCAAAAACAACCTCTCAACCCTCCCTTCATCTTGCAGAATTCTGGTCCAGTTTCCCTATTTCCTTCTCTTGGGATTCCTTTTCTTTTCGAATTTACTTTTACTTGTGTTTCTCTTTCCAAACTTCACCTCTTCTCCATTAGTTTCACGAGTTGCTTCAAAACGTCTAGAGTTTCCTAGCAAACCATTTTCATTTTCCACACTATAAGGTAGTTTATTTGTAAGGTCTCTGCAATCTCATGCACGAGTACACCATCTACATCATGTGTGACATCCTCACACCCATTCTCTTTTGTTGGCACACTATTTACCTGCAAGAATGAAATATATTTTTTTATCACTTGAAATCAAATTCGATAGTCTAAAATTTACAACTAAATACAGAAAATTCGATAGGCATTTTGCCATTGACATTTGCTTTTGTATCTTCTTTTGTTTTTGGAACTACATTTTCAACATGTTTGCACCTTTCATCCCAATGTAATTTTTGTTTTCTACTTTTACTCATTTTTTTCACTCGTGCATTTTTGAACAACTACTTCATTGGGATGACATGTTGTCTAGCCAGGAATTAATTCCTTCATTATTTTAGATTTAAAATTCGTCTTTTTAAGTTTGTCGTCTTCATTGAGTGCATCATCTTCTTCTATTAACGCTGATACTTTCGCACATATATTCCTTTGAATTAAAGTAATTGCATAGTACTATGTAGGATTTGACTCCTTTACACCATATATATATAGAAGTTACTTTACAAATGTGTTTATTGCATAGCACTATAAATTTTCTTCTATAGTGGAAGGTTCACACTGGTGTGAATCCTTAAGATCGTATTGGGAAAAATCTATGAAGATTAAACCAATTTCAATCTCCAACCAATTTCAAAAAACATTTATTGCTCATTTTTAACATGGTGTCAACACCATTTTGAAGGAAATGGATTGGACTACCTTTATGAAGGAAAAGACACCATAGCTTAGTGTTTTCATATGTATTTTATGAGAGAAATATATGAAATAGAAATAATAAATAAGATGAGAAAGAGAGCAGTGAATGAGAGAGATAGAGACAGAGACACAATGTCTTTCCGTCTTAAAGTTGGTGGTTCAGATCCCATTTGAAATCCTCGCGATTGGCATCAGAAGAAGTCAATTAACGCTGATACTTTCACACAAATATTCCTCGTACAGTAATTGTGTAGTACTATGTTGAATTTTTGACTCCTTTAGATCTAAGAAGTTACTTTACATGTGTTTAATTACATTGTACTAGTATAATAGTTTACCTCTACGTGAGAATGCTAGCAAAGCAATTTAGTTCATGTTCTAAATTATCATTGTTAAAGGGTTCCCTTAGATGCCTCTACTGACGGAGTGTTACGACCCAATTTGAGATGGGACCACACTCTCTAGAGTTTAAAGAGAAGTTAAAAAAGAAAATTTATTATTTTTCATTGAATCCAATCATCAGGCAATACAATGCTTATACAAGGCAAAATACCTTAATTAGGAAAATAGAAAGACCAAAGCTTCAATTAAATCATATTTGTCTGTGATTTTTCACTGTATTGAAAATTGTGACCTAATTGCAACTGCAATTTAAAATCTCTACCTTAGCGCAAAATGTATATATGTATGACATAACATATAAACCATGTCATGCAGAGAAATTTCTGGAAAACACAAGAAATACAAAAGGGAAATGGTTAACAGCATCTACAAAGGATTTCTCTTCAATGATATGAAGAAACTCAGAGACATAAATCCACAAAAATATTGTGGCATAGAAAACTATAATGGAATTTTGATATGTGACATTAAAGCCCGTCACAACAACAAATCTTGTACCATCTACTTTTTCATTGTCTTATATCATTTCTATCTTTAATTAAAATTGAAGTTTCCAAAACCAAGTATCTTCAACCATCAACCTTGTTTCCTCAATTTAATTTTAATTTTCATATAAAACAACCAAAAAGGATATGGATTTCAGTTCTTTTTATATTTCCTTCTCTTGGGATCCCTCTTATTTTGGGGTCTACCGCGCTGCTTTTCGAATTTCACCTCTTCTTCACTAATTGCATGAGTTGCTTCGAAGAGTATAGAGTGACCCTTCAAGCCATTTACATTTTCCACATCAGGTAGTTTGTCTTTAACGATCTTTGTAACCTCATGCATGGCCATTTCATCTATGTCACTCTCACATTCCTTCTCTTTTGTGGGCACATTATTTTCCTGCAAGAAAGAAACATAATTTTTATAACTGGAAATCAAATTAATAAGTATCTATGATTTTACAACACTCACACATATAACGTATCAACTACTTATGCTAGATCCCCGATGGTAAAAAACTGAAATATGATAATATATTTGAAATATATATTTTGTTGTATAAGCTAACTAGTATAGATTGCATACTCTTACAAAGGAATTTAAAAATATAATAGATAAAATCCATGTTATTAAAATAGATTGTTTAGAGACTTACCAAAAAAATATTTTCATAGATATGTCTATATATTTGTGTGTGTTTGCAAAATGAAAGTTATAGGCATGGTTTACTAGCTAAAATCACATACAAAGAAATAACAATACTTAACGGTTATGTACAATGAAAGAAGGATATACTTACCTGGACATTGTTTGGAGGGAAGTAAAATTCTTCTAATAAATTTTCTTCGATACCTTCACCAATATTGAGTTCGAGCCTATAATCAGTTCCATCTTGAAAAAACTTTGAGGCACCTTCCCCAAATTGTAGTGCATCATATGGAAAGAGTAGGGAATGTGATGCAAATGCTAGGTCTTCTTCTTTCAAAGAGGATGAAGATTCTAACTCCTTATTTGTTTGAATCATATTCCCTTTTCCTTTATCAACAACGCTAGCTTCATCATCATTATTATTGATTGAAACATTATTGATACCCTCTATTTCACTTTCCTTTGGTTCACAAATAACAATGCCGCCCACTATTAGTCTATTTTATGCTCATCACATTTGCTTTTGGGCCCTCCTTTATTTTTGGAAATCCATTTTCAATATGTTTGCACCCTTATTCCACAGACGATTTAGGTTTTCTACCTTTGCTCCTTATTTTTTTCATTGTCATGTATTTTTCATTCGGATGACATGTTTTCTCTTTGGGACCTAATTCATTAATTATGTAAGCTAGCAAACTTCTTTTCAGGTTCATCGGTTGAAAACATAAAAAGCAAGCCACATACTGAAAGATATATAGTAAACAATGTATTGATGTGATCTTGAAGTTATTACCTGGAGAAATGTTTTGTGATGGAACACTTGATATTTGATTATTGCAAATATTTTCCAAGATGATTTCCTTGTCTAGAAAAAAAATATTAAAATTACAAACCATATACAAATATTGTAAAATAGTACACCCATTATATGAAATGGATATTATTGGAAGACAATATAAAATAGTAAAAAATATGAATAGCTAATGATCTTGGAAGTTACCTGTTCTTCTAACATCTTGAGCATTATCTTCATTCTCATTGTCACTAATTAGCATATAATTAATTAATCAAATCACTAACTTTGTTACTAGTCAATCCAATAACATTATTAATATTGATATCTCTTATTGTAGGAACAAAATTTTGGATTAAAGCTTACTGAGTTTATGAATTTACAACATCTTATGTAATATAATCAGATTAAAATAAGAAGATAAATTGAAATAAAACTTACCGTATAGTTGATGGCTCACATTGATGCAGATCCGTGAGATCATATTGCGAAAAATCTATCCAGATTGAACCAATTTTGATAAATGATGCCATAAACTTGATGACTACAAATTAGAGTAAACATGAAAATTATTTTCAACACAAATCCTTGTCTTTCTTCATGGACAAAACAAACAAGTAATGTGTATATATATAAATACAAACATAATCTCTATATACACAAAGAAATTAAATATTAATATTTAAAAGGAAATAAAGGTTCTAATAATCAAATAAATATATTGTTAATCAAATTATTACGAGTCTACAAAAAATGATTTGAAACTATATACCAATAAGATACGAGAATAATGTCGTAAGCAAACTTTGTTTCAAAATGTTAGGATTTATGAAATGCTTCTAAAAGGCTTAAAGAAAACATGAGCTAAAAACCGTAAGAGTTCAAGTATATATAGCAAGGTGATAAATAATAACCTTAAGAGAACAAAACTATTCAAGAATTCATTAAGGACAAAGTACTTCTATTATACTATACACACCATTAATTAAGTGTTTATTAAAAATAAATAATTTATCAAACCAATTCATCTAAAAATTTATCAAAATAAGTTCACAAGAGTTTATAGGTATATCATTGCTTGTCAATTTTTTTAATCTAATATAAGTTTCACGAAATATGTTTGAAAGAGCTTACAAAGTAGGTTGAAGTAATTTTTTTTTTTTTTTGAAAGAAGGTTGAAATAATTTTATTGACTTAAGCAATCAAAACTTGTACAGTAAAATGTTCAAAGCATATGATAAACTCAAATAAAATTAAATATAACTAGAAGGAGCCTTTTTCAGATCATCCACAGTCGAATTTAGGGTGCAGCTGATTGTAGACAATCAATATAGATAAAATTTATCTATTTTAATCTAGCGGTCTAAACCTGGATGCACCATAAACCTAGTTGTAGCGGATCTAATTTTCTCTTTCAATGATTATGTATAAATAAGATGAACATTTATAAATAAGGTCGTCCAAAAATTGAATATAACAAGAACCAATCCTCCATGTAAAAATGTACAACCCATTATTCTTTAGATCTAACAAAATATTTGATTGGTAATTTAAAAATTGAAAATTTAGACAGTAAGCTTAACATGTCTCAGTTGTCCACTAACAATTAAGGGTTGGGCTGATCAATTGTAGAAATCCTTCACGACCAGTACTATTGGGCTTGGTTCGTGGACATAAATGGTGGGTGGCCCGATAGCAGAAATCTGGTAGCAGGTTGTCCAATGGATCTTGAAGAGGTTATGATACCATCATAGAAATCGTGGTTGGGCCTAACACAACCCTACAAAACCGGCTTGTGAGGTGTGGATTGCCCCCACTTATAAACACATTGTCAGACCATCTCCTATCCGATGTGGGACTCTTAACAATCAACATGATAACGCAAATGTCGTTTGCTATACTTGTAAATTCTTAATTGGTCAAATAGTTAAAATTAAACAAACAAATTTAAAATAAAAAATAGAATAAAACCAAGAAAGTTTGAAAAAGATATTTAAATTTTCAACAAATAATCCGTGAAAGCCTAATTAAAGTAGTTGAACATAAATTGAACAACACAAGATAAATTATACAATTGAAGTAAACTACATTAATAGCCAATTTAATGGTCATGTAAACATTAATTTGTTTGAACATGTAAATTAAAGTTAAGTCTGATAATGTTGTCATCTTAGAGTTAGTCGGGGTTCCCATCTCAAATCAGAATAACTTGTGACCTTAAAACTCAAGGTTCCTAAGAAAAACCTAAAGCCCAAATATGTGAGCGTATGAGTTTAGCTTTAAAGCTCCCTAAATTCAAATTGAAGGTTTAATTGTCAAAACCTCACTATGAAGTTGAAGGTTGAATTGTCCATTAAGACTGGAAATGAATTTGTGATTATCCCTATATTTTAAAAAAAAAAAACTCATTTCAAAACCAATATTTCATACCCATAAAACACAAAGTCATGGAAAAGCTTAAAAATAAGTAGGGATGAGAATAGGCCAGGCCGGCCTACAGCGGCTTACGACCTAGCCTATGACAGGCCAGACTTTTTTCTTAAATAGAGAAGGCCTAGGCTTTTTTAGAAGCCTATTTAGCTTAAAAGGCCAGACCACAGGCCGTTCAAAAAGCCTTTTAAGCCTATTAGGCCGACCTATTTATGTAAATTTGATTAATATTATTTATTATTAGAATATATTTTGTACTTTGAATTAAAATATAAATTCGTTAGTAATTTAAGTTTATTAGTATACATTAATTTTTCGCATATACAAAATGTATTATTATAAACTAGAATTGAAATATGATGCAATATATAGTTAAATTCCCTAAAAACTCATGTTGATTACTAAAAGAGAGTTTAATCTAATTGATCTATTAGTTTGCTAGTCTATTTAAACTTAGATCACATTGCTTACTTAAAGATGTTCATATGATATAGGCTTTTAAGCAGGCTAGCAGGCCTTATCAGGCTTTCAGAAGGCCAGGCTCATGCCTCAAAAGTAAGCCTATGACAGGTCGCAGGCCAGACTTAGGCCTTAAAAAATTAGGCAGGCCAGGCTTAGGCCTTGCAAAGCCTAGCTCGGCCTAGCCTATTCTCACCCCTAAAAATAAGGGAAAATAAATGCAATCTTTTGCTTCGGGCATGGCCGACAAATACATAACTAATTTCGAGACATGTCTCATTCTTTAAACTACCATTTATACAAAAAAAATATTGCAATATCTCAAGAATAAATCAAGGTGTTTATGTCACAATATCATTGAATAATGTTAAAATTGAAAAACAAAACTAAATTGTATACCTGATTCGCCTACTTCAGTCGATTAGGTCTAAACTCTTTGTTGATCTAGGTTTTTTCTTGCACCGTAGAAAAAAAGCTATTATACTCTCAATGGCCGAAAGACTTATATATCATTATTCTCTATAGTATTGAGCAAAGGTATAGGTTGGAAAATGGGCCGACCTTGAGTGTCATGTTGAACAACATATAAATCAGCCAAATTACATGTAGTTTCTTTTACACCACCCTATTTTTTTATAAGCCACTCTTTAGCACAATTTTTTCCCCCAAAATATTCATCTTTAAAATCTTTTATACAAAATAATGTTTTATATAAATTTTTGGCTTAAATGCACTTTTGATCCCCTTATTTTAATTTAATCGAAATTTTAATCCCCCTATTTTTAAAATTACTATTCATATTTTACATTTTTTTGGGTTTTTTTAATCCCCACCAATTTTAGTGATTTGAACACAACCAAACTGCAATAACTCGTTGATTTTCTTTTTAATACTCCAACCTCTAACACTTACAACCCCTATACTAGTATCTTGAACACACTACTAGCAAACAACCATAGTTGAAAATATAGTGTACTCCTAATCTTCTCGCCATCTTAACTCATATGAAAGGTCCCTTCATATAAACCCAACATTTATACCATTTAGTTTATAAATTATTGCGTGGAGTGAGAAAGGAAAAGTAGATGGAGATTAAAGAAATTAGAAATTTTAGAAATTAGGTTTCATGTTATCAAATTTGATTCATTTTCTTATTATAATTTAATTCAATTTTGTTTTTTTTAATTATTAATCAATTAGTTTTTACATTTTAAATGTAATCAATTATTTATGTTAATGACATGAAAATTTAATTAGCCAACACACACTGCCACATTACCGCCACGTCATTAATGACAATGACAAATCACTAAAATTGGTGGGGATCAAAAGTGCGCGCATTTAAGCCTAAATTTTTTAAATTACATGTATACATCGTTTTCTGACTTCTCTCAAAAGTTTATTTCCACTACAAAAAACAGTGGCACTCCTAGCCTTGTCCGCCATCTCGGTCTTGTCTACTTATGACATGGTAGCCGACAACACAGCCCCACCTTTCGGTGCCTTTGCACTGTTGAGGAAAATCACAAAATCCTAAAACTAAAGTGAAAGCTGTACTAAACTCTTTTGCTGAACAACCTTCGTAAAATTTAGCTCTTCTCGCAATGATTTGTTTTCAGAAGAAAGGTATGGAGATGCACCCATTACAATACTCGTTACAAATTCAACCTTTCAATATAATCTCAGGAGCTCATTGTTATAATAATGTTTCACTGCTGTACTTTTAACTGTTGTCCTTTTAACTATTCAACAATGCATTGCTTCAAGAAACATCAGGCCAGGGAGTCGTTGTATCAGTCAATTATCATGCAATGTTAGAGGAATAGGTTTCTTTGAAATCATAAGCTTTACCTTTCCAACATCCTCAACAAGTTGGAAACATTGTTGAAAATTGGATTGCCATTTTTCAAGCACTAAAAAACACCATATCAGAAATTTTGATGTCAAAACAAAATAGATTGTAATGACAAACACAATAGGTACTTAAATCCACAAAATGTTCTTTCAATTATATCAGTGAGTCAAAACAAAAGTATTAAAACTATGATCCCTAGCTAGCTAGTAACATTGAAAAGGAGGGATGACATGTACAAAAGTGCAAATACTAAGTACTTGAGTAATAGAAAAATTGATATTGCGCCTTAACTGAGAAAAAGTATATATACATGAACATAAGCTTTTTATGATCAACTTATGAACTCGGGGCAAGATATTTATTTCTTCCTTTCGGTGCTTTCAAAGACTAGGAATGAAAGAAATTTCAAAGATAAACCAAGAAGTGTTTCTGAAATTGTGGAGGAGATTAAGGTGTTGTCTTGGATGTGGAGTTTGAGTGGGTTGAAAGTATCACATTGTCTTTATAATGAATATATGGCATTGGAACCCGGATGATTTCTTTAATAGATGGATTTTGTAGTTTAATTTTTTGGACAGAAGTTGTTTTGGAAGAATTAGGATCAGATGGGAGTGGTTTGCGCTATTGGTTTTGCTTCAGTTCTGTGTTGGCTCTTTGTTGTTTCTTCCATTCCGGTTTTCTGTCTCTGCCGTGTGTTTTTCTTCAGAGAGTGGCTTTTGCTGTTGTGGTTTTTGACGATGTTTGTTTAGAGAGTGTTTTCTGGGGTGCAAGGAACAAGGTTTTCATTTTTGTTATTTGGGGTTTAGATCTTTGGTGTGGAATTTTTTGTTGCCATGTGTGTTTTGATGTTTGTATCTCTTGTTTTTGGCATTGTACTATCTCTGTGTTTGTATTTTTCTGTTGGTTTCACGACACTACCTTAAATTGTGCAAGGTAGACTATAATATGTGCCGCCTCCAGGATAAACTAGTCCAGTTCACTATTACGATTTACTTCTGCACTATATAAAATTTGGATTTAATTGAGAAACAATAAGAAGAACATGTATGCTTGTAGTCAAGTTTGGTATCATACACATTTTTTGGACCTTTCACTTTAATGTTAAATGATCATGTAAGCATTTTTTTAACAAAGTTGGGTGAAAAAAGGAATCAACTTGTTACAAAAAACAAATTAAATGACCGACTTATTTACTTTTACTAACATAAAAAGAACTAATCCGATAAAAACGTTAGACTTAAAGGACCCAATAAATGTCTTTAAAATAAATGGACTTTAGAATCCCAAAATGGTTCAATTCTTCGTCTTCACCACCTATCAATAGGTTTCAGTATTTCACAATCAATGTAAACTTCTCACAACAACGTTCTACCAAAATATTTAAGTATTTCACAATCAATGTAAACCAACAACAATAGTTTTTGCACCAGTTACTTAAACATTGTCTCATACCACTTCTGTCTTAAAAATAAAATTAAAGTTTTCAAACCAAATATTTTCAACTATCAAACTTGTTTTGTTAAATTTAATTTTCACATAAAACAACCAACAATTTAATTTTCACATAAGACAACCAACAAGGATATTAATTTCAATCATTTCTGTAATATCTCGTTTAATCCTTAACATACTGCAGTATCAGTTGAACATGTCTGAGAAGAAATATTTAATGAGGGGTAATTTATACGACAAGAATATAAATGATTTTTCTGTATTATTTCGCACATTATTTTAACAGACTACATATAACATTTAACATTGCAGTATTATTTAACCAGGAAATTGTGAAAGGATGAAATAAGGAGTTTACAAGAAATAGGAAGGAGTGGATGGTCTTTGTTTAAGGCAAGTATACAAACCTAAATTTCACCTTTCCGTTCACCCTAATTCATTCAACCAAGGGCAGAGAAAACATCTTTCTCTCCCTCTCTACTTCTCCCTCATCATTTCCCTTCAAACTTGTGATAATCCAACATGCAATCATATTAGGTTAATCCTTGAAGAAATTAGCACTCAATGCAAACTTAATCTTCCTCATCTCCTTGCTCTTGGCCGAGCCTTTTCCCCATTTCCTCATTTTGGAAGTTTTGTAAGTTAAGCTGTTGAAACTTACATGCATGAAAGAGATTTTGTTGTGGCCTGTTTTAGTAAGTAGAAGCAAGAAACAAAACCAAAAGTGGATGAATAAGCAATAAGCTGAAGTTAGGGTTTGATAATTGGTGGAAGCATAAGTTGTTACATGAATTTGGTACTAGAGAGGTTGTTTGGATGATTAAAAGTGAAGAAGGCAATGGGTATCTTGAACAAACCTTAAATCCTCTTCACTTCCCTTATTAGTCAAACCTTTCCCCTTTCTCTTTCAAATATGCTATTTTCAGAAGTTAAAGTTAAGCTGCTCAAGAATGGTTTCTAATTTGTGCATAAGTGAGATTTGTACTAGTTATGTATTAAGATGGATTTAAGAACTAAAGTGAAAGGATTGAAGAAGCTTAAGGCATAACTGCAACTTGGGTGCAGAAGCTACATAGCTTAAGCTGCTGGAGGAACCATAAGTGCTTAAGTGAGCAAGAAACAAACTTTTATGCAAGTATTGATAAGGGAATATTTGTACATGCTATTTGATTGGAGCAAGAGTAAGTAATTACATGTTAAGGCGGGATCACTACGTCTTTATTATTAGTTTAAGTTTAAATATGTGAGTCGTGCCTTTTGTTTTCCACGCTAGTGGGACAAAAAGATTCACGCCAGTGGGATGAGACACTTTCCGTAATGATGGCCTCACGGCGATGAGAGGAGTCCGGCGTTAGCTTGATATGATAGGAATTTTTATTGGTCATGATATGGGGATGCATCCGAGGTTACTCCACTCGGATCGATTCCGTAAAATGAACTCAGACAATATTGTTTGCACAAGCTAACCTTCTAACATAAATATGAAAATATGATATGTAAATGGCAGTATGACAGTACTTATGTTAATATAATACAGTTAGCGATCCTAGATTTCCCCCGATCGCTAAGTTATGAAGGTTAGAAAAATAGATTCTAAATTAACATATGTATAGACAGACGTCAATCATAGGTTCCCCAAGATTGCCCACAACTTAGGATACGTGGAACTCACTGAGACATCATGTCTCACCCATACCTGTCATGTACCAATATTGGATTCGTCAGCTGATATATATGTACACGCCAGTGGTGCTTTTGTATACAGTGAGACTTATGTGTGTACACGTTAGTGATACTTTATCAGATGTACAAGAAAAATAAATTCATATTTCATTCAGAAGAATATTGTTATTGATGTAATTTTTAATGTATCCAGTACTTTATGTTTAACACCCATCTAAATATTCTAGACATTTTAGTATGAACGTTACACTTTCTCTATTTCCTTCTCTTGGGATTCTTCTTCTTTTTGGATCTACTTTTACTTGAGCTCCTATCTTTTCAAACTTCACCTCTTCTCCATCAATTGCACGAGCAACTTCAAAACGTATAGAATTTCCCATCAAACCATTTTCATTTTCAACACTATAAGATAATTTGTTTGTAAGGATCTCTCCAATCTCATCCATGAATACATCATCTACATCATGTGTGCCATCCTCACACCCATATTCTCTTTTGTTGGCACACTATTTTCCTGCAAGAAATAAATATATATTTTATCACTAGAGATCAAATTCCATAGTCTAAAAAAAAAATATGAAAGTATTAATGTTATTAAACAAATACTTTACGCACTAACTTTCAAATAAAATTGATAAATTAATTCCTTATAATATAGTTATGGTACCTCATCTAATTAATCAAAGAAATCATAGTCGGTGGAATAAAATCAATATCACAAATGAACAACCAAAAGAATGACATCGTAGATGATGATGAAATAAAATCATCATCAACAATTGAAGCAGAATCAAGTTGTTACCTGGCGTAGAAATTGCAGATCTAGATTAGCAAAAATTAAAAGAACATAGACATATAAAGAGAATAAACGCAGTAAATAATAACATCCAACCAAGAAATATAAAAGTGAAGAATACATATACTCATAGTTAATCCAAGTTCATGGCACCAGGTGGGAAAGGGAGAGGGTGGCAGCTGCTAGGGAAAGGGTAGAGAGTGGCTGCTGCTAGGGTTGTCGTTTGAAACCTTATGAAAGTTGAGATGCAACAAGGTGGATTTTTATAAGGTTTGAGAAATCATTTTTTTTTAGGGAAAGAAAGGTTTGAGAAACTTAGACACAGTTTCATATGTTCTGTTTATATTGGTATCCAATCAAAATGTAACACGTTGATTTTTTTAATTCAAAACCTCATAACTAAGATAACGCTGAAGCGGTGGTTCCATATTTTCCTTTATCCATAACTTTCCTTAATTTACAATTTTAAATTTGTTTCAATTCAGTTTTAATTTTGTTTCCTTTATTCCTAATTTTCCTGATTTATAGGAGGTGTGTTTGGTTTTGTTGTGGATTGGGATTTTGTGTTTGATCTGGTGTATTAAGTTTGTATTAAGTTTCAATTGATTTTTTCATAAAATTGTAATTTGGGTATTAAAAAATCGATGCAAACTAAACCGCATAAAATTATATTGGACTGGGTCATATTTTATTAGAAGTCATCTAAACTGCAAGAAAACCCACAAGAAAACCAAATACACCTCCTATAAATCAAGAAAATTAGGAATAAAGGAAACAAATATCAAACTGAAGAGAAACAAATTTAAAACTACAAATTAAGGAAAGTTAGGAATAAATGAAAATCAGAAACTACAAGTGGTGAAAAAAATTTGCCACTTGCATCTTCAACATTAACCTATTTATGAGATTTTGAATTAAAAAATCCACTTGTTACATTTAGATTCGGTAATAGTATAAACATGACATATGGAATTGTGTCAAAGTAGAGAAAACTTGGACACAACTGCATATGTCATGTTTATACTATTACCCAATGTAAATGTAAAACGTGGATTTGTTAATTCAAAAGCTCATAACTAAGTTAACGTTCAAGAGGTGGTTCCTGATTTTCCTTTATTCCTAACTTCCCTTAATTTTTAGTTTTAAATTTGTTTCTATTCAGTTTTAATTTTGTTTCCTTTTATTCCTAATTTGCCTGATTTATAGGAGGCGTGTTTGGATTTGTTGTGGATTGGGAGATTGTATTTGATATAGTGTCGATAGTGTATTAAGTTTGTAAGGGCATTGAGGTTGATTAGTTATATTGTATTTTCTTTGGGTTGCAGGTGTATTTGTAATTGGTACTTTCATTAACCAAATATTTTCAATACAAGGAGGAATTAGCTCAACACTACGGATTGGTCTCACTCACAAGGGTATGAGGAGTCATATTCGCTTGTCTTATAACAAACTTAACCTTAAAGTTTAAATGGGACCACATACAAGAAACAATAGCACTAAATTCAGACGAGCCTTCATTCGAGTAGATAGCATTCACTAGAATTTGAGAGTCACTCTAAACACAACTCTATTGATCTCTTGTCTCTTAATTGGTTTCACTTTATATTTTTCATGTTGGTATATCCGGGACCTATCATCTACTATATTCAATTTGGCTTCAAAATAAAATAAAATAAAAACAGAGAAAGGAAAATGGATATTAAAAGCGAAAGAAAGGGGTTGAGAAAAGTAAAACTCAATTCACATCTTCTTTCAATAATGGTATCAGCATGATAATAGATGGTTAAGTCATGATGAAGCATAAATTATATGCATGTTTTGTTTTTCTCGGTACAATAGTAGGTTGTTCGGCATGTGATTTGAATTGGTTATGAAATAAAAAATCATTCGATCAAGAAAATTAAATACTCGTAGTTCAGTTTAGTTTAAATGACTTCTAAAAAAATCCAATCCGATTAAAATGATTTTATGCGGTTTAGTTTAGATCGGTTGTTGAATATACTAAAAACTCTGTAGACTAATGTATATTGAATATGGGAAATTACACGGAAAATTAATCCAGTAAAACAGGACTTTAACTTGTGTGTTGTGTTTCTCCCTCTTCCGCCTTCATTGCTCACTTACAATTAAGTTAGAAAATCAAGAAATAAAAATGTCACTCCATCCATTACAAAAAAATTTAAATATTAAAATTTAAATGTAATTATAAAGTAAACCGATTTTAGAATCCCAAAACGGTCCAATTCACCATTTTAAATGTAATTATTAAAAAAAAAATCGGTATTTTACAATCAATATAAACCTCAGAACAACAATTTTTGTACTAGTTACTTGAACATTGTATTATATCACTTCTCTCTTAAAATAAAATTTAAGTTTCAACACTAAACATACAACTATCAACCTTGTTTCTTCAAATTTAATTTTCACATAAAACGGCCAAGGATATTAATTTCAATCATTTCCCTATTTCGTTCTCCTGTGATTCTTCTTCTTTTTGGATCTATTTTTACTTGTGCTCCTCTGTTCAAACTTCACCTATTCTCCATCAATTTCACCGGCTGCTTTAAAATGTATAGAGTTTCCCATCAAACCATTTTCATTTTCCACACTATAAGGTAGTTTGTTTGTAGTGGATATTGAAAAAACTTTGAGGAGCCATTGTAGTGGATATTGAAAGATCAGTGAATTTTGTAATGCAGTATAATCATTGTTACTCGAAGCATTCCGCATACCCTCTATTTCGAACTAAATTGGTCTTTTTTGTATTCTTCATATCAATGACTTTCGGATCTTCTTTTATTTTTAGGAGGACTAGATTTTCAATATTTTTGCACCTTTCATCCCAAGGCACACGTGGTTTTCTACACATTTTCAATATACCTGCAATTAAACAATCAAGTTGTTACACCGATACAACCATCCAACAAAACATTCACAAACAATGTTAATAAAATAATAACAACTATACAACCATCCAATGAAGCACACAAAAATTTCATACATCAATATCAACCCCAACTAATTAGCCCATTAATACTTTGAATCAATGTCAGTTTCCTACTAAAATTAAAACCCAAGACTAATTCTAGACATAGTGATGCAATCCCTTTATCAATCCTGCTCCAACATTGAAACTAATATACCCAATTGACACTACTAATCCTCCATCTCACAGATGGTGACACATCGCAACAAGAATTTTACAAAAATCAAATATTTCCAAACTTTTTTTAATCGAAAAAGTATAGAACATAGCAAAGTTTTGCTCACAACAACTATAGAATCCAACCACACACATCGACGACAATTTTATCTAATGACACACACGACGAAGACAACAACAACTACTGATTATATATATATACTCCCTCCGTCCCAAAATATAAGTAAAAATTGGTCAACAAAAGTTAATGTATTTGGTTCAAAATTTGTATCAAATATATATATATATATATATATATATATATATATATATATATATGTATAAGTTAAAATAAAGAAAAAATAGAGGAATCTTAACCATATTGACTATGTGTTGAAATTTGGTAATAGAGACATACAAGTGAAAGTTGTCCTTCAATTGGTTCCCGAACCTCCATAATTAGGTGCTTATTAATCTGGAAGAAAAAAAAGTGTGAAAAAAAAGTGTATGAAGTTACTAATGCTATTAAACAAATACTTTACCCCACTAACTTTCAAATAAAATTGACAAATTCATTCCTTAAGATATACTCCCTCCGTCCCAAATTGTATGTCGCTTTGGAAAAAAAATTTGTCTCAAATTATATGTCGTTTTACAATACCAATAAAACATTAATGTTACTTTTCCTATTATATCCTTAACTATTTATTACTCTCTTTTCTTTCAATTCTTTAATTTATCTTTTCCATACCATTTATTAAGGATAATTTTGTAAAACAACTCATAATATCTATTTCCCACACAAAATTAATTATATTTCTTAATACGTGTGAAATGCCCAAAACGTCATACAATTTGGGACGGAGGGAGTAGTATGGTACCTCACCTGATTAATCAAAGAAATCACGGTTGATGAAAGAAAATCAATATTACTGATCAATGGCCAAACGAATAATATTGTAGATGATGATGAAATATAATTCATCATCAACAGCTGCATCAAGTTGTTCCCTAGCATAGACTTTGCAGATCTAGATTAGCCAAAAATTAAAAGAACGCAGACAAATAAATCAAATAAACGAATAGAAAAAATGATTGTTGAATCAGATCAAACAAAGAAATTTTTTACTTATTACTTTTGAAGACGCAAAAGAGAAATATATTGAAATTTTGAAACAACATCAAGTTCAAGGAGTACTTAGAGGGTGAAAATGTTACAAGTATTCAAATTACAGTCTAAGAGTTGAAACAACACCACTACAATGCTCTAAAAACAAACAACTATTATAATCAAAAGCTAACACGTATTGAACAAAAACCAGCCACACGTATTGAACAAAGTAACATCCCGATCCAGATTATGAAAAGAACCAACACTTCATACTTAATACCGAAACAAAAAAAAAAAAGAAACAGATTATACCCGAACAAGACCACAACAACAACACTAAAACTCCTATACAACAAAGAAATAAAAGTGCAGAATATACATATACCTACCTATAGTTAATATAAACAAGGCATCTGGGAAATGGTAGGGAGTGGCGGCTGTTGGAGAAAGGGTAGGAAGTTGCTGCTGCTAGGGTTGCAACTTTGAAACCCTATGAAAGTTGGTTTTTTTTATAAGGCGGAAAAAAACAGAGTTCTATATAGAGCTGTCAAATGGGCAGGTCTGGTCCAATCCGCCTCGGCCCAGTGGGCCAACTCATATAAATGGGTCAGAGGTCAGCCTACTCGATTCTTGGCTACCAAAATTGAGCACATCCCAATTAGAAGGAACATTTCTCTTTAGGCCCATCATTATCTCTAAGGCCCCCTAAATACACATCTGGTAGTTATCCACGGGATATACGCTTTTCAAAAAAATGTACATCCAATAAATAACTATCAGATGTGTATTTAGAGGGCTAAAGAGAAACATCCAATTATAAGTGGGTTAAAAGGCTTGATGAGTTAGCCCGGCCCGTATTTTAAAATGTATTATTTTATTTTCAAAAAAAAAATGTAATGAACAATAGAACTACATCTATACTATATATAAAGAAAGTATGTCATTTTGGGTTGGATTTTTCTCATTTCAAGTATACCCTTAAACAAATTTGACTATAAGAATGATATATTTTTTTGTGTCATTTTTTTTAAACAAAGGAAGTTGCAGTCAGAGAGGCTACAACCCCATATTTCATTCAACAAAAAGAGAAAGTTACAAAATAAGAAAGCGGGGGGGGGGGGGGGGGGGGGGGGGACATGAAACCAAACCCTCAGAAAAGAGCTAAGAAAATCTAAAGTTGGGAAAGTCAGTTTTGTTCCTAGCAAATTCAGCACTGATCTGAGGAGGAACATCAACGTACCAAAAGTGAGAAGATAATGCAAGACCAATATTAACCAATTGGTCTGCACAATGATTACCTTCCTTATATATCATATATATGTGAGAAACATGAAACCTTAATCTAGTCAACAGAGACAAACAATTATCCTGTCTATTCCTTAGACTGGAAGATATATGTTATATTTTTTTAAAGATAGTATATTTGTTATACTATTGATATCATTGAAAAAGATAAATATATTTTGTTACAATATGATAAAGGCAAAATATTCATTATCTACACCATTAATTTTAATCAAAATCAATTTTATTTTAATAAAAAATTCATAAAAACTATTGTTTGTAATTTATACGCATTAGCAGAATAAGAAGACGTGATAGATGGGCATGGAGTGTCAGTCTAAATGCGAGTATCACATAATTTTTTTAATAGAAACATATCGCTTAAATTATTATCAATCAAATAAATCACATGTATTTGTAAACTTAGTTAAATGATATATAAAACATCTATTATATCAACATACTTGAGTGATAAATACCAAAAAACTTAAATGCAAAATGAGAGAGTATTTATCCAACTCATAAAGTGCAACCTTGGAGACAATAATTCAGTCTTACATAATAAACCTTTTTTTTTTTAGTATTTTTCGAAGGCCGGCTAACAAGCTCAAGTGCCCGGCCTAGGCCGGGCCATGTAAAATACAGACCCAATGGACTGGCTCAAAAAGATAAGATAATTTTTTGAGTATTGCTTTATACACTTCAACATTGGCTAAAACACACCAGTAATTTACGTTTTTAACCCCATCGGCAGTTAACTGCCGATGGGAAGGATCCGGCGGCAGCTAACTGCCGATGTGAAGGAAACCAGCGGCAGTTAGCTGTCATTGCCATGTTTTACCTATATTTTCTAAAACTTCACATTTTTCGGCGGTTAACTGCCGTTTCACATCTCTACTCCATCGACACTTAACTGCCGTGGAACATGAATTTGCTTTTTTTTCATTATTTTCCACACATTGACTTATTTATATTCCATTATCTTCCATTTTTTCTTTTCTTTTTCTATTCTTTTCTATATATATTTATAAATCAAAATTGCTTTTTAGAGTATAATTTTAGAGTATAATTTTCTATTCTTTTTCTATTTTAGAGTATAATTTTAATATAAGAGTATAATAAATAAAAATGCAATAAAAAATCAAATTATTTATATATATAATAAAGCATATCATATATATAATAATAAAAGAAAATATAATTTCTGTTATTTTTAATAGTATAATTTCAAATTATTATTATCATTTTTATTTATTACTTTTTTGTTGTTTTTAGCTTTTTCACTTTAATCACATGTCATTTTATCGTTTTTGTTCACTCATTTTATCGTTTTTGTTCACATTAAGATGAAAAAATGTGAAGTTTTTAAAAAAATATAGGCAAAACATGGCAACGGCAGCTAACTGCCGTTGGTTTCCTTCCCATCGGCAGTTAGCTGCTGCTGGATCCTTCCCATCGGTAGTTAACTGCCGATGGGGTGAAAAACGTAAATTACTGGTGTGTTTTAGCCAATATTGAAGTGTGAACAACAATTTTCTAATTTTTTTTCTTGCTTTCTTAACGGTTCAGCCCACAATGATAGGGTCAATGGGCTGGCCCGATGGGCCTTACCCATTTTGACTGCTTTAGTCCTATATTTCCTGTTTATACTATTATCCAACCTAAATGTAACACATATTTTTTTTTTGTTTTTGAAGAAAACACATGTATTATTTAATTCAAAATCTTGTAAAGAAGTTAATGATGAAACGGTGGTTTCCAAGATTTTCCTTAATTTGTTGTTTTAAATTTGTTTCTATTTAGTTTTTTTTTTTGAAGGATTGTTTCTCTCTTTAGTTGTATTTATAGGAGGTGTGTTTGGTTTTGTTGCGGGTTGAGAGTTTGTATTTGATCAGGTGTCAATAAATGTATTAAGTTGGTAGAAGTGTTGGAGTTTATTAGCTATCTTGCATTTTCTTTGAGGAACGGGTGTATTTGTAATTGGTATTGTTGGCCTCATTTCTCTTAGTTTGTTCAACTATGTATTTTTTTTTTGGTACGTGATAAGTGCTCAAACTAGTTATCTTTTGATATAATTTTAGCACTTATGTTACTTGTTTTACAAGTTATCATAGGATAAGCTCATAATTTATGATTAAATGTCAAATTTGTGATCCTATGTCTTACCCCATCTATTTATGCAGGAATTTCATGCTAGGACCTGAACTAAGCAAAGAAACATGAAGATTTGAAAAAGCTTCATCGCTACAAGCGCAGGATGGGTCGCTACAAGCGAGCCTAGGCAGGGAAAAATAGAGAATTCATCGCTACAGCGATGGATCGGTCGCTACAAGCCAGCTTAGGCAGGAAGAATTGAAGGTTCCATCGCTATAGCGACGCATCTGGTCGCTATAGCGACCAAGGGCGGTTTAATGCTATTTGCTGACGTGGAGCAAAATCACTGGGCAAGAAATCTTCCGTCGCTACAGCGACCAGCTCATCGCTTGTAGCGAGCGTTGTAAAAATCAGTTGTATAAAAGCTTTTTAGCTCATTTTTTCTGTATCATTAACTTCCATAACTTTTAGAACTTAAGAGTTTTAATTTCCAGAAAGAGAATAGGGCTAAAAAGAGGAATACTTCATTGAGCAAAAGTGATCTAAGTGAAGATTAAACTAAGCAACTTTGAGAAATCAAGTCTTAGCAATTGATCTCCATCTTCCTTTCTACTTTTGTACTGTTGTCATGAGAATGAACAACTAATCTCCTTTGTTGGGATTATTAGGTAATCAATCACTCTTAGTTGTAAACTTTTGATATTTTAAATATATGATTCTAGCCTTTTATATATCATTGAGTTTATTCTTGTTTTCTATTCTTATGTTTGATTTAAATGATATTGAAAAATACTTTTAAATCTAGGTTTAGAATAATATTCTATCAAAATAAGAAATTCTAGACATGGGATTTGGTTTTGATAATCACACGAAGTGTCGGAACGTAAAGCTTTCGAATCGTTTAATAGATTGAGAAATCGTCGATTAAACGATACGATCGATCTCACGACGTCATTTGGACACGAATGACGTTGTCGAGTGATACGTGATAATGTCGTATATAAGAAAAACTAGAATCCATATTTATGATCATTCGAATACAATCGACGTTTGATTGACGTACTTTAATCCTAACACTTTTTATGCCCTATTACTCTCCGTTTTATTTATAATGTTTTTAAAGTCGAGTAGTGTTTAGTAAACAAAAAGATGAAACCCTTAACTTAAAATGATAATCGATGTTGAATGGTTTAAGATATCACGTAAATCCCTGTGGAGACGATACCTAATATACTCACGTGTAGATATGAAATTATAATGTGAGGAAAAACCTTTCATCAAAATGGCGCCGTTGCCGGGGATTATAACGCTTAGATATCATAAACATCGCAACTAAAATTATTGTTTTAAGCAATTTTGCAGAAAATTCTTTTATGTATATAACTATCATTTTTTTCCATCTTATTGCTAATTTGTTTGTTCAGATTGTTGAAAACCGTTTATGCGAGGTCAGATACAAGAAGACCAACTGCTGTTTGATTCAGAAATAGAGAGGACTGCTAGAAGAAATAATAGCAGAAATCGAAAGAAGAGGCAGCAAGCTAAGAGGCAGCAAGAAGGACCATCTGTTTCAATTCCTTCATTAGTTCCAATACAAGAATTACCAATGGCCGGAGAAGGAGAAGGTGTCGGAAGTTCAGGTGGTAGTGGGATGCCTTGTCATAACATCCCACGACGCCTAGCTCAATTGGGAAAGTCGCCAAGGACAACAAAACAAACGGAGATGAAGACGGGTATCCTCCATATTCTATATGCTAACCCTTTCTCGGGTTTAGATCATGAGGATCCATTTCAACATCTTACAAAGTTCTATGAGATAGCTGGTACTTTAGGAGAAACGGAGAATAATGAGGAAGCAATATTCATGAGAATGTTTCCTCATTCATTGATTGGAAAGGCAAAGGAGTGGTACTTGGATCAACCGCCACAAGTGATGACTAACTGGAATACTCTTGAGGAGAAATTCCTTGAGAGATTCTTTCCACAAAATCGGTTTATGGAAGCCAAGACAACCATAGCCGTCTTTTCTCAAGGCTCAAGTGAGACACATTGTGAAGCTTGGGAGCGATTCAAGTCAATGCTAAGAAGATGTCCAAACCACGGTTTTGATGATTTAACTCAAATTCATCTTTTCCGCAATGGGATGCAGCAACAATCGAAGCTTTTACTTGATGCAGCTGCGGGTGGATCATTAATGGCGAAGAGTGCTGAAGATGTTGTATCAATTGTTGAGAGAATGGCACTCAACGACCATCAAGCTCACCATAACAGAAATTCGGGTCAAAGAAAAGCTGGTATTTTGGACTTGGGAACAAATGACGCTATTCTCGCGCAAAACAAGTTGTTGACACAACAAGTGGAAGAATTAACAATAAAGATGGCAAATCTTCCACAACAAATGAAGGAGATACAAAATGAACAAAGAAGACATCATCAAGTCGCATCTTGCAAGCTTTGTTCAGGCGATCATCCCACTGGATTTTGTCCACCACCAACTGAAGAAGTAAGTTATGTTGGCAACCAATAAAGACCGCAACAGTATCAAGGTCAATATCAAGGCCATAACAACAATTTCCCAAGAGGGAACAACCCAAATTATGGCCAACCATGGAGACAAGATGCTGGCCCATCCAACCGACAACCTTACAATCATTTCAATCAATACCCACCACAACAAAACCGTTCACAAAGTACCGACGAAACATTGAACCAGTTTATGCAAATGTCCATGGCAAACCAGAAAAATACTGATGCTTCCATTAAAAATCTAGAAACCCAAGTAGGTGATAAGTGCCTAAAAGTTGTTATCTTTTGATACATTTTAGGGCACTTATGATTACTTGTTGTACAAGTTACCTTAGGATTAGAGCATATTTGTGTTAAAAATGCAATATTTGTGATCCTAAGCCTTACCCCATGTGATTATGCAGGAAATACATGCTTGGACCTGATTGATGCAAAGAAATGAAGTTTTTATTGATGCCATCGCTACAAGCGCAGAAGCCATCGCTAGTAGCGAGGATAGGCAGGGATTTCCAGGTTTTCATCGCTTGAAGCGCAGCTTCCATCGCTAGAAGCGAGCTTAGGCAGGGATTATCAAGAGTTCATCGCTTGAAGCGATGAACTGGACGCTTGAAGCGAGCCTAGGCAGGGAATTTCAAAGATCCATCGCTTGTAGCGACAGACCTTGTCGCTACAGCGACCAGAGGGCGGTTTAATGCTGATGGATGACGTGGAGCTCTTGGATTGGCCAGTTGACTTCCTCGCTACAAGCGACAGGCTGGTCGCTTGTAGGGAGCGTGCATTTTCTCAGCATATAAATGTATTTTGAAGCTCATTTTTTAGACATATAGTTTTTTATCAGATTTTATATTTTCCAGAGCTCAAAATACTTGTTTTCTAAGAGAGAGAATAGGCATAGAAGGAGGAAAACTTCAAATAGCAAAGTGATTTGGATTGAAGATTACATTAAGAAGATTTGAGACATCAAACCTTAATATCTTCATCTTCCTTTCTTGTTTTGCAATAGTTGTCATGACAATGATCAACTAATCTCCTTTGTTGGGATTAATAGGTAATCAATCATTCCATGTTGTAAACTTTTGATTATTAAATATATGATTCTAGCATTTTTATATACCATTGAATTTCTTCTTGTTTTTCACTCTTATATTTGATTTAAATGTTGTTGAAAAAGACTTTTGAATCTAGGTTTAGAATGATTTTCTATCAAGATAAGAAATTCTAGAAATGGGATTTGGTTTTGATAATTACATTATAGTATTGGATCGTAAAGCTTTTGAATCGTTTAATAGATTGAGAAATCATCGATTAAACGATACAATCGATCTCACGACGTCATTTGGGAAATCAATGACGTTGTTGAGCAATACGTAATAATGTCATATATAAGAAAAAGCTAGAATCCGTATTTATGATCAATCGAATACAAACGATGTTTGATTGATGAAAGTTAATCCTAACACCTTCTATGTCCTATTACTCTACTATTTATTTATTAAGTTTTTAAATGATGAGTAGCGTAGTATTGAAAAAGGTTAAACCCTAACTTAAGACGATAATCGACGTTGAACGGTTTATGATATCACGTTAATCCCTGTGGAACGATATAAAAACGATACTTGCTTTTGACTAACATCAAAATGGCGCCGTTGCCGGGGATTAAAGTTATGATATTATAATCATTGCAACTTTAATTATGGTTTTAAGCAATTTTGCACAAAATTCTTTTATGTAAATAACTATTATTCCTTATCCATCTTGTTTGCTAATTCTTTTTGGTCAGATTGTTGATATCGTATATGCGAGGTCAAGTATCGGAGGACCAACTGCTTTTTGATTCGGAAATAGAAAGAACAGCTCGTAGAAACAATAGCAAGAATCGGAAAAAGAAGCAGCAAGCAAAGAAAAGGCAACAAGAGGAAGCTTCTGTTTCTAGTCATTCATCTAGTCCAAGTCCAAGCCAAGAGATTCCAATGGCTGCACAAGGAGATGGTTCATCAGGTTCAGGCGGTCGTGGGATGCCATGTCATAATAGTCCACGCCGTTTCGCACAATTGGGGAAATTGCCACGGACTACCAAGCAAACCGAGATGAAGACGGGGATCTTACAAATTTTATATGCTAATCCCTTCTCAAGATTAGACCATGAAGATCCGTTTCAACATCTCACCAAATTTTACGAGATTGCCGGTACCCTTGGTGAGACGAAAAATAACGAGGAGGCTATATGCATGAGGATGTTTCCTCATTCTTTGATTGGCAAAGCTAAGGAGTGGTATTTGGACCAGCCACCGACGGTGATGACGAATTGGAACATGCTTGAGGAGAAATTCCTTGAGAGGTTCTTCCCTCAGAATCGTTTCATGGAGGCGAAGACAACTATTGCTGTGTTCTCACAAGGTACTAGTGAGACGTTATGTGAAGCGTGGGAGCATTTCAAGTCAATGCTCAGAAGATGTCCTAATCATGGATTTGATGACTTAACACAAATTCATCTATTCCGGAACGGGATGCAACAACAATCCAAGCTATTGCTTGATGCTGCTGCTGGTGGTTCTTTGATGGCCAAGAGCGCCGAGGATGTTGTTGCTATTATAGAGAGAATGACATTGAATGATCACCAGGCTCATCATAACCGAAGCCAAAGCCAAAGGAAGGCGGGAATCCTAGATTTGGGAACGAATGATGCTATCCTAGCTCAGAACAAATTGCTCACGCAACAAGTGGAAGAGTTGACGAAAAAGATGGCCAACCTTCCTCAACAAATGAAGGATATCCAGAACGAACAAAGAAAACAACACCAAGTCGCAGCATGCGAGCTTTGTTCGGGAGATCACCCAACCGGATTTTGTCCGCCACCTACAGAAGAGGTAAGCTATGTTGGAAATCAACCAAGGCCTCAACAGTTTCAAAACCAATACCAAAGCCATCCAAACAACTTCCCAAGAGGGAATAATCCAAACTATGGCCAAGGTTGGAGGCCAGAAGCTGGGCAACAATTCTGACAACCTTACCAAAACTATAACCAATATCAACCTCCACAACAAAACCGCAACCAAACCACCGATGAAACCCTCAATCAATTCATGCAGATGTCAATGGCTAACCAAAAGAACACTGATGCGTCCATCAAAAATCTGGAGACGCAAGTGGGCCAGTTGGCACAACAATTATCTCAAGCTACTCAACAAGGCGGAACCTTTACCGCCAACACACAAACCAACCCAAAGGATCATGCATCATCATCAAAATGACAATTAAGTCATTTTGATGAGGAAGTCCTTGCATCAAGAGACAACGAAAATTGCAAGGCAATTGCTACTCGGAGCGGGAAGGTCATTGGTAAAGGTATAGGGGACAACCTTGAAGTAGAGAGAAGGATTGTTGAGAATGAGGAGAAGGAAGATGATGAAGGACATGAGAAGGAAACAGGAGGTGTAAATAGAGAGGAAGAAGTTGAAAAAAATAATAAGGATGTAGTTGAAAATGAGAACATAGTGTGGAAGAAGGATGTGGTGAAGGAGACGGGCAAGAAGCAAGAAGTAGTGAAGAATGCGCCGACCCCACATCTACCTTACCCAACTACCCCAGCCAAAAAAGAGAAAGAGAGGCAGTTTGCTAGGTTCCTTGACATATTCAAGCATTTACAAATCAACATACCGTTCTCGGAAGCCCTAGAGCAAATGCCGACCTATGCCAAGTTTATGAAAGAGATTCTCTCCAAGAAGAGGAGGTTTAATGAAGAAGAAACAATTCAGCTAGACGCGAATTGTAGTGAAATCATCCAGAGAACATTGCCAAGAAAAAAGAGAGATCCGGGCAAAGTTACACTACCGGTGTCCATTGGCAATGTTAATGTCGGCAAGGCACTCATTGATTTGGGTTCAAGTATCAACCTAATCCCATTATCCGTTGTCAAAAGGATTGGTGATATAGTTGTGAAAAGAACCAACTTAACCTTGCAATTGGCCGACAAATCCTACACTCGTCCATTGGGAATTGCTGAAGACGTGTTGGTGAAAGTCGACAAGTTCTTGTTCCCCATCGACTTTGTAGTGATGGACATACCGGAGGATGATGATGTGCCGCTACTTCTTGGGAGAACTTTCATGCAAACGGCATGGATGATGATTGATCTTGACGGAGGCTTAATGAAAGTCCGTGTGGACGATGAAGAAGTCAATTTCAACATCAACGAAGCAATGAAGTTTCCTAGTGATAAAGCTGCTTGCTTCAAGATGGATGCAACAGAAGAATTGATAGTTGATACGAGAAACCAGTTGCATCACTTGACACATCTTGAAAGAGTATTGACAAACGCACTAAGTATCATAGGAGAAGAAGATGAGAAGGAGCTTGAAGAGTGTTTGAAGGAGCTCGATTCGTTTAAGGAAATTCCTCCTCACAAAGCCAAAATCGAGGAATTGACGAATGAAGCTAAAGTAGAAGAAGTGAAGCCGGAGATGAAGATCTTGCCCTCACATTTGAAGTATGTGTTTCTTGATCAAGAGGGTACCAAACCGGTAATCATTAGTAGCTCCTTGTCAAACCATGAAGAAACAAAATTGGTCGAAGTTTTGAAGTCCAACAAGGAAGCAATAGGTTGGACACTATCCGACTTAAAAGGGATAAGTCCTTCCTATTGCATGCATAAGATCATGATGGAAGAGGATTATAAGCCGGTAGCACAACCTCAAAGACGGCTAAACCCAAACATGAAGGAAGTAGTCCGGAAAGAAGTAGTTAAGCTACTTGAAGCCGGCATGATATATCCGATCTCGGATAGCACTTGGGTTAGTCCGGTTCAAGTTGTCCCTAAGAAGGGAGGTATGACGGTAATCACGAACGAGAAGAATGAGCTCATACCGACAAGAACCGTAACCGGTTGGAGGATGTGTATCGACTACCGGAGGCTTAACAAAGCAACTAGAAAGGATCATTTTCCTCTACCATTTATGGATCAAATGCTAGAGAGGCTGTCAGGACAAGCTTTTTACTGTTTCCTTGACGGATATTCGGGTTACAATCAGATTTCGGTGAATCCAGACGATCACGAGAAGACTGCATTCACATGTCCTTTTGGGGTATTTGCATATCGACGCATGCCGTTCGGTTTATGTAACGCTCCAGCAACATTTCAACGATGCATGCAAGCCATCTTTGCAGACTTGATAGAGAAAAGCATTGAAGTGTTTATGGACGACTTCTCAGTTTTCGGGTCATCATACGATTTGTGCTTGAAGAATCTGGACACGGTACTGAAACGGTGCAAGGAAACCAACTTGGTGCTCAATTGGGAGAAGTGTCACTTCATGGTAACCGAGGGAATAGTCCTTGGTCACAAGATCTCCTCCAAGGGTATTGAAGTTGATAAAGCTAAGATCGACGTGATAGGAAAACTTCCACCGCCAGTCAATGTCAAAGGAATCCGAAGTTTCCTAGGCCATGCCGGGTTCTATCGGAGATTCATCAAAGACTTCTCAAAAATTGCAAAGCCATTGAGCAACTTGCTCAACAAAGATAAGTCTTTTGATTTTGATATTGATTGTTTACATGCTTTTAATAGTTTAAAGGATAGCTTAACATCCGCACCCATAATCACCGCACCAAACTGGACATACTGATTTTGAACTTATGTGCGATGCAAGTGATTATGCGGTAGGCGCGGTGTTAGGTCAACGCAAAAACAAAATTTTTCATGCTATACACTATGCAAGTAAAGTTTTAAATGACGCACAAGTCAATTATGCTACCACTGAAAAAGAATTACTTGCCATAGTGTTCGCATTAGAAAAATTTCGTTCGTATCTCATAGGTTCAAAAATTGTTATCTGGACTGACCATGCAGCTATCAAGTACTTAATTACCAAACCCGACTCAAAGCCGAGACTCATCCGTTGGATGTTGCTACTCCAAGAGTTTGATTTGGAGATTAAGGACAAGAAGGGGACTGAGAACCTAGTAGCTGATCATCTGTCAAGATTGGTGAACGATGAGATAACGAAGAATGAGAGGGACATCCTTGAAGAGTTCCCGGATGAAAGTTGCTTATGGTGCAAGAAAGACCATGGTTCGCTGACATGGCCAACTACAAAGCAACGGGGTTCATACCGGAGGATTACACATGGCAAATGAAGAAGAGGTTGTTGAGAGACGCAACTCAATTCATTTGGGATGACCCGTACCTCTTCAAGATTGGAGCAGACCACTTGTTAAGAAGATGTGTTGCAAGAGAAGAAGCCAAGGACATCATGTGGCATTGTCACAACTCGCCATATGGTGGTCATTATAGTGGAGAAAGAACTGGAGCAAAAGTTCTTCAAGCAGGCTTTTATTGGCCCACTTTGTTCAAAGACGCATACGAACATGTGAAGGAATGCGAGAGTTGCCAGAAAACTGGAGGGATTTCAAAAAGGAATGAAATGCCTCTACAAAGTATCCTTGAAGTCGAAGTCTTCGACTGTTGGGGTATTGACTTTGTAGGGCCATTTCCATCCTCCATGAAGAACGAGTATATTCTGGTGGCTGTTGACTATGTGTCAAAGTGGGTAGAAGCAATAGCATCTCAGAAAGCCGATAGCAAGACGGTGGTCAAGTTTCTGAAAAGGAACATCTTTTCCCGATTTGGAACTCCAAGAGTGCTAATAAGTGATGGAGGTTCTCACTTCTGCAATCAACAGTTAGCAAAAGCACTTGAGCACTATGGGGTAAAGCACAAGGTTGCTTCACCATACCATCCACAGACCAACGGTCAAGCCGAGGTATCCAACCGTGAAATCAAACGGATACTTGAGAAGACCGTGTCATCATCAAGAAAGGATTGGGCGATGAAACTGGACGAAGCGTTGTGGGCCTATAGGACCGCATACAAAGCTCCTACGGGTTTCACACCATTCCAGTTGGTGTATGGGAAAGCATGCCACTTGCCGGTCGAGTTGGAGCACAAAGCGTTTTGGGCGCTCAAGTTTTTGAACTTTGATCAAGAGCAAGCGGGGGAGAAGAGAAAGCTTCAGATGAATGAGCTAGAAGAAATGCGTGACCAAGCCTATCAGTCAAGCAAGCTTTATAAGGAAAAGGTCAAACGGTATCATGACAAGAAGATCATGAAGAGGGAATTCAGGCCCTGGTCAAATGGTGTTGCTGTTCAATGCAAGGCTAAGACTATTTCCGGGTAAATTGAAGTCCAAATGGTCCGGTCCGTTCATGATCAAGGAGGTCAAACCTTATGGAGCTGTGGAATTAGAGGATCCTATCACTAAGTCAACATGGACAGTGAATGGACAGAGGCTGAAGCCATATTTTGGAGGTGAAGTTGTTCGGCACACGACGACGATTTCACTCATCGATTCTTATGCATAAGCGAATCAGGCGTCGATCTAATGACGTTAAACAAGAGCTTGTTGGGAGGCACCCCAATTTTGTAAGTATGTTGCATTTTTAGTGTTATTTTAGTTCTGTACAGTTATTTATGCATGTAGGGATAGTGGCAAGAACTCAAAATTTTATTTTTCTGTTTCCTGTCATGGTCGCTACAGCGACAGATTCATCGCTGTAGCGATGAGTTTTGCACTGCGTCGCTGTAGCGACGCACTTGTCGCTTGTAGCGATGGATTCCAAACCTTGCGCTTGTAGCGCCACACCACACTTGTAGCGATGGGCTTAAAGCCTGTCGCTGTAGCGACAGGTCGTGCGCTTGTAGCGACCGTAGCAGAAACCAGTTTTATATTTCCCAGGCCACTACTGACTTTTGCCCTACCTCCCAACCACCTCATTTAATATTCTAGCCGTTTTTGTCTTTTATTTTTGCACCTTTAACCAGTACATTCCATTCCATTCCCTTTTGCTTTCCATTTCTGCATTTTAGTTCGAAATTCTGCAAAATCTTTCATCTCACTTCTGCAATCTACACTTATCAACCTCCAGGTATGTAATTCGTCAATCTCTGTTGCTGTTTATAGCTGTTTAGATGATTATTGATGCCTGCATGCTGATTTGGAATTCTAGGGTTTAGGGTTTTTGAAATTTGCAAACTTAGATTATGCCCTGTTAATTTACCCATGATTAGACATAGTTTAAGCTTTAGTAAATGAACTTAAATCACTTAGAAAACTCCCCTTTCATCCTCTTGTTCATAAAGTTCGTATTTTGAAAAAAAACCTATGTAAAAATTCAAAATAATTTAGGGTTTTTGAGGATTTAGGAAGTTTAGGTGATTTTTATTCATTTATATTTGCTTTAATCTTAATTTCGCATGCTACAAGTAGGTTTAAATCAGAAAATCATGAATTTTGAAAATGGGTGTTCCTCGCTAGACAGCGCTTGTAGCGCAGGTATCCAGCAATTTCTGGGTTCGCTCGCTACAAACGACCAAGCTGTCGCTGTAGCGACGAAGCCCAGAATTTGTTTTATTTTTCTTTTGACTTGAACTTGACTTGTATCCTACCTAATTTTTATCTGTTTTAACCCTTGTGTAGGAATGGCACCCAAATCCTCATCCAAAAGACAAAGGAACGTTGAGAGCTCGTCATCTCGACCTAGAGCCAACCTTCAACCGCATGACACGAGCCGTTTCTTAAGCTTGAGGAATCAAGAACGGTACGAGGAGCTGAAAACACGGAGAATCTGGTCTGAGAAGCAATTCCAGATATCAGAAGAGGGAGAATACGGAGGGATAGCACACATGATCAATGAAAGGAAATGGGGGATTCTGTGCACTCCACCAAGGAAGATAAACTACGACATCGTGCGGGAATTCTATGCAAATGCGATCCCAGCAGACCCATCAGACGAATTCACATGGACTACATACGTGCGAGGGCGCACTATTGCCTTTGATCGCATGTCCATTAATGCATACTTGGGCAAACCTTTGGAGCTTTGTGAAGAGGATAATCCATTAGCCCCAACCATGCTATGTGACTTCCATGAGCATCAGAGGAGCGGGAATTGGGATCATGAGCTGATTGCACGAGACATCTTCCAGGAGGGGAAGCACTACGATTTGAGTAAGGCTTCGGGTAAGCCTTTCAGAGCCTTTCGAGAGGACATGACTACTCCTGCTCAGGTAGTCCTTACCCTAATTTTATATAATATCCGGCCTAAATCTCACACCTCTTCTACCACCCTCGACGTTACACCTCTTCTCCACTATATCCTTAGCAACCGTCAGGTTGACGTTGCAAGGCTTATAGCCAATGAGATGAGGGTAGTAGCTGAGAGTGGCATTCTACCCCCAGGCAAACCCAAATGCCCACTGACCTTTCCTGGATTGATTATGGGACTTTGTAGACGGGCTAGGGTACACATGCCCAACCAGGTAGATGAAGAGATAAAGAATCCTATTGATGACAGGTACATCAATAGGTACTGCTCTACCCCCACACCTATTGCCCCACCTTCTTCCTCAGCCGGACCATCCACATCAGCCGGACCTTCTAGTGTACCACCACCACCACCACAGCACCCTAGCCACCCTCAGGGCCCGACTTTTCCACCACTTGATTTTTCTAGTTGGGACTCCTCTATGGTGAGCTCTTTTCTCATGGCGCAGAATGCGTCTAATCACCGGGCTCTAACGACTATTCAGAGTCATCTGCATGACAGTGGCCACAGCACATGGACGCCAGCCTTCTTCTCAGAGCACATTGCTTGGCCTGGGGACAGGCCTTTCTTTCCTGGAGGGGCAGCTGCAGCAGATGTTGGTGAAGAGGATGCCGGTGATGATGGTGACGACGATGCTGATGTTGATGACGATCTTGGTGATGACTCCTCAGCAGCTACTAGGAGCATTGACCGTATGGCAGCAGACCTGATGGATTCTGAGGATTATGATTCAGACTGAGCTGCAGATTTTGTTTTATCATCCCTTTCATTTTATTTATTAAGCTTTGTACTTTTATAACATTTTATTATGTTTTGTACTTTGTTTTGTTTATGTTTTGTGTACCATGGATGATGTTACCTTTTGGTTTATGTTATTTAATTTGGTTATAACATGTTTAGTATAGTTTATATTTTATTTATGTTTTGTTAATTATTTATGGTTAAAATTTTTTGAAATTATCTCAACAATGTTGAAAGAAAGATGAAAGATTCAAAAGCCAGTGCTTGAGCTTAGAATCATTTGAGTGATAATGATAGAATGAGTGTTAAAGCGCGCAGCTAAGGTACTCGTTTTCTTGTTTTTCTAGGTATATTCTTGAATGTGAATAAGTTCTTTACACACAAGTTAATTTATTCAGTTTTAAGCAAGCATTTGTTTAGTTTTGAACCAATATAGAACTAGCCAAAATGTGAGGAATCCTCAACCATTGTATATATATGCAGGAGACCAACATTTTGTGTTTAACTCAGTTATTTTATGTTAAATATGTTGTTGTTTTAATTTGTATAAAAGCATTGAAGTGATCAAGGCAATTTTTTGAAATTGAGTGAAATACTTGACCAAATAAACCTACCCTGTGAGATGTGTGAGTATCTGTTAACCCATCTGAGCCTATTGAATCAGAATTGTTAACTGTGGACTGTCAATTTTAATAAGCTCAATTGCTTATTTAAATTGCCGGAGTTTGTAAAAAATTCAGTTCATAGTTAACTCTTTATTGAATTCTGATAGTTGTTTTCTTGTGAACCCTTATCCATCGTTTTTATTGACCTTTGCCATAATGATAAAGGAACATTCGATTAGGGTGTCATTGAAATAAGTTGGGGAGAAAGGAAGGTTATGTTTATGTCAATGTATTGGTGAATGTGATAATTGATCTTGACAACAAGAAAAAGAAAAGAAAAGAAAAGAAAAGAAAAAAAGAAAGAAAAGCAAACCAAGAAAAAGAAAAGAAAAAAAAATGAAAAGGTTTGCAATAATTCAAAAAAAAGTTGTCAAGATCAATCAAGAAAAGAAATGTATGAAATTCACCAAGTGTTGTATTGGAAAAAGGAGGAAGTTTGTAATTAGATTGAATGTTCCTTTTGCTTGGCCATTTGAATTCAAATATCCCACATATGACAATTCTTTTGTAACCTAGCCCAATTACAACCCTTAAAGACCTTTTGATCAATGCCTTTTATGCTTTTGGAAATGATAATTAGATGGACACATAATTTAATTGAAATGTTATCATGTTTGTTGGATGAGTGTTCATACCCTCACAATAGATTTCAAATTGTTCATATACTTTATATAGAAGTGTGTTAGGTTTGGTTCAAATTTAAACATGTTGCTTGTTTAGGATTGTGTGATTTGTTTCTTTGTGTTTAGAACTAGTTCACATTTATAGTATGTATCTTGTTTAATGAGAAACTGAACTTTAGCTTGTGCAATCACATTTGAATCACTCATTTGATGTTTATTTCTTCGCACTTTTGAATCCTTTGCTAATTGCTCAATACTGTGGTTTAAAAGCTATGAAAATTTCCTTTTGATTCTTTGGTTTGAGGACAAACCAAAATGTAAGTTGGGGAGAGTTTGATAAGTGCCTAAAAGTTGTTATCTTTTGATACATTTTAGGGCACTTATGATTACTTGTTGTACAAGTTACCTTAGGATTAGAGCATATTTGTGTTAAAAATGCAATATTTGTGATCCTAAGCCTTACCCCATGTGATTATGCAGGAAATACATGCTTGGACCTGATTGATGCAAAGAAATGAAGTTTTTATTGATGCCATCGCTACAAGCGCAGAAGCCATCGCTAGTAGCGAGGATAGGCAGGGATTTCCAGGTTTTCATCGCTTGAAGCGCAGCTTCCATCGCTAGAAGCGAGCTTAGGCAGGGATTATCAAGAGTTCATCGCTTGAAGCGATGAACTGGACGCTTGAAGCGAGCCTAGGCAGGGAATTTCAAAGATCCATCGCTTGTAGCGACAGACCTTGTCGCTACAGCGACCAGAGGGCGGTTTAATGCTGATGGATGACGTGGAGCTCTTGGATTGGCCAGTTGACTTCCTCGCTACAAGCGACAGGCTGGTCGCTTGTAGCTAGCGTGCATTTTCTCAGCATATAAATGTATTTTGAAGCTCATTTTTTAGACATATAGTTTTTTTATCAGATTTTATATTTTCCAGAGCTCAAAATACTTGTTTTCTAAGAGAGAGAATAGGCATAGAAGGAGGAAAACTTCAAATAGCAAAGTGATTTGGATTGAAGATTACATTAAGAAGATTTGAGACATCAAACCTTAATATATCTTCATCTTCCTTTCTTGTTTTGCAATAGTTGTCATGACAATGATCAACTAATCTCCTTTGTTGGGATTAATAGGTAATCAATCATTCCATGTTGTAAACTTTTGATTATTAAATATATGATTCTAGCATTTTTATATACCATTGAATTTCTTCTTGTTTTTCACTCTTATATTTGATTTAAATGTTGTTGAAAAAGACTTTTGAATCTAGGTTTAGAATGATTTTCTATCAAGATAAGAAATTCTAGAAATGGGATTTGGTTTTGATAATTACATTATAGTATTGGATCGTAAAGCTTTTGAATCGTTTAATAGATTGAGAAATCATCGATTAAACGATACAATCGATCTCACGACGTCATTTGGGAAATCAATGACGTTGTTGAGCAATACGTAATAATGTCATATATAAGAAAAAGCTAGAATCCGTATTTATGATCAATCAAATACAAACGATGTTTGATTGATGAAAGTTAATCCTAACACCTTCTATGTCCTATTACTCTACTATTTATTTATTAAGTTTTTAAATGATGAGTAGCGTAGTATTGAAAAAGGTTAAACCCTAACTTAAGACGATAATCGACGTTGAACGGTTTATGATATCACGTTAATCCCTGTGGAACGATATAAAAACGATACTTGCTTTTCACTAACATCAGTAGGCCAAATGGCTCAACAACTATCTCAAGCCACACAACAAGGCGGAACCTTTACCGCCAACACTCAACCCAACCCAAAAGACCATGCATCAAAATGACAATTGAGTCATTTTGATGCAACCGACCTTGCAGAAAAAGACCATTGCAAGGAAATTGCTACAAGAAGTGGGAAGGTAGTTGGTAGGGGAATAGGAGATGATCTTGAAGTGGAGAGAAAAGTTGTTGAAGATCTTGATGTGGAAGAAATTGATGAAGGAAGTGAGAAGGAAATGGAGGGAGAAAATAATGAGGAAGTAGTCGAAAAGAATAAGGAGGTAGTTGAAAAAGAAAACAATGAGAAGAAGAAAGATGTGGTGAAGGAGAGGGGCAAGAAGCAAGAAGTTGTAAATAAAGCACCAGCTCCACATCTACCATATCCAACTACTCCAGCTAGAAAAGATAAAGAGAGGCAATTTGCAAGGTTCCTAGACATATTCAAAAGATTGCAAATCAATATTCCATTCTCGGAAGCCTTAGAGCAAATGCCTACGTATGCCAAGTTCATGAAAGAAATTCTATCCAAGAAAAGGAGGTATAATGATGAAGAACCAATTCAGCTCGATGCGAATTGTAGTGCCATCATCCAAAGAACCTTGCCAATAAAGGAGAAAGATCCGGGGAAAGTCACATTACCAGTATCTATAGGCAATGTTAATGTCGGCAAAGCACTCATCGATCTTGGTTCAAGTATCAACCTAATCCCGCTCTCCGTTGTCAAAAGGATTGGTGATTTGGTTGTGAAAAGAACAAATTTGACGTTGCAACTCGCCGACAAATCTGTCACACGTCCATTGGGAATAGTTGAAGATGTGTTGGTGAAAGTCGACAAATTCTTATTTCCCATCGACTTTGTGGTGATGGATATTCCTGAGGATGATGATGTGCAACTGATTTTTGGAAGAACATTTATGCAAACGGCAAGAATGATGATTGATCTTGACGGAGGTCTAATGAAAGTCCGTGTGGACGATGAAGAAGTCAATTTCAACATCAATGAAGCTATGAAGTATCCTAGTGATAAAGGTGCATGTTTCAAGATGGATGCAACTGATGAATTAATTGTTGATACAAGGGAACAGCTGCATTATTTGACACCTCTTGAAAGAGTTTTGACAGATGCACTTAATATCATAGGAGAGGAAGATGAGAAGGAGATAGAAGAATGTTTGAAGGAGCTGGATTCATTGAAGGAAATTCCTCCTCACAAAGCAATAATTGAGGAATTGACGAATGAAGCCAAAGTTGAAGAAATGAAGCCGGAGATGAAAATTCTACCCTCACACTTGAAGTATGTTTTCCTTGAAAAAGAGGGTAATAAACCGGTTATCATAAGTAGCTCCATGTCAAGCAACGAAGAAGCCGAATTGGTGGAAATTTTGAAGTCTAACAAAGAAGCAATAGGCTGGACACTATCCGACTTGAAAGGGATAAGTCCATCTTATTATATGCATAAGATCATGATGGAGGAAGATTACAAACCGGTAGCACAACCTCAACGTCGGCTAAACCCAAATATGAAGGAAGTAGTCCGGAAGGAAGTGGTTAAACTACTTGAAGCCGGCATGATTTATCCGATCTCGGATAGTACTTGGGTTAGCCCGGTTCAAGTTGTCCCTAAGAAGGGAGGTATGACGGTGATCACAAATGAGAAGAATGAGCTCATACCGACAAGAACCGTCACCGGTTGGAGGATGTGTATTGATTACCGGAGACTCAACAAAGCTACAAGAAAAGATCATTTTCCTCTACCATTCATGGATCAAATGCTAGAAAGACTGTCCGGTCAAGCGTATTATTGTTTCCTTGATGGATATTCAGGTTATAATCAAATATCGTTGAATCCAGAAGATCATGAGAAGACAGCTTTTACATGTCCATTTGGAGTTTTTGCATATCGACGCATGCCGTTCGGATTATGTAATGCTCCAGCAACATTTCAACGATGTATGCAAGCAATCTTTGCGGATTTGATAGAGAAGAGCATTGAAGTGTTTATGGATGATTTTTCTGTCTTCGGTTCATCCTTTGATTTATGCTTGAAGAATCTTGACACGGTACTGAAGCGGTGCAAGGAAACCAACTTGGTACTCAACTGGGAGAAGTGTCATTTCATGGTTACCGAGGGTATTGTCCTTGGTCATAAGATTTCGTTCAAGGGTATTGAAGTTGACAAAGCAAAAGTTGATGTGATAGGCAAGCTTCCACCACCAATCAATGTCAAAGTCATCCGAAGTTTTCTTGGCCACGCCGGATTCTATCGGAGGTTTATCAAAGACTTCTGAAAGATCGCAAAGCCATTGAGCAATTTGCTCAACAAAGATAAGTCTTTTGAATTTGATAATGATTGTATGAATGATTTTGAATGTTTGAAAGAGAGTTTGACATCCGCACCCATAATCACCGCACCAAATTGGAATTTTGATTTTGAACTCATGTGCGATGCGAGTGATTATGCGGTTGGAGCGGTGTTAGGTCAACGCAAAAACAAAAATTTTCATGCTATACACTATGCAAGTAAAGTTTTAAATGATGCTCAAATCAATTATGCTACCACAGAAAAAGAATTACTTGCTATAGTGTTCGCATTAGAAAAATTTCGTTCTTATCTCATTGGTTCAAAAATTGTTATTTATACTGACCATGCAGCCATAAAGTATTTAATCACCAAACCCGATTCCAAACCGAGACTCATCCGTTGGATGTTGCTGCTCCAAGAGTTTGATTTGGAGATTAAAGACAAAAAGGGGACTGAGAACCTTGTGGCTGATCACCTGTCAAGGTTGGTGAACAATGAGGTGACTAAGAACGAGAGAGAAATTCTTGAAGAGTTTCCGGATGAGAAGTTGCTAATGGTGCAAGAAAGACCATGGTTTGCTGACATGGCAAATTATAAAACAACGGGGTTCATACCGGAAGATTTTACATGGCAAATGAAGAAGAAGTTGATGAGAGACTCAATTCAATATGTATGGGATGACCCATATCTCTTCAAGATTGGAGCTGACCACCTTTTACGGAGATGTGTTGCTATAGAAGAAGCCAAAGACATCATGTGGCATTGTCATAATTCGCCATATGGCGGGCATTTCAACGGTGAAAGAACTGCAACAAAGGTTCTTCAAGCAGGCTTCTATTGGCCCACTCTATTCAAACACGCATATGAACATGTTAAGAGTTGTGAGAGTTGCCAGAAAACTGGAGGAATTTCAAAAAGGAATGAGATGCCTCTGCAAAGAATCCTTGAAGTCGAAGTTTTTGACTGTTGGGGTATTGACTTTGTTGGGCCATTTCCATCCTCCATGTCCAATGAATACATTTTGGTAGCTGTCGACTATGTGTCTAAGTGGGTAGAGGCAATCACATCCCCAAAAGCTGAAAGCAAAACAGTGGTCAAATTTCTCAAAAGAAACATCTTTTCCCGTTTTGGAACTCCTAGAGTGCTTATAAGTGATGGAGGTTCTCACTTCTGCAATTCACAATTGGCAAAAGCACTTGAGCACTATGGAGTCAAACACAAGGTAGCTTCACCATATCATCCACAGACCAACGGTCAAGCTGAGGTATCCAACCGTGAAATCAAAAGGATACTTGAGAAGACCGTGTCATCATCAAGGAAGGATTGGTCAATGAAACTTGACGAAGCATTGTGGGCCTATAGGACCGCATACAAAGCTCCTACGGGTTTCAAACCATTTCAGTTGGTGTATGGGAAAGCATGCCACTTACTGGTCGAGTTGGAGCATAAAGCATTTTGGGCGCTAAAATTCTTAAACTTTGACCAAGAGCAAGCGGGGGAGAAGAGAAAGCTCCAAATGAACGAACTGGAAGAAATGCGTGACCAAGCATATCAATCAAGCAAGCTCTATAAGGAAAAGGTCAAGAGGTATCATGACAAGAAGATCATGAAGAGGCAATTCAGGCCCGGTCAAATGGTTTTGCTTTTCAACGCAAGATTGAAGCTATTTCCGGGTAAATTGAAATCAAAGTGGTCCGGTCCGTTCATGATCAAAGAAGTCAAGCCTTATGGAGCAGTGGAGCTAGAGGATCCTATCACTAAAGCAACTTGGACAGTGAAGGGACAAAGACTGAAGCCATACTTTGGCGGTGAAGTTGTTCGGCACACGACAACAATTTCACTCATCGATTCATAAGTAAACATGAAACAGGCATCGATCTAATGACGTTAAACAAGAGCTTGTTGGGAGGCACCCCAATTTTGTAAGTATGTTGCTTTTTAATTTGTATTTTAGTTCTGAGCATCCATTTTTGAATAAAGGGATAGTGGCAATTGCTGAAATTATAATTTTTCTGATATCTGTCATGGTCGCTATAGCGAGGAATTCCATCGCTATAGCGACGAGCCTCAGAGTCTGATGACCCTTCAGACTCTCCATCGCTATAGCGACGGTTGGTCGCTGTAGCGACGGAGGTTCAGACTCACCATCGCTATTGCGACGTCTGGTCTTTGTAGCGATGACAGATAACTCTGTCAGTCCAGTTACCGATGCCACTAAAACCCCTTAACTCCCCCCAACCACCCACTCATTCCCCTTATCCATTTTTCTTCCACTATTTCGCAAACCCTAGTACACTAAGCCATAACCATTCCAGTTTTATTTCATTTCTGCAATTTCATTACATTTCTGCACAGTTTTTCGTTTTTCCTGCATAATCTCTTAGTTCTCAATCTTTGTTCCTTTTCCAACTTGCAAATCATCTTATTCAGGTATGAATTTCGTAACCCTCTGCTTTTATTTCTGATGTTTTCAATTTGTATGAATGTACTATGCATTTTTTCAGAAATTTACAGTTAGGGTTTTCAATTTTAGAAATTAGGGTTTTAATCATTTGAAGTACCCATGTTAATCTTTGGTTTAGGCTATTAGAAATGAAATAGAATCACACACAAACTTCCCTAACATCTTCTTTTTCTGTAAAAATCGTTTTTTGAAAAAAACCCATTTTGTAAAAATTCAAAATAAAAATGGGTATTTGATGATTAGGAAGATTTGATGATTATGATTCATTTGTATGAGCTTTACCTTTGATTAATCGTGCCATAAGCTGTTTAGAATGTAAAAAAATCAGAAATTTCAAAATGGGTTGTTCATGGCTACACGTCGCTTGTAGCCAGAAACCAGGAACAATTTATGGGTTTCATCGCTACAACGACCAACCTCGTCGCTGTAGCGACGGTGCCCAGAACCAAAATTATTTTTTTCTCATTCCTATTTCTGACTTGCATTCCTATATGTTTGGTTTGTTTACCTTTATTTTGTAGGAATGGCACCAAAACCTTCTTCCAAGAGGCAAAGAAACGTCGAGGGTTCAGCTTCGAGGCCAAGACCTCAATCAACCCAACCCCACGACTCTAACAGATTCCTAAGCCCGCGTAACCAAGAACGGTACGCAGAACTTGTCACCAGAAGAATTTGGGCTGATAAAGAGTTCAAGATTGCTGAAGAGGGGAAGTATGCAGGAATTGCTCAAATGATTAACCAAAGGAAGTGGGGAATTCTTTGTAACCCTCCAAAGAAGATCAACTACGACATTGTGCGCGAATTCTATGCCAATGCCATCCCAGCCGACCCTAGTGAGGAATTTACCTTCACTACCTTTGTCCGAGGGAGCACAATCAAGTTTGATAGAAATGCAATTAGCGCCTATCTAGGTAACCCACTGGATCTTACCCATTCAGATGACCTGATAGATTACCATAGGTTGTGCGCCTTCCACAAACATCAGGAAAAGGGAAATTGGGACCATGACGTGATCGCACAGGCTATATTCCAAGAGGGGAAGACCTATGATGTGAGTAAGGCCTCAGGAAAACCATTTAGAGCCTTTAGGGACGACATGAATACCCCTGCTCAAGTGATCCTTACCCTTATCTTGTATAACATCCGTCCCAAGAGTCACACCTCTTCCACCACTCTTGATGTCACACCCCTTCTTTATTATATCCTCAGCAACCAGCAGGTTGATGTTGCGAGGATCAGTACAAATGAAATAAGGATTGTGGCTGAAAGTGGTATCCTGCCACCTGCTAAGCCAAAGTGCCCATTACCTTTTCCAGGCCTAATCATGGGACTTTGTAGGAAAGCACGGATCCACATGCCGAGTCAGGTTGACGAGGATATTAAGAATCCTATTGATGATAGGTACATCAATAGGTATTGCTCTTATAAAACCCCTTCTTCTGCTGGAACCTCTTCTGCTGGACCCTCTTCTGTACCACCTCCAGTCCCCCAAGCCCCAAGCCATCCTCAAACCCCGAGCTTTCCACCGTTAGATTTTTCAGGTTGGGACCCTCACCATATGGTTGCCTACTCTTACACTTGGGCTCTGAATGAATCAAACCATCGAGCCCTGACGACTATTCAGAGCCATATGCATGAGGCGGGCTATTCTACCTGGACCCCAGATTATTTTCAGCAGCACATTGCATGGCCTGGGGACAGGCCTTTTTATTCCGGAGGGGCGAGTGCAGCTGCACCTGGTGGTGACGATGATGATGACTCCTCTGAGGACACACAGAGCATTGATCATGAGGCTGCGGATCAGATGGAGTCAGACTGAGATTTTATGCAAGCTGCATCATTTCATCTTTCTTTCATCTTTCTTTCATTTTATTTTTATTTGAACAATTTTAATTTGCTTTGTAGTACTTAATTTTGTTTTTGATGCTGTACTTTGGATATTTTGTTATGTTTATTATATTATGTTTATTTTTCAAATTTTGTTATATATATTTTTTTTATTTTACCCAACAAATGGAAAGTAAGATAATCAAAGATTCAAAAGCTAAGTGCTTGATTGAAAGCAAAGCATTGAGCTATGAATCAGGTGAGTGATAATGATAGAAAGTTGTGATAAAGCGCGCAGCTAAGGTACTCGTTTCTTGTTTTTCTAGGTATATACTTGAATGTGAATGAGTCCTTTGCACACAAATTTAATTTATTCAGTTTTACGCAAGAACATATTTATGTTTGAACCATTTAGAACTAGCCAAAATGTGAGGAATCCTCAAAGTATGTATATATATGCAGAAGACCGGCATTTTTTTGTTTAACTCGATTCTTTTATGTTAAATCTGAATGTTGTTTTAAATTGTATGAAAGCACTGAAATGATCAAGGCATTTTTTTTGAATATGAGTAGAAACACTTGACCAAAAAGCCTACCCTGTGAGAAGTGAGTATTTGTTAACCCCTTTGAGCCTAATGAATCAGAATTGTTAACTATGAATTGTCAATTTTCATAAGCTCAATTGCTTAATGAAATTGCCGGAGTTTGTAAAAAAATCCAGTTCATAGTTAAATCATTATTGATTCTGATATTTTACATTCATTGTGAACCCTTAACCATCATGATTATTGTCCTTTGCCAAAAGAAAAAGGAACATTCAATTAGGGTATCATCTTGAACTAAGTTGGGGAGAATTGGGAGGTTGTGTATCAAGTAATGGTGAAATTTTGTAATTGATCTTGACAACAAGAAAAAGAGAAAGAAAAAGAAAAAGAAAAGAAAAAAGAAAGAAAAGCAAACCAAGAAAAAGAAAAGAGAAAAAAAATCAATAAATCAAAAAGTTGTCAAGATCAAAGAAATAATTGTAAATCACCAAGAGTTGTGTTTGAATAAGGAGGAAGTATGTAATTAGAAAGAATGTTCCTCTTGTTTGGCCATTTGAATTCAATTTCTCACATATGACAATTCTTTTGTAACCAAGCCAAATTACAACCCTCAAAGACCTTGTGATCGATGCTTTTGTGCTTTTAGAAATGATAATTAGATGGACGCATAATTTGATTGGAATGTTAGCATACTTGCCGGATGAGTGTTCAATACCCTCACAATTGATTCCAATTTGTTCATCTACTTAATATAGAAGTGTGTTAGGTGTGGTTCAAATTTAAACATGTTGTTTGCTAAGAATTGTGTGATTTGAGCTTTGTGTTCAGAACTATTTCACATTCATAGTATATATCTCGTTTAATGAGAAAATTAACTTTAGCTTGCGCAGTCACAGTTGAATCATTCATCTGATAATTGTTTTCTTCAAACTTTAGATTCCTTTGCTTATTGCTCAAAACTTTGTCTTAAGCTGTGAAAATTTCCTTTTGATTCTTTGGTTTGAGGACAAACCAAAAAGCTAAGTTGGGGAGAGTTTGATAAGTGCTCAAAAGTAGTTATCTTTTGATATAATTTTAGCACTTATGTTACTTGTTTTACAAGTTATCATAGGATAAGCTCATAATTTATGATTAAATGTCAAATTTGTGATCCTATGTCTTACCCCATCTATTTATGCAGGAATTTCATGCTAGGACCTGAACTGAGCAAAGAAACATGAAGATTTGAAAAAGCTTCATCGCTACAAGCGCAGGATGGGTCGCTACAAGCGAGCCTAGGCAGGGAAAAATGGAGAATTCATCGCTACAGCGATGGATCGTACGCTACAAGCGAGCTTAGGCAGGAAGAATTGAAGGTTCCATCGCTATAGCGACCAAGGGTGGTTTAATGCTATTTGCTGACGTGGAGCAAAATCACTTGGCAAGAAATCTTCCGTCGCTACAGCGACCAGCTCATCGCTTGTAGCAAGCGTTGTAAAAATCAGTTGTATAAAAGCTTTTTAGCTAATTTTTTCTGTATCATTAACTTCCATAACTTTTAGAACTTAAGAGTTTTAATTTCCAGAAAGAGAATAGGGCTAAAAAGAGGAATACTTCATTGAGCAAAAGTGATCTAAGTGAAGATTAAACTAAGCAACTTTGAGAAATTAAGTCTTAGCAATTGATCTCCATCTTCCTTTCTACTTTTGTACTGTTGTCATGAGAATGAACAACTAATCCCCTTTGTTGGGATTATTAGGTAATCAATCACTCTTAGTCGTAAACTTTTGATATTTTAAATATATGATTCTAGCCTTTTATATATCATTGAGTTTATTCTTGTTTTCTATTCTTATGTTTGATTTAAATGATATTGAAAAATACTTTTAAATCTAGGTTTAGAATAATATTCCACTACTAGAAATTTGTTGTTTAGTGACCAATTTTGAGACTGAAAAATTTTCGTCACAATAGAGACCGATTTAGATACCAAATTTCCAAAATTGTTTATCAATCAAAAGTTGGTCTCTAATTCAGTCACAAAAATATTTTAGTGACCGATTTAGAGACTTGTTCAATAAAGACTGAAATTTGGGTCTGTGAGTAATTTCTTTAAATGAAAATACAATATCATTAAATATGTTAGCGACATACTTAGAGACCAAAATTCGGTCTCTGAATATAAATTTTAAATTTAATAAAAACGTGTACTTTATCTGTGGTCATCGATACACGACTCAAACCCACTTCTCTCTCTCTCTCTCTCTCTCTCTCTCTCTCTCTCTCTCTCTCTCTCTCTCTCTCTCTCTCTCTCTCTCTCTCTCTCCTCAAACACAAGAAGCTCCTTCTCCTCCAAACCCTAGATCCGCTGTCACCTTCCTCAGCTCTCTATCGCCGCCGGTAACTAATCAGAAGAAAGAACATCGTTTTCATACTCCTTTCAACGAGATCTTCTATCTTAATCAAATAGATTTTCAAAAGGAACAACCTTGGTCTGACCTCTTCCTTTCTTCGTCGCGGTAATGTCTCTTTTCGTTCGTTTTCCTCCTTTCATTTTCATGTTTTTTCGTCCCTATTCAAGTTACTCTTCATTTTTGAAATTTCTGGCTTAGCAACTAGTTAGGAGTTAACTGGTTCTGATTACACTGGTTTTGAACTAAACATAGCACAATTAACAACAGATAATCAGCAGAAACTAAAAGTGCAGGAAAACTAAATAACACACAGGTTTGTTAACCCATTTCGGAGTAAACACCTCCTACTCTGGGGGATACCAATCCAGGAAGGAAATCCACTATTGGAATTAATCATTAAGACTCAGACACTAACTCCCAGTTCCTATCCTAAGCAATCAATCTCCACCTAGTCAGACTTCTACCCAACTCTTGAGTATTAGAATCCACTAACTTCCTATTCAAGCAACAACCCAGTTACTTGAACAACTTCTGAACTAACCCAGTTCTGAACAAAACTCCCCTGTTTTTGAAGAACAACTTCAATACATAAAGACAACACTCATACCTACAGGCTTAGAGTGATTACAACTCAAAATACCTAAACCAACTCAAACTGAGTGGTGCACAAACAAAGCTAACAGCTTAAACACTAAGACTCAATATCTCTGATTTTTCTATTATGCGTCTCTCATGAATAGCAGCAGTACTCCTCCTTTTATATCCTTCAGAAATTCTCTTAAAATTGAATCCAATCTTCTGAATATGATTTGTTATTGATTTATGAATGGCTAAAATAATTCTGCAATGTATCTTTGAAAGATTACATCAATAAAATACGTGTTTTCATAAAAACAAACCAAATCTTCATTAAATCTTCTCCAAATCAACCAGCATTCTAGAAGCAATATGCGAGGATAAATCCTTGATAAATCTCGCCAAGATTCATGCAGAAATAACTTGCAAAAATGCAGCTTCTGAAGAAGTCAACAAAAGTCAACTCTGCTACAGTGCGTTCAACTTCTGAAGTGCTACAGTGCGTCTGAAGATGCATTCAGCTTCTAAAGGATTTTTCAGCTTCTGAACAGCTTCAAAGCAAGTTTCTTGCAACTGAAGACTTGTTCTAAATAAGGAGATGTATCTATTCAACACATTGGATTTGCCAAAATATGCAGCCAACTCCAAAATACTCAACAATCTCCCCCTTTGGCAAATTTTTGGCTAAAACCAATGTTCACACACTCAAGTTCTTCAATTTCCCATAAAACTAACTCATCAATGAAGAACTCCACAATTATATAACATAGCAAAGAGATTAGCAGTGGATTTAGGCTATGTTCACATTATAAACCAACCAGTTTCAGTTTCTGAACACTGAAACACACATTGCAGCTTCTGATCAACTTGAAGCACACAAAACACAGTTACTGACCAACTTCTGATCATCACAAACACTTCTGAAGCTTCACAATACTCCCCCTGCAACTCAGAATTCAACATTACTCCATAAAAACTCCCCCTTAATTCTGAACTGCAGTAACTTGTGAAACAAGTAACTTCTGAAAAATTCTGGAAAGCTTGAAACACTTCAGGACCACAAACACTCAGGAATATAATACCCTTGTACTCCCCCTGAGACACACACTCCCCCTCAAACACATGTGCACTGAAATGGCTTAGAACACTGAACAAAACACTCAATTTCTGAATAAATCTAGACAGCTTCTGAACCATATGAATTCTGCACCAGATACACTTTGAACAGCTCAAGCACATGTTTTTCTCCCCCTTTTTAGCCACAAAATTATGACAAACTTCAGAATTAACATAGGGTTTAAAAACTGCACATACATCATCAGAATCAGTCCCAACATTACACTCAGACTCAGGATCAGTCACACATTGAGCATTAGCACAACTGGCAGGTACTCTATCTTCCTCACATCCAGTTTGCTTGAATTGCTATAAGTCCTTATGCTGACAAACATTTGAAGAATCACAACCAAAAACATTCCTCCCAGCAATTTGTTTCTCAAATTCAGCCACTCTTTTCTGAACACAAGTCCTAGCATCTTCAGACTCACAAGAAAATAGTACCTTCTGATCAGGAACAGGAACTATGCTCCAGACTTTGGATGGACCAGCACCAGAATTCTTCTGTGCTATAGGAATTGGCTTGCTGTCATCAGCAACAGCCTTTCCTTTTCCTTTGTTCAGATTCTGAGCAACACCTTCACACTTTGGTTTCCAAACTTTCTTGATTTTGCTCTTGTTCACAGCTGGTTCAACCTTTTTGTGTTGCAAATGTTTGGGATAACCATGCAATTTGTAACAAAAAGGTTTAATGTGACCCTTCTTACCACAATGATGACAAATCCAGGTATGATTCCTCTTTTTGTTTCTGAAACATTTCTGGGGTTGCATCTGAGCATGCTTCTGAGGCAGCATCTGATCTTGCTTCTGAGCTTGCATCTGACCTTGCATCTGTGCTTGTTTCTGAGGTCTCATCTTAGATGTTCCAAACATAGGATCATGAGTCTGAGTAGCAGGAACAAACTGTTTAACTGGATTTTTCTGCTTGAGGTTCAGACTCATCCACAAATCCTAAACCAGTTTTTCCTTGTTTCTGATTCTCTAAAATTTCCTCCAACTTATCAGTAGTAGAGTTCATCATCCTAACTTGCTTCTTCATCTGATCAAGTTGGGAATTCAGTTGGTTCACTTCTTCTTTTAGTTCTGAATTTTGCACCAAAAGTTCTCCTTTTTCAGCCTCCAGTTGAAAAATAGTCTCCTTCTGATCCAGAACTTCCTTGCAAACATCTATACTTCTGGTGTATAGCTTTTTATAAGTGTCAGCCAGTTCATCATAAGAGATTTTTTCAACTCTGGGTTCAGACACTAGTGAACCTTCAGACTCTGAGTCAGACACAAACCAGGTTTCAGACTCTAAAAACACTTCAGACTTTGTAAGAGCTCCTGAGTTCTGTTTTAACCTTACCATCAGGCCTGTATTAACCTTAGCAGATTAACTCTCAGCATCTTCTTCAGAATCATCATCAGACCATGAAACAGCTAGGCTTTTCTTTTTCTGCTTCTTAAGAAAAGTGGGACATTCTGTTTTTATATGACCATAACCCTCACACTCAAAGCACTGAACACCTTGTGATTGTTTACTATTTTCTTCAGTCTTGGCCTTTTTTAAATCATTATGAGGCTTGCTATTGTTAAACCTGATGTTCTGACCCTTGGATTTGGACTTTCTATCAACAAGCTTCAGAATCTTATCAAACTGTCTCCCCAGCACCCCAAGTGATTCTGATAAGTCATCATCATACTCTTCACACTCTTGGTGAACACCAGCTTCAGAATGGACTGCAAGAGCAATTCCTTTCTCTTTCTTATCAGGCTGTTTACAAAAGGCAGTCTCAAAATTCAGTAATGAGCCAATCAGCTCCTCAACCTTCATGGTGGTGATGTCATGAGCTTCTTCTATGGCTGTAACCTTCATGTCAAACCTTCTGGGCAGGGATCTGAGGATTTTTCTGACTAATTTCTCATCTGTCATCTTTTCCCCAAGAGAATCAAAAGAATTTGCCATGTCCAGCACATTCATGTAGAAGTCCTGAATAGATTCATCTTCCATCATCTTCAGGTTCTCAAATTTTGTTGTGAGTAGTTGAAGTCTGGATAGCTTAACCTTAGAGGTTCCTTCATGAGTGGTTTTCAGAATTTCCCAAGCATCCTTTGCCACAGTACATTGTTTGATGAGTTTGAACATGTTCTGATCCACACCATTGAAAATTGCATTCAAGGCCTTTGAGTTTCCATGTGACAGATCATCCTCAGCTTTGGTCCATTCTTCTTCAGGCTTCAAAACCTCAGTTTTATTACCATCTTTGTCTATAACCACAGGCTGATCCCAGCCTTTAATCACAGCTTTCCAAGTTCTGCTGTCAATGGATTTCAGGAATGCACACATCCTGGATTTCCAGTACTCATAATTGGTGCCATCAAGTAGGGGTGGTCTGTTGAGAAAACCTCCTTCTCTCTCCATAAAGCCAGACATTAATAACCCTGGAACTCACCCAAAACACAGGCAGGGTGCCTGCTCTGATGCCAATTGAAATTTCTGGCTTAGCAACTAGTTAGGAGTTAACTGGTTCTGATTACACTGGTTCTGAACTAAACATAGCACAATTAACAACAGATAATCAGCAGAAACTAAAAGTGCAGGAAAACTAAAGAACACACAGGTTTGTTAACCCTGTTCGGAGTAAACACCTCCTACTCTGGGGGATACCAATCCAGGAAGGAAATCCACTATTCGAATTAATCCTTAAGACTCAGACACTGACTCCCAGTTCCTATCCTAAGCAATCAATCTCCACCTAGTCAGACTTCTACCCAACTCTTGAGTATTAGAATCCACTAACTTCCTATTCAAGCAACAACCCAGTTACTTGAACAACTTCTGAACTAACCCAGTTCTGAACAAAACTCCCCTGTTTTTGAAGAACAACTTCAATACATAAAGACAGCACTCATACCTACAGGCTTAGAGTGATTACAACTCAAAATACCTAAACCAACTCAAACTGAGTGGTGCACAAACAAAGCTAACAGCTTAAACACTAAGACTCAATATCTCTAATTTTTCTATTATGCGTCTCTCATGAATAGCAGCAACACTCCTACTTTTATATCCTTCAGCAATTCTCTTAAAATTGAATCCAATCTTCTGAACATGATTTGTTATTGATTTATGAATGGCTAAAATAATTCTGCAATGTATCTTTGAAAGATTACATCAGTAAAATACGTGTTTTCATAAAAACAAACCAAATCTTCATTAAATCTTCTCCAAATCAACCAGCATTCTAGAAGCAATATGCGAGGATAAATCCTTGATAAATCTCGCCAAGATTCATGCAGAAATAACTTGCAAAAATGCAGCTTCTAAGAAGTCAACAAAAGTCAACTCTGCTACAATGCGTTCAACTTCTGAAGTGCTACAGTGCGTCTGAAGATGCATTCAGCTTCTGAAGGATTTTTCAGCTTCTGAACAGCTTCAAATCAAGTTTCTTGCAACTGAAGACTTGTTCTAAATAAGGAGATGCATCTATTCAACACATTGGATTTGCCAAAATATGCAGCCAACTCCAAAATACTCAACAATTTTCCCTATTTTTTTCATTCCAGCATTATTTTAAGGAACACCGGCTGGATCTCCACTAGCTTTCAAGCATGGTCCCCATCTACCATGGGTCAGTCTTAGATTTTCTTAATTTGCTTTGTCTATACTTCAAAATTGAAAAGCCCCAATTTTTTTTTAAAACCCTAACTCGTTTTACTATCATTTTTCTATATTTATGATGAATATTTTTTGTGACCGTTGCCAGATTTATTGTACGCAATTGATGTTTTCTTGTTGTTTTTTTGAAGGATGATGTTTTCTAGTTTTTCACTCTTCTTTCAAATTTCTTTTCTGGGTTTCAGGGGCATCCCTTTGAAAATCAAGTTAGCTCTTAAAAAAACAGAGATCCACTATTGCACAAATGACATTTTGCAACATTCAGTGCAGTTCATGGTTTGCATAATGGTAATTTTCGTTCTACTTTATGATATACATACATCTTGAATTATATGTGATATAGTGTTTTGGACCTTTGGTAGCTAAGGGTTTTATTTTGACCTTGTTATAAGTTATTATGAGTTTATAACTTACTTTGACATCGTACACATGAATTATTATGAGTTTATAAGTTACTTCAACACTAAAAGCTTTTGAGTATACACTAAAAGTTTATGCAAAATTCATCTTTCTAAGTTTTTGCATTTTGTTCCCTTTGTTGATTTTATTTGTTATGCTCCTAGTAGTTTATGGACTTTTTCTGGTTTATGTTATTTGATCATGCTGTTGGGATAAAAAAATGTGTTAGACGTTTAGGGATTGTAGGTAAAACTATTTTAGTATCATGTTATTTTTTTTATCTCTTTGTTGAAGAAAGTTTTTATTCCTCATGGGTTTTAATTGCACATTTCTGGTGCACTTTTTGTGTGGAAGGTGTGATAGTTTCTTTTGTACGGTGAATTCAGTATAAGATTTTTCTGTAGAACTGTTTGTCTCTTTTGTGGACACTTTCTTACTGTTATGTTTATATTTTCTATGGTCACATTACATGGTGCCATGAAAGAGTAGTAATGTAATATATGGCAAGATGTAAAGCTGGTATATATGTAGTATAATCCAGCTTCAGTTTTATGAGTTATGTGATTAGTATATGTAGTATACTAATAAATTCTCATTCTTGATTTCTAGATGGAAAAGGTAGTGCATTTGAACACTCAAGCATCAGGGTGCTACAGTTTCTTCAGTTGGATGCTTGTACCAAATTGTGTGAGTACTTTACTGAACTCTTGTGTCGTTCCCCTAATCTAAAATAGTTTTTTTTTTCATTAAAGTAATGTATGGAGAAAGTGAGTGTATGTCCTGTAACCAAGCAAAAAAAGTGAGTGTACCAAGTTATTTTCTTAATCAAGAATTCATTGGTTTTGTTGGATTATGGTGAAGATAAAACTATGTGGTTACTTAGCTTCTTTACTAGCTCCTTTTTTTGGATCAGCTCATTGATTAGATTGACATGTTTCTTAAATAGTTATAGATATACCAGATGTAAAATAGTGAAGATGATGGGTACTAAGTGGAGGGAAAATATGTAGGAGGCAACTAATTTATAAATTTAATACTATTTTCAGTGCACTGCTCCAGTTTATTTGTGTTGGTTAACCAACACCTTTTTTTTTGTTAATTTTCATTGAACATGTGTATGTGTGATTTATTTATTTATTTGTTTTGGGCTTAAGATACATAGCAATAGCTAATTATTTCTTACATGTTTCCAATGTTTTCTGTGTCTACCTGGTTGTGTTCACATGTTTTTTTCTTCAGTAAATGATTCGGTGTCTATATTTAAAATGTATGTATTGTATCCTTACCATGCAATTGTTCTCCTTTATGTGCAGGAAGTCGGTAAATGAGATGTGGGCATGTTTGGGTTACTTAGCCAAGTGTAGAATGGAGTTGAGACAAACGTGGACAAAGCATCAGCTAAGCAGGATTAACGTAGACAATGTTGGTTAAAATGAAGGTGACAAGATGAAGATTGGTGCTTAATGAAGATAGGCTGAATTATACTCTAGTGGTGTAGAGCCTTTTTACTCATTGGTCTGTTGGTGGTGCTTGTCTCGCCTTAAAGCCTTCATTTCTATGTTTATTTAATAAAATTTGTTTTCCTTTTCCAAACAAGAAAATGATATTGAGTTGCAAAAAGGAGTAATATTAGTGAGACTTGGTTTGTAGGGGGAATCATAAATTCCTAGTTGTGAAAGGACTCCCGTTGTGAAAGGTCATACTAAAAAGATGTTTGCTGATCGTGACTATGAAAGGACTCCAATTCTCAAGCTTACCTCTGATACCACTGTAGTGACTGTCCAGAATTGGGCAGAAAGGGGTTATTCAGTTGAGAATGCTCACTGTAAGGATCGAATCAAACTGTTATTTGATGTTGTAGGCAATTTGACAAACATGGAGTATGTTGTGCAGTATATATGTGCTTAGTTTATATTCTATATTTTATTGATATTCAAATCATGAATTATTTCAGGAGTTTTATATAAGACACAAGGATGGCAGTGCAATCAGTTCAGAACAAGAGCGGCAACATGTAATTTAGTGTTTAAAAGCTTATGTGGAGAGAAGGGCAATTGAGTTATATGCTTGATAAATCACTTGTGTATTATGACGTCTTCTTATAAGACTGATTAATGGCTGATTGCTTATGGAGTGTTAAAGACTGATTAATTGTTAATCGTTATAGGGACTTCTAGCAGAAATGATGAGAACCTTCCGAGAGGGGAATTATAATATTAGTGAGACTTGCTTTGAAGGGGGAATCATAAATTCCTAGCCTTGTATTTCTTCATGTCATGAAATCTTGTATGACATTCAATATAGCCTTTTTGTAAAGCTATGGTGGTGGTCTAATTCTATCTCTTCAAGCTTATTGTATTTGTGTTTTTGCTATCTTATGCTTAAAAAAAAATATGTATTGAATTTATTGTGTGACTGTATTTTGTGTAAAATATGATTTATATTTTGTTTAGTATGAAATATGATTTAGAGACCGAATTAGTGACCAAGTTGTTTTAACTACTTCATAAAATCAGTCACCAAATAAGTCTCAAAAGTCGGTCACCAAATCAGTTTCTACAAATAGGTCGTTAAATACGTCTCTAAATTCAGTCGTTAACTCGGTCTCTACATGATTAGTCACTGAATCAGTCGCTACACATTAGCGACCAGCGTTTTAGTGACCTATTTTAGTTGCTCTCCAAAACAGTCGCTAATTCAGTTAGTGACCGATTTTCTTCATTTAGTGACCAATTTTTCGGTCTCTAAAACCAATTTTTCTTGTAGTGTTCTATCAAAATAAGAAATTCTAGACATGTGATTTGGTTTTGATAATCACACGAAGTGTCAGAACGTAAAGCTTTCGAATCGTTTAATAGATTGAGAAATCATCGATTAAACGATACGATCGATCTCACGACGTCATTTGGACACGAATGACGTTGTCGAGTGATACGTGATAATGTCGTATATAAGAAAAGCTAGAATCCATATTTATGATCATTCGAATACAATCGACGTTTGATTGACGTACTTTAATCCTAACACTTTTTATGCCCTATTACTCTCCGTTTTATTTATAATGTTTTTAAAGTCGAGTAGTGTTTAGTAAACAAAAAGATGAAACCATTAACTTAAAATGATAATCGATGTTGAATGGTTTAAGATATCACATAAATCCCTGTGGAGACGATACCTAATATACTCACGTGTAGATAGGAAATTATAATGTGAGGAAAAACCTTTCATCAGTACGCAGGGACAAAGCCAAGAATTTAGCTTTGGGGGGACCTAGTTGAAAGTATAATTTAGTACAGAAAAAATAAATTAGTGTATTTTTTTTCATTATCGTTCATATTCAAACCACCACTTCATTGGATTTCTACTTTTCCAACATGTTTTGAATCTACCGCTATGTTTGAAACCTCGTTTTCTTCTTGTTGCAAATTTATTTTGAGAGCATTCTTAGGTATCCATGAAAATAAAAACAAAATTAATTGAAAATTTAAATCCAAATGAAAATAATTAAATATACAAGATTAACTAACGTAAAATTGAATGTCAGATAATATAGTTTCGAATACAACTCCTCGATAGTACAGTGTTACCTTAATTGATCTGGATACCATGAAAATTTGGGGAGCCACCTCATTGGAAGGATATGTTATTAGTCAGGCATAATTGCTTCATTATGTCAATTAAGCGCATCTTTCTAGGTTTGTCATCTTCATTGATTGCATCATCTTCTATTATTATAGATGATCGTGATTTCCTTGACACTATTGAATTTCCTTTGCCCTTTCTTGAAGTTGTCACATGTTGAAATAAACTACCATATTTTAGGAGTCATAGGAGGACTACTCTTACCCATGAAATAAAATAAATTTTTATTAGGTTCCATGTTGAAAACTTCATTTCCTTCACAACCTATCCCAAATCACAAAACATAAAATGGAATTAATATTTTAATTTTAGTTGGAATTTCGAATCTTTACAACTAATAAAAAAAATTGTAACTGTACAATATAATAAAGGTGGCCTCTAAAATATGATGTTCTCATCATGCACACAAATTGAACAACACAAAATAAATTATAAAATTCAAATAGACTATATTGATATCAAAATTAATGGTCTTGGAACCATTTAAGTATGATAAAATTGTCATATGATGTTTTGTTAGCTAGTTTCCATCTCAAATCATTTATAACCTGAAAATTCAAAATTCCTAATAAAACCTTAAAACCGAAATATGTTTGCATATAAGCTTGATTTTAAAGCTCTCTGAATTCTAATTGAAAGTTTAATTCTTAAATTTGATTCTCGGATCTGAATATACGACCATCCCTAGGATAACTCATTTCGAATCATGCAGCACTCCATAAAATGCAAAGTTATGGAAAAACATAAAAATAAAGGGGTAAATAGACACCAAATTTTGTTTTAGGGTATAATTCACAACTACTTCAATTTCTACAAATCTCATTCTTCAAACTACCATTTTATGAAAAGAAAAAAGATTGAAATATCCCAAGAATAAATCTAGTTGTTTATGTTACAATATAATTGAATCATATAATAATTTGAAAACAAACCTAAATTGTACTGAGATTGTATACCTGATTCGCTTGCTTGAATGGATTAGGCATTAGTTCAATGTGTATCTAGGTTTCTCTTTTCCTCTGGTAAAAATTTGTTGCGTTGTATTTAGGCATGATTCACATGCTTCAATGGTAGCGAAACTTATATATCATTACGCTACTTGGTATTGATAAAATGTATAGGTGAAAAATGGGCCGACCTTGAAGGTTTCACTAGTGGAAAATATACATTTTACAACATGGTCAAAAAAGTTTTCACAACAGTTGAAATAATACCTGATGTAATAGTTAACACGGTGGCATTTTTGAAATTACTAACAACGTTTTCACATCAGTCGAAAGGAATAACTGATGAGAAAAGTAAATGATAAAAAGTTTTCACAACAGTTGATATAATACCTGTAGGGAAAGATACACGCGGTGGCAGTTTTGTAATACTGAGAAACTACATTTTACATCAGGTCCTTATGACCTGTAGGGAAAAACACCTCTCTCGTAAAACAAAGTTCCTAGATCTGGTTTTTCCTCTAACCTCAGACTCACCCTCTCACACTCACGGCCTCTCACACTCTCACCTTCACACTCGCCGTCGTTTACCTTCTTCCATAGATCGATTCCCCTATCAAGTTCAGACCCTCTCAGCTTCACTCACTGTCGTTTAGCCTCTCACACTCACCGTCGAACAAACTGTTTTCCATCTTTCACGAACAACCCATATCTGTTTTACTTCTTCTAAGAACTGTTGTCGTCGTTCTCGCCATCAACATAAGTAAAATCGTCGCCATCTTCGTTATCAATCGGTAAGATTTATCAGATTTTTCTCTTTTAGTTAGATTTTGATTTTAGTTAGGTTTTGATTCAGCAACAGAAGGAAAAATGGTACCCATGTGTTATGCTTTTCTAGGTTTTGATTTTTTTCCCTGAATATAGGATTTGATTTTTCTAGGTTTTGTATTTGTTAGCTTCACTGTAAGAGTTAATTCTCTGCTTAGGTTTTAGCTTTCCTTTTGTTGATTCATGTCATTTTTTGTACCCTATGACCCTGCTCAATGCTTTGTTAGACATTTGAGTTTTATGCCACTTTAAGTTATTAGATGATTATATTTGATTATGTCTTTTTCCTTCATTACTGCCCCTTCTATGTCAATCTGTGAATGATTGTGGTTTGTAAGTTGATTATGGTCCTCATATAAAATTGGGTTTATATGGAGAGTTAGGCCATTACCTTTTCAATAAGTGCATTAACTTTTGGTATCATCTCACATTTTTATACCCAGATACAAGAGTGATGGAAGTTGGGAAATTTTAGTTTATGAACTGCTAAAGAGCAAATCATTACTTTAGAGTTTAGACGCATCCTCATAGAAAACAATTATTTTAAAAAGTGGCTTTTATGCTTTTGATTTTGTAATTTATAATTTATAAAGTTCTTGCTGATTATTCAACAGATGATTAGTATGTTTGATTTTCTGTTTGATTGCTAATATGTGATATGTAGGAAGAGGTTGCTAAATCTTTTGGCATACCAGCTCAATTCCAACGATTTTTGGGTATTGGCAAAGCGTGAAAGCGATACATGTCGTCCATTTCGGCCATAACATATCGAGGAAGCAGGATCAGTAAGTTCATGAGAATGCCTGAAGCTTTTCAATTATATTTTTCTCATATATCCCTCTTCAAGCTTCTTATTTTATGACTTTATCCTCTCTGCTTGTTAGCTTTTAGGCAAATGCTGGTTTTGTTTTAAAAAATACTTAGAGCTTGTTTCCCCCTAATTTATGTTTTATCTTGAGTCTGTTCATGAAATTTTATATCAACCTGCTAATATAATAATTATCATGGATGGTTGCGTTAGATTTCATTTTTTGGGCCAGGTCAACAGTTAATTCTATCTGTGTTAGCTTTTTCTTTTACTTTCGTTTTTTCCATCTTTGACTACCTTTATTTATCTCTTTAAATTTATTTTATCATGTGTATGCAACATTTGGAAGTGGTTTTCATATTGTTTGTTTTGGATCCTGTAGTTTTTTCCTCCTAACGCAACACACCAATTTCTCTTTGATTTGAAGTTCTTTTTTTTTCTCGTTCTGATTCAAATTGCAGGTTGGACAATTGAGAGTGGTAAACAGGGTTCACAAAGCAGAATTAAAATTGTTTTTGGAAGTGGAGCGTGGGCTGGTAACGTTTATATTATAAAGTTGTATAGGATTTATGTCCCATTGCACCACTTAATAAAGGAAAGGATGATATATTACTTTTTTTTCAAGTTATATGATCCTATAAAATAGGAGCTAAGGTACTGAATAATTTCTTGTGTGATTTTAAAATATATTGAGGTAAAAGGTGGACCTTAGTTGACATAAAATGCATTTCCTTTGATGGCAGTTATGTTGGAAGGCTCTTTGTGATTGTGAACTGTACTGATAAGCCATCAGAAATCTCAACAAGGTTAAATAAATTGGCTGGTTATGATCCTGACGAAGGAATTGAACTTTATGAGGTTGGTTTGTGTTGTCTGATTTATTATTTATCTGTTGTACGTATAACTTCATAAACATTTATATTTGTAGTGCAGCCTTGTATGTTTAGTAACTAAGCTAGCTGGTAATTAATGGCAAATAGTGCATTGTGTTCTATGAAAATTTATCATTCTTGCATATCACACTTACCATAAGGGAAAGAAACTTTTCTAATGTCATCTTCAGGATATGAATCTCCTGATCTCTGAGTGACTTATAATCATTTAGCGTTACCGAATTCATTATGCCTATTGTTGTGCAGGAGATTATGTTTGAACCAAATGTCATGTGTGAGCCTGTTGACAAGAAATTAACATTTGAAGAAAGTGAGGTATGGTACATACCCAGATGCACACTAAGTTACAATATAATTGGTTTTTTTATTGATTTGTTTTTCCATGAATGCAGTTAGAAAATGGTGATATTGTATGCTTCCAGAAAGCTTCTACTACAGATAATGACAAACATTTCCACTATCCTCATGTGCCTTTATACTTGGAATATGTGCACAATCGCCAGGTATTTTCTTTTTGATGTTTAATTAAAGGCAATTAGTTTCGTTGAACGTGGTGCAAAAATGAAAGCTACACATTTATTCATTCCTTTTTCTAAGGACCTTTTCCTTCCTCTGCTAATGAAACCAAAGATGAAGAATCATTGGAAGAGCAAAACAAAAACATTATAGCCGAAGAAACGAATGTTGACAAAAACACTAAAGCTCAACAATCAAAAGGGGACATAGAGACCACTCATGATGAAGGTACCAGCAAAGCCAACACTTCAAAATTCGTCAGCATAGACTTGGTAGAAATTGATGCTATGATAGACGAGGATGTCATTGCTGCAATTGACAGAGTTTTATCAGAAGGGATTACCATTTCATTACAATCTCAGCATTTTAAATTTTTCCAATTCAGATAATGAACATAAAAATGATACACTATACACTCACCCCTGTGTTTTTCCTATGTTTTTTGCTTAGTTCTTTAAGTAGCAATGCCATAATTATGAAATGTAGTACTTATTTGACATCCATGGTTTTTTTTGCATAGGTTGTTGCTACTCAACTCTGCTGAAAAACAGTCACCCCTGTGTGGAAGGAGCAATGCATCATGATTGCCCTGTTTGTTTTGAGGTAACATTTACAACTTCATGGTTTAGAACCAATTAAATAAACTTCGAATAAGTACTTACAAGAAAAGACTTATTCAAAATTACAAACGAAATCGTGATATCAACAAAAAAAAACTAACTAAATTAGACGAAAGATTAAATAAAAAAATCGTAACAAAAAAAATTGACAAAATTTATCTTATAACTTTGGAACCTTAGAAATTAGGGGAAAATCAAAATGAAGGTAACGCTGACACCACAAGAATGTTAAAATATTTTCCTCATTTCACGCTATGTAGTTTTTTAAACTTGATTGCATATCACTTAATGAAAGCATAGATGCTTGAACTGATTACTTTAATATGTTTGATGAACTTGACAGGATGGTTTCTTGCTAACATGCATTTTGTTTCTTTAGTGATGTGTCAAATTAAGTCTTGTAGTTGTATATCATGCACATTTGTGTGGTGTTAGATTTTGCTAGAACATTTTCTTTTCCTACTCATGACTTGAATTCACGTGCCTGCTAATACCCTTATAATATTTAACAAGTTCCATTTTGAAGTTGACCTCTTTTATGACTGTTCTTATAATTGGTATTGCCTTATTATTAGAGATTTTATTAGTTTTTGGAATGAATGTATTGATATAGAACCAAGGGTTTTGTGATTATGGTAGAGTGTAGTTTGGAATAAAAATTATATGTGAATGTGTAGAATTAGGATCTGGTAGCAATTACAAAACTACAGGACTTTGAAATTTACTTTGTAATAGAGGCGATGTTGTCAAAATTCGTACCCTTGGAAACATTCGTTTAGTTCGGTAGTAATGTGGAGGTGAATTATCTTTCAAAATCCTATCGTAGTTCATTTTATAAGTTCTCCCAAAACCCTCCAAATTTGGGGAATTCATAATAAACTAGGTTGAATGATATTTTTCTCTACATAATACTACTAAATCACCCTTTTCTCCCTTTCTCTCCTCTCTAAACTCTCAAACACATATGTAGTGCATGACACTGATTGACACTGGTGGAAGGATAGATGGCAACATTGATTGACACCAGTGGAAGGATGGATAGATGGCAAAATCTAGAAAAAATGTTGAATGAGAATTATCTTATGCTCCACATAACAATTTACAAAAATGTCTTTTCAAGGAAATAGTTGAGTTTCATGGACTAATTTTTCAACCAGGTTTTTCAACTGTTGTCACTGTCATGTTGTCTTCGTGATTATGGTTACATCGCAATTTTTTTCCAGCAGAAAATCACCCATAAATCTGTTTGATGCAGCCGCAGTTGTAATGCTTTAAAAACATTTATATTGAGACTGCAATTATGATTGCAAACTACATTCTTAAACCATGTTTTCAATACTCTATTTGAATAAGCCGTCTCCCCTTCAAAAATGTTCGCTTACCTTTCTATAAAAAACTAAAATAGGAAAAATTACAATACAAAGTTGTCATGATTTTCATAGCATAAGCACTGCATGAGAATTTATTTATTTTTTCCAAGGTTCATATTATTCCTTGATCCAATTAGAGTTGGTTAGTGTCTTTGGAATTTCATGATCCTTAATTATTGATACAAGATTATATCCACTTAGAGTTGTTTAGTTTTCTGTTAATTGGTTCCTTATTTAGTTTGTAACTTCATTTCATAGTTAGTAGGATAATCCATGTATCTCATTAATTATTCAGCTTGACGATCATCCATGTATCTCATTTATCATTTCATAGTTTGTAACTTCATTTAGTTTGTAACTTCATTTCATTAATTATAGCAAGGAATGGCAAGTGCCTTGGACACATTATGTGGACAATCATACGGTGCGAAACAATACCGCATGTTAGGCATACACATGCAGAGAGCAATGTTCATTCTCATGATCGTTGCGATTCCCCTCGCGATTATTTGGGCAAACACAATATCAATTCTCATTTTGCTTGGCCAAGATCCTGAAATATCTATAGAGGCTGGCAACTATGCTAAGTTAATGGTTCCATGCCTTTTTGCTTATGGTCTTCTACAATGCCTCAACACTTTATAATCTCTGCTTTTCTCATACTTCCTCTGTTTGACCTCTGAGCTCTGAATTTTTCCAACCCAACTGTATCTTTATATCAGTTTGTGATTATTTATCAGGTACATACTTACTCGCCATGGAAAATTGCTTGGTCTGGATTCAAAAAAGGTTCCTGCCAATAATGCTGTCAGCCAGTATGCAGAGGCCTTGGCTAAAGCTTGGAGTGAGTATTATAACCCCAGGTTAGATCCGAGAAACAAATACCCTTTTTCAGTTCACTTTATTCTGCTGCTAATTTTGGTTCCTTATATTTCTGAATGATTCCATACAGGGCCGTGATTATGATTGTGGTTCAGGCTGAAGAGCGAAACATGTATGACCAGCATTTTCTTTCCGTTGTTCTAAGAGACAAATATCCTTATCTCCATAGTTATAAACTTACAATAGTAATTTTATTGCATGTTGTTAAAAAAAATGTATATATATTTTTCCCCCATCTGATTTGTGCTACCAAATGTGATATCAAAGGGTATGAAGTGTTGTTTATCATTTAAGGAAATGACTAGTTTTATATTTTTAACATGTTCTGGTTATAGAGCTGTTGTCCTTAGCTTTGAACACGCATGGTATTACAATTGTTCGCAAAACGATGGCAGAAGTTGACCAAGAAGGAGAAATTCTACCAGATGGAACACTTTCTGTGTATGTAGGCTTTAGCCATCAGAAACTGACTTTCTAATAAGTTTGTGGCCTACTCAACTTGTTTTCTGACTGTAGAGAAATTCAATTTTTTTACTGTAGTAATGGACAAGCAGTTGCAGTCATTTACTTCAGGGCTGGCTATACACCAGTTGATTATCCTTCAGAATCAGTAAGTAACCAGTTTATTTTTTCTTGCTTGTTCATAAGAATTGCGCTTTTACATCGTAGAGACAATTTGTTACTTAAACAGTTAAACTCATTATTTGAAAGATTAGGAAAGGTTAACCCACTGAACCTGGTATGATCTTTGTGACCAAAAGAAGAACTGACTGCTTTCTATTAATATTTGATTGAATGTGAGCCACCTTAGTTTTGTTCTGTTGGTTTGCTTGTGAGCTTTGTAGTTAGTTGTCTTTTTGTGTCCTACAAGTATTGAACACTTTATGAAGATAAATAACTTCCAGATTGGACCTCAAAATAGTTGAGTTCTATTTTGGTTCCATGCCTTTTTGCTTATGGTCTTCTACAATGCCTCAACAGATTCTATAGAGGCTGGCAGCTTGGAAATGTGGTCATTTGAATTAATGGTTCTCCTTTCCGGTCTTCTTCCAAATCCAAAGTTGGAAACATCAGTGCTTTCTATCTGGTTGGTTTCATATTGAAGATTCTCTTCAATATTATTTCGACTTTATTATTATGATTTTCATTAACCTTTTGTTGGTGACTTTGTTTTGTCAGTTTGAATTCATCAGCACTAGTTTGGATGATCCCCTTTGGACTTAGTGGAGCTATAAGGTTAGCTTGGTATGGGAGGAGTATTCACTTACCTTCTTGGTTAACTGATGTTATGAACATGAGCTTTTGGGAGATTCTGACAGCAATGTGTGATAGAGATGCAAGCATGTGATAGAGATGCAAGCATGTGATAGAAAACATAAACTGAATTAAAAGTAAAAACCATGGTTGCTTTTAATCACACCTGATTGCTTTTAATATTGTATTGATATGTATTTTTGTTTAATATATTTTGTATTGACGATATGTATTTTCTTTAATATATTGTATTGATATGTATTTTTTTTAATATTTTGGAATATTGATGTGAATATCAAATTAGATAATATAACTTCCTTTTTGGCATTAAAATTATCCATATTTGTTTTTATATTTTTAATATAAAAGAAAAGAGCAAGTGTTAAGCTTATTTATTAAGCAATTTAAAAAAAAAAAATATAGATTTCGCATCAGTCCTTAACTTATACCTGATGTGAAAAACACATATTTTACATCAGCCCTTAACTTATACCTGATGTGAAAACCCCGTTGTGAAATTTTAAAGTGCATCTATTACAACAGTCGAAAATAGAACTGATGTAGAAAATAGGTTTTTTACATCAGTCCGTACCCGATGTAAAAAGTAGTGCACATACTACATCAAGCCACCTTACATCGGTTGGCAACTGATGTAAAAAGTCATTTTGGACTGATGTAAAAAGTCATTTCTGTAGTAGTGTTTAGACCCAAACCATGTTGAAGAACATATAAACGAAACAAATTGGATGCATTTGGTTTTGACACCTCCTTATTTTTCTTATAAGATATTCTTTTGCACACTTTTTTAAACCCAAAATAAGCATTTTTGCACGCTTTTTTAAACAAAAAAATACTCATTGATTGAAATCTTTTATGCAAAATATTATTTTTTGAAGCAAAATTTAAATAAAAATTGGAGAGAAACTCTCATAACATGATACACGAGCATATACATGTTTTATTCAAAAATTTAATTTCTAAAATACAAATGTATGCATTCCAAAATTCAATTTTTGGATAGCATATACTTAAAATAACTAACTTCTACAATTGAATATCTGAACATGTGTCATCACTCTAGTTGTATTCATATGGAGTCCACAATAGATAGAGAATAAATTAATTGTATATTCTTGTAAATAAATAAAAGAGTTTAGTAGGTTTTAGGGCTTGTATTTTACCTAACTTCTCAAATCACCCAAAAATAATCCCTCCACCCTCTTGTAACATCCAATTTTTCTACACAGTGATGACGCCCAATCATAACTGTTAGTTAGTTAGTGTTGTTACAAAATCTTTTAGCCAGAATTTGAGTCTTTTTTATTAGACTTTGTTAATGGAGCAACACTTTAGCCACAATTGTAATTCCCTTCTCTTTAAGTGATTAAAGACATGGGAGGATGTTTGTCCCTCAATTGTGGATTCCATAATTGGTCCAACAGAGCATTAAGTACATATTTTTTTTTGGATTTTTACCTAATTGACTACAAATCACATAAAAGATATAGATATAAGCATACTGATAAAGAGATGAAAATAGAGAAATAGGATTTATATTTGAATGGATGTATCTAATACAATGTAAAAATTGAGAATTTGTAAGCAAACACTTTCTCAAGTAGCGCTACAAACCGCATTGCAAACACTCCTAACCTTAAGTACAATGATCTTTTTGGGTTTTGATCTTATGGACTACAAATGCTTAAAATATGTAAATAAATGAAAACTAATATATAGATAAAATAGAGAAAACAAGCTTTATGTTTGATTGGATGTCTCAAAAACAATGTAAAAATTGAGGATTTATATGGCGAAATGATCTATACTAGCCAAACAATGTGGCCTACAGTGTCCAACCTCTGTTCGACTAATTTTGAAGGTAGTGTGTTGGGTTCCCTCTTTGATTTAGTGTCCAACCTCTCAGGCTAAATTGAGTGTGTGTGTGTGTGTGTACGCGCACGAGCAACAACAACCAAGCATTATCCCACTAAGTGGGGTCGACTACATGGATCAAATTACGCCATAATGTTCTATCATAAATTATAGTTTGATCCAACTCATTAACCTCTAAATATTTTCTAATAGTTTCTCTTATAATTTTTCTGGGTTTTCCTCTGCCTCTTCTGATCTACTCTTCGTTCTACATCATCTACAAGTTTTCTCTCTATATGCCCAAACCACCTAAGTCTATTTTCTGCCATAGATGCTACCCCTACTCTCTATAATGGTGTCATTGCTAATCCTATCCCTTCTAGTCTTACCACTCATCCAATGCAACATCCTTATCTCCTCTACGCTTACTTGCTTCTCATGTTGGTTCTTAACCGCCCAATACCATACAACAAAGTCGGTCTGACTGCTGTCTGATAGAATAATAAAGCAAATTTGTAACAAAAAATGTTCAAGTATGGAGTTATTTTTTAAATTTCTTATAATGAGGTTGTATATATTTGATGAATTTAAATAGAATTTGTTACGAAGGATAAATTTCTTCAGAAAAAGGTCTAACAATATATTTAGTTAGTTGGTAGTTAACTTTTGAGCTGTCATTATATAATGGGAAAATGCTAATTTTTACGAATATCAACAATATGAAACCGAAGAACCTTATTTTATTGATAATTATTACACCCATTACACCTCTTGATTATGACATTGGAACCCCGATGATTGCTTGACTAGATAGTTTATGTACTTCAGAACTTTTGGTACAGAAGTTGTTTTGGCAGAATTGGCATCAGTTGGGAGTAGTTAGTGCTATTGGAATTGTGCCTGCGGTGGTTTTCTGGTTTTGCTTCAGTTCTGTCTTGCCTCTTTGTTGTTCCTTCCATTATAGTTTTTCTGTTGCTTTCGTTAGTTTTTCTTCAGCACTGTTGTTATGATTTTTGCTGATGTTTGTTTGATGCAGAGAGTGATTTCTGAAGTGCTAATATCTGTTGATGCCGTGTGTTTTCTGGGGTGCATGGAGCAGGGTGTTATGTTTTTGTTATTTGGGGTTTAGTCTTTTGTGTGGAAGTGTTTGTTGCCATGTGTTTGGTGTCGGTATCTCTTGTTCTTGGCGTTGCACTGTCTTTGCGTGCCTAGCCCGTCTTGTGCTTGGAGTTGTGCTTTTCATATAATTTAGCCGTTTAAAAAAATAGATAAATAGAGGTTTTGTTGGACATCCCTCAGCTATTGAATTTGCACGAAGTACTACAAATTATAGAAAATGTCTTCCTTCTATTGAAGAGTGATTAAGAAACCTTTTTGAGACAACTGATAATGAACTAAATTGAACCCAAAACATTTTTAGATTTATATATGGTTAAAAGTTTGCATCAGAACACGAACATATGTACATAACCAGTATTGTTAAACATTTTTTTCATTTTTTCATAAATATATAGATAAAAGTCTGCATCAGAACACGAACACAAGCTGCATTACTAATATTGTCTACTGTAGCAAGCTGATATAAGTCAGCAACTCTATAGACTAATGTAAATTGTCTATGGGCAATATTGCATATATATATAGTCTGGTGTTAACATAAAGTACTGGATACATTAAAATTACACATGAAATTTCAACCGAATAAATCATATCATTCTACAATCTCATACATATGATGAAAAGTACTAACCGATGATTATAGACCATAAGCCGAATCTGAATACAAATGCACTAACTGGCGAGTACAAAATGTAAAATCCTTGTCTGAGTATAATACACTAACTAACGTGTATACGATACATAAGGAAATACAACTGATAGCCTAATATGAGACATCTGTGCATAATCATGCAGCTTTCTTCTGCTTACCCTTGCCATGATCAACCTACTTATCTAAAATAAAATAAATGGATTGGGGTGAGACGGGATGTCTCAGTGAGTTCCACATATCCTAGGTAAGGATGTAGGCAATCTCGGGGAACCTATGATCGCCATATGTCTGTACATAAACCTAAATTAGGATTTACTATCCTGCATATCGTAGCGATTTGGGGAAGTCTAGGTTCGCTAACTGTATACTATTAGTATTCTTGTCATACTGTCATAAGCATATCACGTTTTCATATACATAATTATGTCAGCATCGAACAAACAAACACTACTACAGAAATGACATTTAACATCGGTCGAAATTGACTTTTAACATCGGGTCCCAACCGATGTCCTTAAAGGTGATGTTGTATGTCTCCAACTTTTAACATCGACTGCATGACCGTTGTTATATGTGTTAATCCACATCGGGTAGAATATCATTGATGTGGATTCAAGTGTAACCCATACGATTTCACATCGGGAGTACAGTTACAACTGATGTCAAAAAACCATAATTAACATCGGGCAATACGCGGCCCGATGTTAAATGTCACATTTTTTTTAAAAAAATTATGCTGCTGCTTCTATACCAAATCTGCCTTTTTTTTTAATTGGCTCCAAAAATAATTAAATCTACAACTAAAATTAACAGATCATCATACCAACAACAATTAAATTTACACATAATACCAAAAAACAAGAAGTCTCACTAGCTCTCTTCATATATCAATCCTAGTTAGAAATTAACAACCAACATTTAAACATATCATGCTAAATCCTAAGTTCCATACAAGTCAAGAAAACAAGTTGCCCAACTGTTTCCCAAATCATATAACTCGTCTTCTGTTAATGTTGTTGTATCATTGAATATCTACAGTTTGTACAATAGATTAAAACAAGTAATTAATAACAATAAGGATATGTCTATCTTAATTTGGAAATATATATGGTGCAAACATATGGTATACCTTCATCCAAGAGTTAGTAATATTAGCAGAGACGATGTCTAGCATATTCTTCATCGCATAATATCCACAATCATTAGAATTAGGTTGTACCCTTGCCTACAAATGAATTTAATTTTTATATAGTGAATAGATATCAAAATAGCAAATTTATTATGAACGTAACTAGCAAGTCAACACGTACCTTAGGACGAAGCCATTGAGCCTTTTTTTTATTACTGTTAGCTAATTGATGAACCTCCATAGCACTAGTTCAAAAAATCATCAAATTAAGTTCTATCTTTTAGTGTTATAGGATTTATAATATAAAAAATGCAACATAAAAATACACTTACTTTGAAACAATATCCTTCATTGTTGGGTTAAGATCTTGGTTAAATGAACAAAGGACAACCAAAGTATTATCTTTTGGACAAATGACGATTAATTTCCAATGCCCTCTATACACATAAAAGAACAATTATTAATGTTTAAATTATCAAACATAAATAAGAGAAAACACATATTTATATATACTTACACAACAAGATACGGTGCCAAGTAACACACTTTGTTCCCATCATGTAACCTAGTTTGTATGTAGGTTTGAACTTGTTGTTTAGTCTTTGTGACCTTTGGATTAAAACTCAATGTGGCATACATGGGTACTAAACTTACTAACTTATTCAAGAAAAAAAAAACCTTACTATTTTTCCCATATCCCTTCATTATGATCCGAACGAGTAGTGTGGACATCGTCTTCTTCATTTTCTTCAATTGAGGTAAGCACAATTGTTGTGGAAGAAGGAATCTCAGAAATATGAAGGGTTTCATCACTACCATGCGTGTTTTTTGGTTGTAGAACAACTGACCACCTTTTGTTAGAAGGATCTGTAACATAAAACACTTGTTTTGCTTGGGATGCCATAATGAATGGTTCGTTCTTATAAGCTACCTTGCAAAGATCAACTAATGTATAACCAGATTCATCAATTCTTACACCATTGTTATTATCAATCCACTTGCATTTAAATAAAGGCACTGAAAATGTACGATAAATGAACTGGTTTTGCTTGTATTAATATATTGGGTGTTAAAAAAAAATTCATAGTAGAAAATTAATTTTTTTTTAAGGATCATAGTTGAGAATATTAAAAGCGAAGACGGGATTAATAAGTTCAATAAATTGTAATGATAAGCACAATAGGTACTTAAAGTCCACAAAATATACTCCCAAAGATATCTTTTTTTTTGTTGAACGACAAAATTTATTAATAACCAAATCTACAAGATAAACAGAGACCGACAAGACAGAAACAACAAAGTTATGTGCGTCGTATATAGGCGGAACACCCAAAAGAAAACTCATAAAAACACCAATACAAACACCCCCAACTGATCGCTACCACCAACACCAATAAGAAAATTAACCACCAAAACCAAATTCAACACCTAAATAAAAGTCAAACTCCCACAACCAAAGAAACCAAACTTCAACCAAACCCATAAACACCATAGCGATGACTACATAAACAAATTCCAAAAACCTATCGTCGGCTGTTGTAACACCCATACTAATTTTATCTAGAATATTAGCATGCGCATTATACTGATACTGGATACATCAAAATTTCAATAATAAAATAATAATACAACTAAATGAGTACAATTTTCTCGTTATACAACTGTTCAAGTACCACTAAGAAATACTTATACAATGTCTGATAAACTCATGAGCTGGTACTTGACGAGCAACTGCACTCCATCCAGCGTCTTCCTGAAGAACTTCATCACGAACCTCTTGCCTACCTGTAAACCTGCACCAGAAGGATTGAGATGAGACATAATGTCTCAGTGAGCTCCACCCAACCTACTGTTGGCAACCACGGGGAACCTAGGGTCGCCATTCACTACTATTGGCAATCTCGGGGAAACCTATGATTGCCAAGCCTTATCTCTACCCATATAGGGTTATTCCTGCCTGTTCCTGATAAACTGTGTAGTCATAAAACTAATCTACAACTGATAACTTGGTGATCAAGGGGAAACCTAGGATCACCGCCTGATAACTGCTACCTGATACCTGATACCTGCCTGATAACTATTTTCTGCCTGATAACATAATAAAGTATTTTCCTGATATTATTATGTTAGATGTTAGCGTGTAACAAACATTATTATCTGAGTTGATTTTATGGAATGCCCCCGAGTGGAGTAACCCCGGAGCACATTCCCCTGATAACCGGTGAAAATTCCTATCTGAGGCTAATCACCGGACTCCTCCTGCCTGTGTGTGTGGTTATCCTCGCGGAAGATTCCTGCCCGTTCCAGCTGTAACTAGAACCCCCTGTGCTCTCTAACTGCGAGAACCCAGAAGACACACTAAAACTTATGTGTGGTTATCCTCGCGGAAAGTTCCTGCCCATTCCAGCTATAACTGGAACCCCTGTGCTCTCTAACTGCGAGAACACAGAAGACACAAAGTTTATCCTGATAATTATTTAATTAATTTTTTCTTGATATACTATATATCCTGATATTCCTGAACATATATATATATATATATATATATATATATATATATATATATATATATATATATATATATATATATATATATATATATATATATATGAGTCGTCATGTAGGCTCCCTAATGGGCTGGCCTATCCAGAATAAATCTGAAGCGTACCTGTGCCACAACTTGTCAACATATATACATACATATAATTTGTATAATTCCTGATAACTATGTTTTGTACCACTACTTAAGGTACGTCCTGTCCTGAACTGTTGCGTATATCCTCAGTGTCACTCTGACTTGAACAGCTGAGACACACCCTGATGTACATATAAATGTACCTGAACCTAGGGAAAACCTGGTACCACTGACTAAGGTACACAATAATCTGCCTGGTTAAGGGTATCCTGAAAAACTAACCCTTAACATACCTGATACTATTCTCATATGAATCCTTGAATGTTGAGAAACATTCCTAGTACTCATGTACTTCCAACAGAATACCTCTCAGTTCATGTTCACCTATTAAAGGTTCTAGACATATCGTTGTCATATGTCATACTTATGGGCTTACTATCCCATCTGTAATAATTCCTGTGGGAAAACTACCCATCACTCTGTATGATACATATTATTATCCGGGATTAATCCTTGAAAGTTCATGAGTATCACTGTCCCAAAGCACATCGAAGATCATTGGCATGGTACAGTTATTTGTTAAATAAAAGACATTTTGGGCCACTTCGCTTTGCGACCCTTAACTTCGCTCTGCGAACCCTTGCGTCTGATCCTTCAGAGTCGGAACATTCATAGTCTGAACCTTCAGACTTTGATATTTCTGAGTCTGAAGCTTCGCAGAGCGTCCAAAAACTTTGCTCTGCGAACTCAGCTTCTGATTACTTTGCAAAGCGAAGTCTAGGCGATGGCTAGGCGAAGATAGGCAGTAGCAAAACTCTGCTACTTCGCAGAGCAAAATCCTGATCGCTCTGCGACTGTAGCAGGACTTAGGATTTTCTGAAAAACGTTTTTCAATCATTAAAAACCTTGGTACCCAACTGCCCAGTGATCTTTGAAACATGTCAGGGACTCATTTTAAACTATAAAAACATACTGTATCCAAGGATTAAACTGGAACCAAACATATGTATCAAAAAGGGGAAAACTATCATTTTTCCTAAACCTTAGCAATTTGTTGTGAATCTCACACAATAATGACCCAAAAGGGTTAAGCTACTCTATGGAACTCACCATGTAATTGCTGGTTTGCCGAGCTTCCTTCTACCAAAACCCTAGTTTTGGAACTCTTCCTCTTAACTTGGTTTTTCCTTAGTTCCTCTTGCTTCAATCTTTCCCAAAAGCTTGCGTGAGATACAAGAGATTGAATATTGCAAACTTGGTGGATTAAGGGCTGCTGAAGATGATAGCCGAAATCCTAGAGAGAGAGGGAGAGAAAATTTGAATTCTAGAGAGAGAAGGGAAATGAGGAAATGAAGAAAATCTTAACTTTCCCCTATATAAAGCCCTTCCAGCTCATAATTACAATTTTGCCCTTACTCGCTCGTAATTCCTCTAATACTGATAAAAGTTATGTTTAAGCGGGATGTTACAGCTGCTCACACCAAAACCCCTCCAAAATCATCACCACGGTTGAACCTAATTAAACACCATGAGAATGATCACTAATTCCAACAGTAATTCAGATTCCACCACCACTTGACCCCCGGTCCGCCGGAGAAGACACCATAACTAGCAAAAAACTTGTGTCAAGAAACTGACTCCATATCTCGAATCAAAAGCGATCGACCCACCGGACTTCAGAAATAAATTACTAAGGCACCCATCAACTTCCTAACCACTGGAGAAGACACCAAAACCAACCAAAAACTTGAAACTAGACACTAATTCCCGATCTCAAAGCAAAAGCGATTGGCCCACCAGAATCCACGAAACAAATCCCTAAGGGAGTCAATAGGTGGAGCAGTAGCACAAACAGAACTAGACCGGATAAGGTCTCAACTCAAAAACTACCCAAAATCAAGCCACAAATCAATCGAAAAACCTAAAGCGGCACAAGCTAGCGACATCAGAGATGGACCTATATCTTCGGTCACCATGAACATACAACATTAGAAGAATAGAAAATGCCCCAAAAGATATCAGTGAGTCAGAACAAAAGTATTAAGACTATGATCTAAACAAAAGTATCCCTAGTTAGAAATCTAGCTCCTCTAAAATGAGCAATTATCTTTTAGAGTGTAAAATGAATAATATCAATTGTCAATTAATAAAATCAAAGGTAAATATTGTAGGTACATCATAACAAATCATGAGTTTGTTAAAATAACAACTCTTGATTTTTTCACTTTACTCGCGAGGATCCAAATCCCCTAGTAACATCAAAACGTAGGAATGATGTGGACAAAAGTTAAAATACTAAGTACTTAAATAATAGAAGAACTAATAATGTGCCTTAACTGAGAAAAAAGTTTATTTACAGCAACATATTTTGTTTATGATTAACTTACGAACTGGGAGCAAGATATGTAATTGATAGCAACTTAACATTTTATTAGAGGTTTTGTTGGAGCTCACCTATTGAACTTGCACGAAGTACTAAAAACTATAGAGAGTGTCTTATATTGAAGAGTGATTGAGAAACCATTTTAAAACAATTGATAATGAACTAAAATGCACTCACCAAACATTTTTACATATGGATTAAAGTTTGCATAAGAACACCATCATAGCCTGTATCTTTACACATGTTTTCATTAGTTTTTGTGACTAAAGAAAAAAGGAACAAATAATACACCCTAATTGGGGAATGTTTTGATGTAATGTAATGTTTTGAGAGAATTCAAATATTTTTAGATGAATTTCATTGTTTGGATAATAATATGGAGAATTTTCAAAATGTTGGAAATTTATGAAGTATTTTGTTTAAGTTAAATTTCGAGAATTTCAAATGACACCTAAAAGCTAAGAATTTCAAATTTCTTCATTCTTATAATTTTTCATATTTTGCATTTTGGTCCTCAAATTTTCCTAAGTTTTCAAATTGACCCCAATAACTTTACAAAAAATTGTAATTTGACCCCTAATAATTTTTGAAAGTTACAAATTAACCCCTCAAATTTTTCAAAATTATAAATTGACCCCTCAAAATTTTTGAAATTTACAAATGGACCCCTAATTTCAATTTTCAAATTTGGGCCAAAAAAATTAAAATTTATAAAAGTTGTCCAAAAATGACGACAACGAAATTTTTTATTACTTTATCCAAACAAGAATATTTAGAAATGAAGTCAATTTAATTGAATCATTTGAATTGCCTAGAATTCTAAATTCTTCAAAATTTCTCAATTACCTCATCCAAACACACTCAAAGTTTAACGTTTGGTTATTCGGTTGAGTTCCCATGTCTCTTAAGTTACATGTTTTTTGGCGTTGCTGTGTTTGTTTCTCCCTTTAATCATCTCGTGAGCAGCAATTCAAATACCTTTCTACTTTTGAAACTCCGTAGACTAATGTCGCGGTGATTTTTGGATATCAAGCTATTAATTAGCGTTGACTCGCAATTTTAGGATTCACCACCGATCTTTTATTTTTCCGAGGAAAAGGGAGAAAGTTCGAAAAACCCTATTTTAAAAGAGAGATCAAAGGTCCGGGGGTTGGTTACGCAAAGGGAAGGTATTAGCACCCTAAATGTCTATAGTACTCTATAGGAACCTCTTGCTTATTTTTATCTTTATGCTAAATTATTATTTGTTTGTAAATAAAAAGCCTAAGTGTGAAAAGATTAAAGTGATGAAAATGAAAGAAAGAAAAATATTTTGTTCATTTTATTGATTTGGAAAGACAAAGTCTTTTGCCTACGTACCCGAGCGGGATCAAAATCTCGTAGTTCGGGGTAAAAAGATAAGTGATTGGTTTTGGTTGATTTTAAGGTTTGAAAAAGGTTTTAAGAAAGATGAGAGGCCGTAAAGGCATAGAAGGATAAAAGAAAGTGAGTTTGATTGATTTTAAATTGAAGAAAATGTTTTGATTGATTAAAGATTGATTAAAATTTGATTAAGAAAGAAAAGATAAAAGATTGACTTTTTTTTGAAAATTTTGATTATAAGATATTTTTGGATTTTGACTTTTTTTGACTTTTTTATGAAAATTTTGATTAAGGTCCTAGGGTCCTGAGACTAAGTTATGCTGAGATATCTAAACGCATCGGATCCCTCAAAATGACGTTGGATCAAGTGAGGGTCCTTTTCCTCGGATACGGTCCAAATTACATAATCGCCCTCGACATAAAGCATAAAAAATAAATGTGGTGTCGGTGCATATTCTCATTTATATTTTATTTACATTGGACCTAGATACATTCTAATGGCAAGAAAATAAATGACAAAAATAATAAAATAAAATAAAAATTGTAATTGCATCAAAGTAAATATGCTAAAAAGAAATAAAAAAATGCATGAAATGCAAAACAATAAATAAATATGGTGCTTAAAAAAATGCAAGGCATAAAATAAATATGATGCTGAAAATAAAATAAAAATGCAAGACAATAAAAATAAACATGATGCTAAAAGAAAATAAAAATGCAAGACAATAAAATAAATATGATGCGTAAAATAAAAGAAAATAAAAATGCAAGGCGAAAAAATAAATATGGAGCTGAAAAATAAAATGCAAGACTGAATATTAAATATGGTGCTGGAAAATAAATAAAGAAAATAAAAAAAATGCAAGGCATAAAATTAAATATGATGCATAAAATAAAAGAAAATGGAAAATGCAAGACAAAAAAATAAATATGATGCAATGAAATAAAAAATAAAAAAATGCATAGTACTGGAAATTAAAAGCAATAAATAAAGTGCTTAAAATAAAAGAAATAAAAAAAAATGCAAGAAATAAGAAATAACAAAAAAATAAAAGAATAGAGAGGAAGAAAGGGGGTGCAGAAATAATAAGGGGAGTGCAGAAAGTAAAAGAGTAGAAATCAGAAAAAGAAAAGGAAAGAGGAGAAATGGGCCAAGTCCAAAAAGCTGAGTCCAGGGAGAACCGGTCTGGTTCGGTCCGAAAGAACCAGACCGGTTCAGCAGTCTACATAAGTCTAAACCTGGTTTTTTAATTCATTTTTCACTCTTCTTTCTCTTTCTTATCCTTATCTTTTCATTTTTTCTCTCAGATTCTTTCATTCCCTCACTGTTTCCATCTTCCTTTCTTCTTTTCTCACGTACACTCACAACTCTCTCAAACTCTTACTTCTCTCAAATTCTTCTCCTTCTTTCACTATAACCGCACGTTCTCACCATGTGGCCTCACGTCCTCTCTAGTTTCTCTTCACATCTTCTCTATTTCTCGCAAGATCCCTCGCGTCCTCATCTTCCTTTCCATTTCCTTACATGAATCCGAAAAAAAACTCAAAGAAAAAACAAGATCTAGTTCGAAAGTTTGAAATCTACCTTGGCTTTATGTTGATCTTTGGTTTGCGATTTGTTGTAGTTCGTTTGGGCTCTGTACGTGTTGTTTTGTTTTTCGTGTGAGACTTGGGTGGTGGATTCGGTTAGGTTTGTTTGGCCGTGGATGATTTGCTGTTTGTGTGTGATTTCTGTGATTCTTTGTAAAGCCTGGCCGTGAATGGGTGATTTGTGTGGTGGTGCGTGAATCTGGTTTGTTCTTGATCTGTGTTGGTGATTTGAATTTGTAAGAGAAAAGAGAAAGAAATTTAAGTTTTTTCTGTTTTTTTAGTGGTGGTTGCGTTTTCCGGTGGCCGGAAATTAGACTGTGTTGGTGGTTTGTGGTGGTTGTGATTATACTGACTCTGTGTACTGTGTACTTGACCTCTGACGTGAACAGTGCATTTAATGCTTTAAATAGACCTGGACTGGAATAATGCAATGACAAAATTACCCCTCTGGGGCTTGGACGGATAATTTGGACAAAAAAGGCCTAAAATAAAAAACCTATAAAAACCATAATTATAATAAAACGAAAATAAAAACAGAAAACACTAATAATATAAAAAAAGTAATTAAAAAAATAATAAGTAAAAACTAATAATAATAAAAATAAAATAAAAAAACGGTCGCCTTCGGAACAAAAATGAGGTATTTTAAAATACCTCCCTGCCGAAATTTTGTCTGAAACGACGAAACTTCTGGCTCAAAAGACGAGAAAAAAGAATTAAAAAAGGGTCAAAAATGGGGTATGACAGATGCCCCTATTTAAGTTTCTTCGTTACGGAGATTTAAAAGTGAAATTTTTAGATCGACGGGTCGAAGAGACTTAAATACAGAGTACACCATTTTTGACCAATTTCAACTGCAAAATACTATGAATGCAATGATATGCATGTGATGCTATGCATGTAATGTTGCGAATGCTCGCGATGCAAGTATGAATGCAAGACGGCGAAGATGGCTCGACTGGAGATAACAAAACAAAAGGATACCCGAGTCTGTTAAAAGAAACGGGGTCCGACTTCACTGGGGATAACATGGTTTCACTGGGGATAAATGTAAGTTGAAAGAAGGAGGCACTGTCTACTACCCACAAAGATGATAGCTTAAAGAAGACAGATGACATCACTGGGAAATATGACATGTATTACCTACTATCGTGTACTGATAGCTTGAAAAAGGTAATACAAAAGGAGACATCGTCTACTATCGTTGTATGGATAGCTTAAAGAAGACAGATGACATGTATTACCTACTATCGTGAACTGATAGCTTGAAAAAGGTAATATAAAAGGAGACATCGTCTACTATCGTTGTATGGATAGCTTGAAAAAGGTAGTATAAAAGGGGACATCGTCTACTATCGTTGTATGGATAGCTTAAAGAAGACAGATGACATGTATTACCTACTATCGTGAACTGATAGCTTGAAGAAGGTAATATAAAAGGAAACATCGTCTACTATCGTTGTAAGGATAGCTTAAAGAAGACAGATGACATGTATTACCTACTATCGTGAACTGATAGCTTGAAAAAGGTAATATAAAAGGAGACATCGTCTACTATCGTTGTATGGATAGCTTGAAAAAGACAGATGACAAGTATTACCTACTATCGTGAACTGATAGCTTGAAAAAGGTAATATAAAAGGGGACATCGTCTACTATCGTTGTGCGGATAGCTTAAAAAAATGCAGACAAAAAATTTTTTTACCTACTACCATTGTGAGGGTAGCTTAAAGAAGGTAGAATGTAAATGTCAGCTGTTCGGGGTGTTGCCGAACTGCCACTGACAACAAGAAACAAAGGTAAATGCCAACTGTCCGGGTTATTGCCGAACTGCCATTGACGACAAGAAACAAAGATGAATGTCAACTGTCCGGGTTGTTGCCGAACTGCCATTGACGACAAGAAACAAAGATGAATGTCAACTGTCCGGGTTGTTGCCGAACTGCCATTGACGACAAGAAATAAAGGTAAAATGTGCACAAACTGTTCAAAAAAGAACTGCCATTTGGCGGAGAGGGAGTGACATCTCGGGACCAGACACACTGGGGATGACACTTGGGGAAAGAGAAAGCTACAAATTTTTATGATTGATCGATATGGAAAAGATAATTGAGGCAAGACTCAGGGTGGTTAATGCAACCATGATGTTGTTTGTTTTTATTGTATATACATGACTGTGTGTATGCATGAATGTATGAGTGCATGAATGAAGACACGACTTGTATGACCGTATGGAGGATTGACTTGTATGATTGTATGAAAGATTGACTTGTATGATTGTATGAAAGACTGACTTGTATGAGACAAGATTGGACGGATAAGATGGAAAGTGACCCGATGTCGCATCACAAACACTCGGTAATCTTCAATGGGAATGATGCCAGTGGGGGCATATCAAAACATTGACGGGGTAAAGCCCGGCATGCAACAACCGATGGGGAATAAACACTTCTTGGGGAGAGCGTGCTAATCCAAAAACCTGGTAGAAGAACTGGTGCTTCTGTGGTCATGCTTATTTTTGTTTGTTTTCTTGTCGTTTGTTTTTTTTTGAGTCCCTAATTTTTGCCTGGATCGCCCTTTCAGGTTTTCAGCCCACCGGGAACATTATTCTTTTGTATGCCCCTAATTTTTGCCTGGACCGCCCTTTCGGGTTTTCGATCCACCGGGACGCTCATTTTTGCCTAAGCCGCCCTTTCGGGTTTTCGACTTACCGAGCTCTTTTCTTTTCTCTTTTTTCATATATTTCTTTTTGTATTTTTTTTTTTAAGCAATTGACCATGTTCAGCCTGCAAAGTTTATCCGTTCTCAGGATAGCTGTTGACGCACTCTTCACTTATTCATGAGTTCAAAGAAAATGTGTTTTGTTGTTTGTGCTTTTCAAAAAGACATGAAAAAAAAAAAAATTTATGATTTTGAAAAATATTTTGTTTCAAACATTACCATCAAAAATAGAAGAAGTTTTTATAAACTGAATAAATGAGAATTCCAAATGAAAGGCAACAAGCTCAAATTTATTTGAAAGAGTGGTGACCCGCCAATGGCATGGCTCCACGGATCTTACAAAGTTTGGAAAATGGTAAATATAAATTGAAGGTACATTGAACACAATAACCACTGTTCTCCCTGATAACTTTGAATTCCACTGTTTGGATGCTTCAGATTCAGAGCTTCTTTGACATTTGATTGTGCCCCAAGTGAGTAGAGATCAGCTCAATGCAGTTACTTTGTCTTTTGATCCTTAACTTTTGCATAGATCGCCCTTTCGGGTTTTCGACCTATCAGGATGATTATTTTTCTGTTTGATGTCTCTAATTTTTGCCTGGACCGCCCTTTCGGGTTTTCGATCCACCGAGACGCTCCTTTTTGCCTAAGCCGCCCTTTCGGGTTTTCGACTTACCGAGCTGTTCTTTTATTTTTTAGACAAAGTATTTCTTGACTGCATCGGTGTTCACGGGACGAGGGAGCTCATCACCAACCATAGTCGTAAGAGTTAAAGCGCCACCAGAGAAAGCTCTCTTGACTTGCCCCTGGAATCAGGTTGGAAAGATAAAACCTTCTTGAGCACAAGATCTCATTCTTTGAATTCGCGAGGACGAACTTTCTTGTCAAAAGCTTGTTTCATCCTTTTTGATTTAACTGTTCATGGCACAAGGCCTTCATGCGTTTTTTCAAGTAAGTTCAAACTGATCATATCTGTTTTGATACCATTCAGCCTCTGGCAACTTGGCTTCCATTAAGACCTTCATACTGTATACCAAGGAAAGGGGTTGCCCCTGTTGAGGTACGTACTGAAGTGCGATATTCATGTAAAGCATACAGTAGCATCTCATGCACGTCCTTGTAGGTGGTTACCATCTTCTGCACCATCTTTTGATATTTTTTCTTTTTGTTTTTTTTTTTATTTTGATTTTTTTTGCATTTGTTTTTTTGCTTTTGTTGTTTTTTTTGCTTTTGATTTTTGTTTGATTTTTTTGCTCTTAATTTTTTTTTGGTTTTGATTTTTTTTTGCTTTTGCTATTATTTTTTGCTTTTTTTTTGCAACTTCGATGGCACCATTCATCTGGAATTTGATCAGGAATACTGTAGTGTCCAAGTTAATCACTTCCAGTGCTTTTTTCAGGAGGCTGAATGATGTTCTTTTCATATTCTAGCAACAGAGAGATCTTTTCGAGAATCCCTTCATCCTCCTCCTCTTCAGCTTCGTAAACAGGGAACTCAAAGTCGGGAGAGAGCATAGGGTTTCAGTGTTCAACGGGTTTATTGGTGTTCAGATTTACATATGATTGATGATTAGTTTAAGAAAATGAGTTGATATAGGTATTTGAAAATGATTAAAAAGGAAACAAATAAAAGAAAAAATGATTAACTATTTGGTTTTTTGTGTTACCATTTTCCAGAAAAAGCTAAGAATAAAAAAAAACATAGTTAGGAACAAAACGACTTCTTATTTGATGATGGGAATGCATGAAACAAAAGCCCTAAAAGTTCACTTTCGTCTCGGGCAGAACGAAAGGATTTTTTTTGAAGAGACAAGACAACAAAACACATTACTTGGACCTATGAATAACTTGAGGGAATGTCAACAGCGACCTAGTTGCGGTAAACTATGCCATGTGTTACAAAATTAACTGCCACCTTCTTCAACAGGGTGAGCTTCTGAACAATCTTGCACCAAATTAAAAGATGGAGTCCCATGGTCAGGTAGTAGATTAGCTTGCACACTGGAGTTCGACTCTTTGAAGGACAAGATGTTAGCCTGGATCAACTTCTGGACTTCGGCCTTCAAGGCATAACAATGCTCAACGTCATGACCGGGTGCCCCTTGATGGAAGGCACAAGAAAGATGAGGTTTATACCCCCTTGGCAATTTTTCAGGTACCTTCGGAGGTGCCTTAGTTTGAACAAGATTTTTATCAAGCAAAGCGGGCAGCAACTCTGCATATGCCATGGGGATTGGATCAAACTGGGATATCCGCTGAACCTGATTCTGTTGTCGAGGCTGTCGTTGATACTGTTTCTGAGGCTGCCTATGGGCCACCATACTTACCTCTTGCTCTTTCTTTCCTGAAAAGTCATTCCCAAGCCCCTTTGTACTGCTGGCAGCAAAAGCACTTTCCATGACTAAACGTCCTTCTCGGACTCCTTCTTCCAGACGCATTCCCATATTTACCATCTCGGTGAAATCTGTTGGCGCACTGGCAACCATCTTCTCATAATAGAATTGACCAAGGGTCTTCAAGAAGATTTTGGTCATCTCTTTTTCTTCTAAAGGCGGGACAACCTGGGCTGCCACTTCCCTCCAGCGTTGAGCATACTCCTTGAATGTTTCCTTGTCCTTCTGAGTCATTGCCCGGAGTTGATCGCGATCTGGGGCCATGTCCAGATTGTATTTGTATTGGCGGATAAATGCTTCACCAAGGTCATTGAAAGTACGGATGCTTGTACTGTCCAGGTTCATATACCATTTTAAAGCAGCACCAGTCAGACTGTCCTGAAAGAAGTGGATAAGAAGCTTGTGATTATCAGCGTGCATAGCCATCTTCCTCACGTACATCACCAGATGGCTACGTGGACACGAATTCCCCTTGTATTTTTCAAAGTTAGGGACCTTGAACTTGGGCGGTATTACAACGTCAGGAACCAAACAGAGTTCTCGAACATCTTTGCCAAACAAGTCTTTTCCACGGAGGGTTTCAATTTCTTGTTGCATCCCATCAAATTTCTCTTGAAGCTCGTCCATCTTATCGAAGGCTCCAACACTTTCGGCATGAAAGACAGGCTCTGCCTCTTGCTGAGCAGGAAAGGTGAAGCAATGGTAGAGTGGTTGTTCAAGAGTAGTGCCGAAAGGCTGAGGAACTGACGCCTGGGCTTGGGAAGCTAACAAAGCATTCATCATGGAGGTCAACTTCTCCATCCCCTCCCTGAGACTAGCTACCTCTTCCCGGAGGTTTTGGTTTTCTTGCTCTAACAGATCCATTCTTTTTCTCTGATGTGCTCGAGTGTTGTGAATGCGAGTAGGTTTGCGATGAACACGCCGGGCCACTTCCTTTGACGGCAGCAAATTAACCTTTTATTGGTGAACAAAGTGTGAGACTCGATTTGGAAACTATGAATGCAGTATGATGCATGATTATGCTTATGCAAAAAAAAGTTTGTTATCGAAGGACTTGTCGAAGTAACTGTAAACATCATAGTTTTGAACGTTTCATTTAAAATATTACAAACAATCCCCTTTTTAGGAACAAGGCCAAGGGATATGCTCAGAAGTTCGTCAGTAGAAATCTTGAAAAAGTCCCGATATTTCAAACTTGAGGATGCCGAATGATCTCCCATAACGAGTTCGAGAAAACCCTCTGGACTAGTCATTAAAGATCCTAGCTTCCTTAAGCTTGTCAAATCTAGGTTTTTGAAATTGTATTTCTGAGTGTTTTTCTTTGTGAAATTCATTCCTACGATGTTTACGACAAAACTCGTCTAGGTCTTTCGATACTTGATGAAAAAGGTTTATGAATGAATGCATGTATGCATGATTATGCTAAAGAGCGGAGAAAACACGGTGAGGTTAAGTCCGTATTGTTGGAGCTGAGGGTAAACACGCCATTTGGTAAGGACTATGGTTTCATATGTACCTGTATCACGGGTTCTACCAAGTTCCCAAAGTCCTCAACCCCTTCCAAATACCGTCGGGTTACGAGATTGACTCCCGATCCAATAATATTTGTAAGAAAGTCTCTTTTGAGTGTAGTATCGCGTATCAACTAATTCAAGATTACTCTTGGTTAGCCATCGCACTACGTCCTAAAAGGCCAAGATGGGTTAAAGGTGACTAAAGGTCCTCAACTTCATGGGTCACTTGAAAATATCAACGCCGAACACGACTTACTCATGCCGACATAGTAATACTTCCAAGATTCCTCCATTGAGTGGGGTTATCACATGAGCCACATCCGAAATTTACTCTCGGAAAGACACTATGATTATACCACCGTCCTATCTTATGTTTCCCTCAAGTCCGGGTGTAGGACTTATCTCACCACTCACGTAAAAAGATAAACACTTAAGCATGTATTCACAATTAAAAACAATAATAAAGCATAAATAAAAGCAAGATAGGTTTAACCCACTTAGGATTTTGTTCCCCAGTGAAGTCGCCATTTTTCTGTCGCGGTGATTTTTGGATATCAAGCTATTAATTAGCGTTGACTCGCAATTTTAGGATTCACCACCGATCTTTTATTTTTCCGAGGAAAAGGGAGAAAGTTCGAAAAACCCTATTTTAAAAGAGAGATCAAAGGTCCGGGGGTTGGTTACGCAAAGGGAAGGTATTAGCACCCTAAACGTCTATAGTACTCTATAGGAACCTCTTGCTTATTTTTATCTTTATGCTAAATTATTATTTGTTTGTAAATAAAAAGCCTAAGTGTGAAAAGATTAAAGTGATGAAAATGAAAGAAAGAAAAATATTTTGTTCATTTTATTGATTTGGAAAGACAAAGTCTTTTGCCTACGTACCCGAGCGGGATCAAAATCTCGTAGTTCGGGGTAAAAAGATAAGTGATTGGTTTTGGTTGATTTTAAGGTTTGAAAAAGGTTTTAAGAAAGATGAGAGGCCGTAAAGGCATAGAAGGATAAAAGAAAGTGAGTTTGATTGATTTTAAATTGAAGAAAATGTTTTGATTGATTAAAGATTGATTAAAATTTGATTAAGAAAGAAAAGATAAAAGATTGACTTTTTTTTGAAAATTTTGATTATAAGATATTTTTGGATTTTGACTTTTTTTGACTTTTTTATGAAAATTTTGATTAAGGTCCTAGGGTCCTGAGACTAAGTTATGCTGAGATATCTAAACGCATCGGATCCCTCAAAATGACGTTGGATCAAGTGAGGGTCCTTTTCCTCGGATACGGTCCAAATTACATAATCGCCCTCGACATAAAGCATAAAAAATAAATGTGGTGTCGGTGCATATTCTCATTTATATTTTATTTACATTGGACCTAGATACATTCTAATGGCAAGAAAATAAATGACAAAAATAATAAAATAAAATAAAAATTGTAATTGCATCAAAGTAAATATGCTAAAAAGAAATAAAAAAATGCATGAAATGCAAAACAATAAATAAATATGGTGCTTAAAAAAATGCAAGGCATAAAATAAATATGATGCTGAAAATAAAATAAAAATGCAAGACAATAAAAATAAACATGATGCTAAAAGAAAATAAAAATGCAAGACAATAAAATAAATATGATGCGTAAAATAAAAGAAAATAAAAATGCAAGGCGAAAAAATAAATATGGAGCTGAAAAATAAAATGCAAGACTGAATATTAAATATGGTGCTGGAAAATAAATAAAGAAAATAAAAAAAATGCAAGGCATAAAATTAAATATGATGCATAAAATAAAAGAAAATGGAAAATGCAAGACAAAAAAATAAATATGATGCAATGAAATAAAAAATAAAAAAATGCATAGTACTGGAAATTAAAAGCAATAAATAAAGTGCTTAAAATAAAAGAAATAAAAAAAAATGCAAGAAATAAGAAATAACAAAAAAATAAAAGAATAGAGAGGAAGAAAGGGGGTGCAGAAATAATAAGGGGAGTGCAGAAAGTAAAAGAGTAGAAATCAGAAAAAGAAAAGGAAAGAGGAGAAATGGGCCAAGTCCAAAAAGCTGAGTCCAGGGAGAACCGGTCTGGTTCGGTCCGAAAGAACCAGACCGGTTCAGCAGTCTACATAAGTCTAAACCTGGTTTTTTAATTCATTTTTCACTCTTCTTTCTCTTTCTTATCCTTATCTTTTCATTTTTTCTCTCAGATTCTTTCATTCCCTCACTGTTTCCATCTTCCTTTCTTCTTTTCTCACGTACACTCACAACTCTCTCAAACTCTTACTTCTCTCAAATTCTTCTCCTTCTTTCACTATAACCGCACGTTCTCACCATGTGGCCTCACGTCCTCTCTAGTTTCTCTTCACATCTTCTCTATTTCTCGCAAGATCCCTCGCGTCCTCATCTTCCTTTCCATTTCCTTACATGAATCCGAAAAAAAACTCAAAGAAAAAACAAGATCTAGTTCGAAAGTTTGAAATCTACCTTGGCTTTATGTTGATCTTTGGTTTGCGATTTGTTGTAGTTCGTTTGGGCTCTGTACGTGTTGTTTTGTTTTTCGTGTGAGACTTGGGTGGTGGATTCGGTTAGGTTTGTTTGGCCGTGGATGATTTGCTGTTTGTGTGTGATTTCTGTGATTCTTTGTAAAGCCTGGCCGTGAATGGGTGATTTGTGTGGTGGTGCGTGAATCTGGTTTGTTCTTGATCTGTGTTGGTGATTTGAATTTGTAAGAGAAAAGAGAAAGAAATTTAAGTTTTTTCTGTTTTTTTAGTGGTGGTTGCGTTTTCCGGTGGCCGGAAATTAGACTGTGTTGGTGGTTTGTGGTGGTTGTGATTATACTGACTCTGTGTACTGTGTACTTGACCTCTGACGTGAACAGTGCATTTAATGCTTTAAATAGACCTGGACTGGAATAATGCAATGACAAAATTTTCCCTCTGGGGATTGGACAGATAATTTGGACAAAAAAAGCCTAAAATAAAAAACCTATAAAAACCATAATTATAATAAAACGAAAATAAAAACAGAAAACACTAATAATATAAAAAAAGTAATTAAAAAAATAATAAGTAAAAACTAATAATAATAAAAATAAAATAAAAAAACGGTCGCCTTCGGAACAAAAATGAGGTATTTTAAAATACCTCCCTGCCGAAATTTCGTCTGAAACGACGAAACTTCTGGCTCAAAAGACGAGAAAAAAGAATTAAAAAAGGGTCAAAAATGGGGTATGACAACTAATGTATATTGTCTGAAAATTAATCCAATAATACAGAACTTTTAAGTGCACTTGAGCCATGGCACCAATAAGAGCTAATTTTAACTTGTATGTTGTGTTTGTCTCTCTTCATTGCTCACTTAAAATCAAGTTAGAAAAGCAAGAAGTTAAAATATCACTCCATCCATTAAATGTAATTATAAAGTAAACCGATTTTGGAATCCAACAATGGTCCAGTTCACAATCAATGTAAACCTCTCAAAACAACAATTTTTATATCAGTTACTTGAACATTGTCTCATATCGCTTATCTCTTAATAAAATTACAGTTTCAACAATAAACATGTTCAACTATCAGCCAACAAGGATATTAATTTCAATCATTTCCCTATTTCCTTCTCTTGGGATTCTTCTTTTTGGATCTACTTTTACTTGTGCTCCTCTATTCAAACTTCACCTCTTCTCCATCACTTCCACCGGCTGCTTTAAAATGTATAGAGTTTCCCATCAAACCATTTTCATTTTCCACACTATAAGGTAGTTTGTTTGTAGTGGATATTGAAAAAACTTTGAGGTGCCTTCCCCAAATTGTAGTGGATATTGAAAGATAATTTTGTAATGCTAATCTTAACTCCTCGTCTTTTGTTTTTAGGACTAGATTTTCAGCATTTTTGCACCTTTCATCCCATGACACTTGTGTTTTTCTACTTTTTCTCCTTGACTTTTGACTTTTTTGAGGTCATGCATTTTTGAACAACCACTTCATTGGGATGGCAAGTGGTCTCATCAGGCCCTAATTCCTTTAGATAGAAAATGCGTCTTTATAGGTTTGTCATCTTCATTGATTGCATCATCTTCTTTGATCAGAGTTAGTGCTGATTTCCTTGACACTCTATTGAGTTTTCTTTTCCCTTTCTTAGAGGTTTTACTTGCTGAAATATATTTTTTTATTTGTTAGGATCTTAGATACCCATGGATATAGTCACAATATCAAATAACCAACAAAAAAATAATATCACGATAACAAAATCACCATCAAAAGAACTAATCATTAAATATCAAAAGCAAATACATTCCATTAATACTTTGAATCAATGTTAGTTTCCTACTAAAATTAAAACCCAAGACTAATTCTAGACATAGTGATGCAACCCCTTATCAATCCAGCCCCAAGATTGAAAACTAATACACCCACTCAAATTGACACTACTAATATTTCCGACATCCCAACAAGAATTTTACAAAAATCAAATATTTCCAAACTTTTTTTTAATCGAAAAAGTATAGAACATACCAACGTTTTGCACACAACAACTGTAGAATCAAACCACACACAGCAACGGCACAATGAAGACAACAACAACTACCAATTATATATATAGACGTTAAAATAAAGAAAAAGTGTTGAAATAGAGGCATACAAGTGAAACTTGTCGTCCAATCGGTCCCCGAACCTCCACAATTAGGTGCTCATTAATCAAAGAAATCACGGTCGATGAAAGAAAATCAATATTACTGATCAATGGCCAAACGAATAATATTGTAGATGATGATGAAATATAATTCATCATCAACAGCTGCATCAAGTTGTTCCCTGGCGTAGACTTTGCAGATCTAGATTAGCCAAAAATTAAAAGAACGCAGACAAATAAATCAAATAAACGAATAGAAAAAATGATTGTTGAATCAGATCCAACAAAGAAATTTTTTACTTTTTACTTTTGAAGACGCAAAAGAGAAATATATTGAAATATTGAAACAACACCAAGTACAAGGAGTACTTTGAGGGTGAAAAAGCTACAAGTATTCAAATACCCGAAGAACCAACCAACACTTCATACTTAAAACCGAAACACAAAAAACCAGATTATACCCGAACAATACAACAACACTAAAACTCCAATACAACAGAGAAAAAAAAAGTGCAGAATTTACATATACCTATATTAAATCCAAACAGGCATCCGCTGGGAAATGGTATGGAGTGGCGGCAGTTGGGGAAAGGGTAGGAACTGGTTGCTACTAGGGTTATATGTTTGAAACCCTATATGTAAGTTGGGTTCTTTTATAAGGCTAGGAAAAACACACAGTTTCATATAGAGCTGTCAAATGGGCTGGTTTGGTCCAGCCTACCTCGGCCCACTTGATTCATGCTACCAAAATTGAGCACATCCCAATTAGAAGGAACGTTTCTTTTGAGGCCCCACAATATTTCTAAAACCTCCTAAATACACATCAGGTAGTTATCTACTAGATATGCGTTTTTCAAAAAAATGTGCATCTGGTGGTTAACTACCATATGTGTACGTACTTAGAGGGCTTTAGAGATATTGGGGGGCCTAAATACAAAACCCATGGGTTGACTAAAAAAGATAGGATCGTTTTTTCGTGCTTTTTTAACTGCCCAGCCAACAAAGAGAGGGTCGATAGGCTGGCCCGGTGGACCTAACCCATTTTGACAGCTCTAGTCCCATATGTCCTGTGTATACTATTATCCAACCTAAATGTAATACATTTTTTTTGAAAGAAACCTAAATGTAATACATGTTTTTTTGTTCTTGAAGAAAAGACATGGATTTTTTAATTCAAAATCTTGTAAAGAAGTTATTGGTGAAACGGTAGTTCCTAAGATTTTCCTTAATTTGCCGTTTTAAATTTGTTTCTCTTTAGTTTTTTTTTTTTCTAAAGGATTGTTTCTCTCTTTATTTGTATACTATTTATAGGAGGTGCGTTTGGTTTTGTTGCGGGTTGGGAGTTAGTCTTTGATCAGGTGTCAATAAATGTATTAAGTTGGTAGAAGTGTTGGGGTTTATTAATTAGCTATCTTGCATTTTCTTTGAGAAACGGGTGTAATTGTAATTGGTATTATTGGCCTCATTTCTCTTAATTGGTTCAACTATGTATTTTTCTTTTGTTGGTACCCAGGGATAGAGCCAAGAATTTAGTTTATCGGGGACCAAGTTAAAAGTAAAATTTAGTGTATTTTTTTTCATTATCGTGCATATTGAAACCACCACTTCATTGGATTTCCAATTTTCCAACTTGTTTTGAATCTACCGCTTTGTTTGAAACCTCGTTTTCTTCTTGTCGCAAATTTATTTTGAGAGCATTCTTCGGTATCCATGAGAATTAAAACAAAATTAATTAAAAATTTAAATTCAATTGAAAATAATTAAATATACAAGATTAATTAACGCCAAATGATTGAATACCAGATAATATAGTTTCGAATACAAATCCTCGATATGAGAGTGTTACCTTAATTGATCCGGATGTAATGCGAATTTGGGGAGCCACCTCGTTGGAAGGATATGTTCCGTTAGTCAGGCATAACTTCTCCATCATGTCAGTTAAGCGCATCTTCCTAGGCTTGTCATCTCCATTGATTGCAGCATCTTCTATAATTATAGATGATTGCGATTTTCTTGACACTATTGAATTTCCTTTGCCCTTTCTTGAACTTGCCACGTGTTAAAATAAATTTATATTTTAGGAGTCATAGGAGGACTACTCTTACCCATGTAATAATATAAATTTGTATTGGGTTCCATGTTGAAAACTTCATTTCCTTCAAAACCTATCCCAAATCACAAAAACATAAAATGGAATTCATATTTTAATTTTAGTTGGAATTTAGAATCTATAAAATTAATCAAAAAAATTGTAATTGTACAATATAATAAAAGTGGCCTCGAAAATATGATGTTCTCATCATGCACACAAATTGAACAATACAAAATAAATTATAAAATTCAAATAGACTACATTGAAATTCAAATTAATGGTCTTGGAACCATTTAATTTGTTCGGATAACCAAATTTGATTTTAAGTATGATAAAATTGTCATATGATGTTTTGCTCCATCTCAAATAATTTATAACCCAAAAATTCAAAATTCCTAATAAAACCCTAAAACCGAAATATGTTTGCATATAAGCTGGATTTTAAAGATCTCTGAATTCTAATTGAAGGTTTAATTCTCAAATTTGATTCTCAGATCTGAATTTACGACCATCCCTATATTACTTCTTGGGATAACTCATTTTGAATCATGTAACGCTATCCATAAAAATGCAAAGTTATGGAAAAGCTTAAAAATAAGGGGTAAAAATAGACGCTAAATTTTGTTTTGGGGTATAATTCACAAACACTTCAATTTCTCGAAATCTCATTCTTCAAACTAACATTTTATGAAAAGAAAAAAGATTGAAATATCCCAAGAATAAATTTAGTCGTTTATGTTACAATATAATTGAATCATTTTGGAATTTGAAAACAAAACTAAATTGTATTGAGATTGTATACCTGATTCGCCTGCTTGAATGGATTAGACATGAGCTCAATGTGTATCTAGTTTTTCTCTTTTCCTCTTGTAAAAATTTGTTTCACTGATTTTAGGCATGATTCACATGCTTCAATGGTAGCGAAACTTATATATTATTACGCTACTTAGTATTGATAAAATTTATAGAGTGAAAAATGGGCCGACCTTGAGCTTTTAGACCCAAAACATGTTGAAGAACATATAAATGAAACATATTAGATGCATTTACTTTTGGCAGTTCCTTATTTTTCTTATAAGATATTCTTTTCCACGCTTTTTTAAACACAAAATATGCATTTTGCACGCTTTTTTAAACACAAAATACGCATTTTTGCACACTTTTTTTAAACACAAAATACTCATTTATTGAAATCTTTTATGCAAAATACAATTTTTTGAATTAAAATTTTAATAAAAATTGGACCGTCATTCTCATAACACGATACACCTGCATATACAAGTTTTATTCAAAAATTTACTTTCTAAAATACAAATCTATGCATTCCAAAATTCAATTTTGGAGATCTTATACTTAAAATAACTAACTTCGACAATTGAATATGTGAACATGTGTCATCGCTCTAGCTGTATTCATTCATATGGAGTTCATAATAGATAGAGAATAAATTAATTGTATATTCTTGTAAATAAAAGAATTTAGTAAGTGTTGGGGCTTTTATTTTAGTTAAATTCTCTGTTGAAATATGTCTTGAATTAGTGTTGGGAAAATGTCCCACGTTGGAGAGTTGGAAGAAATATACATAGACTTAGTCATATAAATAAAAGTCTTGTGTGTTAGTATTTCTTGCACCAATAGTTAGTGGGTTTTGCTATAGCTAATATTACCTCTACTATTCAGTATCTGTAATCTTTAACTATCGATTATAGTGGAATTCTTTTCAGTGGCTCTGCCCGTGGATTAGTTGGTACATTGTTGGATACCACATTAAATCTTGTGTCGTTTTTCATTCTGTCTTTTACTACTATTGTCATTATTTTCGCGTCCCGTTGTAACATTCTCCAATCACCCCAAAATAATCTCTCCACCCTCTTGCAACATCCAGTTTTCTACGCAGTGATGACATCCAATTATAATTGTTAGTTAGTGTTGTTACAAAATCTTTTAGCAAGAGTTTGAGTCTTTTTTATTAGACTTTGTTAATGTAGCAACACTTTAGTTGAGGTTTGACTGATGTCCACAATTGTAATTCCCTTCTCTTTAAGCAATTAAAGAAGTGGGAGGATGTTTGTCCCTTGGTTGTGGATTCCATAATTGGTCGAAATAGAGCATTAAGTACAATTATTTTTGGATTTTTACCTAATTGAGTACAAAACACTTTTTTTTTTTTAAGCAAATGGGTGCAGATGGATCTGCAGCACCCTAAGTAGATTCAAATAAAAAGAGAAAATTACAAAGCTGGGGGGACATAAAACCTAACCCAGTAAAAACAAACAATACAGCCCAGCAGGGTGATAAAACACCACAGAACTTAATCCGAAACAAATTAGTATACACCACGCACAATCCAGCGCACCCGCGTACGAGCACGAAACTAAATTGCAAAAAAAAGAGGCGCATAGTTCACCTGCATCAGACCAGTTCTTCAAAGCGGGGAGTGGATCCGACCGCCAACACGGTAATTACCAGATCCACATGCACCAACAATTTACTACAACAACTGCAGCAAATTAACTGCCATTTCTGGCATATTTCAGAACCGGAGTGGAAAACACAACCAGTATCAGATGACCAACATACCCTTACGGGTTTTAATAGAACCAAACCCTTTCAGGTTTTCGAATCGAACCAGACAGACGGCGGCAAGGCAAGCCACCGCCGTTGAGAGAAACCAACGATCGACGAACAAACCCAAAGGGTTTTTGAGAAACAGGAACAGATCTGCATAAAACAGATCTTGGATGAAGGAAAATCTGGCAAAACCACAACCACCACAGCACAAGGTCGCGGCGGTTTTGGATCAAAACAGAAAACCCAAGGACCCAATCGTGTAACAACACGATTTAACAAAAACGACGGCGAACGTCGCAACCGAGGCAACCACCCTTCACCGGCGGCGAGAGCTGAGAACAGAACCTTTGGATTTAGGGACGAAGAGGTGGTGCCGTCGAGAACCGACGTGAGCACCACCAGAAACCAGATCTACATCTTGATAAAAGATGTTTGGATTTTAGGGTCGTGTAGAGAGGAAGACGGTGAGGTGGTGGTTTGGTTAGGTGAGTACAAAACACATAAAAGATATAGATATAAGCATAGTAAAAAAGAGATGAAAATAGAGAAATAGACTTTATATTTGATTGAATGTCTCTAATACAAACCGCTTCGCAAACACCCTAATGTTAAGTACAATTATTTTTGGGTTTTGATCTTATGGACTACAAATGCTTAAAAGAATTAAATAAATGAAAACTAATATATAGATAAAGTAGTGAAATGATCTATACTAGCCAAACAATGTGACATATAGTGGCCAGCTTCTAGTCGGCTAATTTTGAAGGTAGTGTGGTTTCCCTCATTGATTTAATGTCCAACCTCTGTTCGGGCTAAATTGAGTGTGCTTGACTAGATAGTTTTTGCATAGATTTAAAAACTGGACCGGTGATTGACTCGGTAAGGGTACTGAGTTCTGGGTAATTGGTCGAACCATTGGGTCACAGATCGAACCGCATGACTGAACCATGAATAAAAAAACTCGGTTATATGACTCGGTCTCTATAATTTTTTTTTGTGTTGTTGAATTAAACTGTACCGAATAATTTTAATCTCTAAATAAATTATATATTTTTGTGCACTTAATTGGAGCACGTTTTTATAAAATAAATAGAAACATCTTGATATATGCCCATTAAATGTAGTTGCATATATTTGTTGAGAGATATAACACATATTCAAATAAATATTAAAAAATATTTCACTTCAAATCTACAAGTATAACAAAAAAAAAAAAACAAGTGTGCTAAAATAATAGTTATAATGACGTAAAATATTTATAAAAAATATTTGTATTGTATAGTCATTTTTTATTCAAGTATACTTCTATACTAGTTTTTTTTAGAGGAGTTTTTTTTCCTTTGACAAGTTTAGAGGAGTTTTGTACTAGTTAATAATTAATATGTTTGAGCCCATATATGTGATGGCATGGGATTATATTTTCTACTTATCCCAAAACGTGTTTATTATAAGAGTAGTGCTAGCAACATTATCTTTTAAACACTCTCTTTAATACTCATTATTTAATTGGATTAAATCAATGTAGGTTCTACATTTTGGAAATGAAACTCACATAAAATGGTGTGCCATATATTGATTTCACTCAATAAAAGAGTGAGTATTTGAAAGAATGGTCAAAAGAGAGTGTTGCTAGCATTCTTCTTATTATATATAAACAGTTAGAAGCGATTTGTTCATAAAATATGGTGGCAGTGCAGTGGTAAAGTTGGTACTACCAGGATAAGTGTCGCGTGTTCAACACCCTTCGTAGCCTTTTTTAATAAAATTAATTTAATTGAGTTTTTGTTTCAACATCAAATCGGCACGGTTTGGCAAAACCGCCGGTTTTCAGCAGTTTTGATCGAGTCATATCGGTTTGAAAACATGACTGATCAAATTGGCAACTCGAACCGACCACCCCATCAATTTTTAAAACTATAAGTTTTTGTACTTCAGAATTTTTTGGACAAAAGTTGTTTTGACAGAATTGACATCTGTCTCGCCTCTTTGTTGTTGTTTCCAATATAGTTTTTATGTTGCTTCCGAAAGTTTTTCTTCAACACTGTTGATGTGGTTGCTGATATTTGTTTGCTGCAGAGTGTTTTCTGCTATGAAGCCCAGATACGGATACGGGTACGGGTACGATACGATACGGGTACGCGGATACGTCAAAAATTTCAAATTTAGGATATGATACGGCTTAGATACGTTTACAATTTTTTAAATATATATATTAGACATACACGCACATAAAAAATAAATAGCATGAAATCTTAAAACTAATTACACCAAGTCAAACTACAATGGATCACGATTCACCAATTAAGATAATAATTCTTTAAACCAAAACATACCATATAAATAACTTGCACTATGAAGATACCAAGGTAGTATAAAGATAGTCACCCTTTTCAAGTCATGACCAGTATAATGATTACAATTTACAAAAAATAATACTTGTGATCAAAATACAAATTAGAGTTTTGTCTAAATCAAAATATGTTTTGACCCCTATATTATAATTTATAATTCACATGTATAATAAAAGTATAAAACTAGTACAGCAAATGGTTCACAAAAAAATAAATAAATAAATAAACTCATGTTGTATTTTTAACACACGTATCCCGTCCGTATCCTACCTATTAAGCCGTATCCCGAATTATTTCTCCGTATCTCGAACGTATCCGTAACGTATCCCATATTTTTTTAAATAAAACTTAAATTAAATCCTTCGGATACTTCTGGGATACGTATCCGGGCGTATCCGCGACGTATCGGTATCCGATACGTATCCGACACGGATACGGCACCATTTTGGAGTATCCGGGCTTCATAGGTTTTCTGGTGTGCCAATGTCTATTGTTGACGTGTGTTTTCTAGTGAGTAAAAAGCAGGGTGTTTTGTTATTTGGGGTTTAGTATTTGGTGTGGTAGTGTTTGTTGCCATGTATGTTTTGGTGTTTTTATCTCTTGTTTTTGATATTGTACGGTCTTTGCATTCGCATCTTCTTTGCAAGCCTAGCCTATCTTGTGCTTGTAGTTGCGCTTTTAGAAATTAGGCTTATTTATACCTTTAGTCCCTGCACATGAAGCTCATTTGAAATTTGGTTCCTAAACTTAATAATTATTTCAAACAACCAGTGCAATTATTAATCACTTAACATTTGGTTCTTCAACCCAGTTAATTAGGTGATATGGCACTCCTGATTGGTTGGTTCACTTGCTGACTCATCAAAAATGTGAACAGACCAAAATACCCTAGAGGCTTTCAGACAAACGTGAAATTACCAATTTGCCCCAAGTTGATCTTCTTCCTCACTAAACTCATCTTCTCCACCATCTTTTCTTTAGCTTCACCTTCGACATTTTGTTCATCCCAATTCTTCCTCGTCTTCGCTGACCCAGCTAACATATTAGAAACCTTAGAAATCCTTGCTACCATCTTCTTCTTCGCAGTGGAATCTCCAACAGCCGGCGAAAACTTGATTCCACCAGACAACCTTCTCCCCGGAGAAATCGAAGCTCTTCTAGGATTCGGCAAAGGCTGCTTCCTTGCCGTCGGAGACGGCTGTCTATACTTAGACGGAACAATAATCGCAGCCTCCCGTGAAACCTTCCGATTCTCCTCCCGATCAGAAACTAAACTCGGAACCACACATTTCGACGTCACCGATGAAGAAGATCTCTTCATCTTTCTCGCCGGAGATGGATCTCTCTAAGCAGAGATTTTACTAAACCTCCCTGCAGATTGTGACCTTTTAGCAGTCGCTGAAGATGAAAATCTTTGCTTCGGCGGTAAATTATATCGCGGAGCAAGTGGTTTCCATGAACGAACATTGTTCAACTTCTGTTGTTGTTGCTGTTTCTATTGTTGTTGTTGATTGATCTGAATCGAAGATTGTGCGGTGGTTGTGTTGGTGGAGAGGTAGAGTGAAAGAGGATCATCAGAATCTGACAAAGGTTGAATGGTGAAATGACGAGTGGTAGGTGAAATGCAAGCATAAAGTGATGAAACAATAAGGAAGAGGAAGAAGATAGAAAGGAAATCTGAGAATGGAAGAGGGAAGTAGAAGACATTTTTGTCATTTTTGCATTGGCTGGTTTCATTAAGGGTATTTTGGTCAATTTCTGTCAAAAAATTCAAGTCAACAACCATTTATTACAGTCAACATTGGATATGTCACCTAGTCACCACCACCTCAACGAGATTATCGGCTCAGAGACCAAATTTCAAATGATTAATAATTGCAGTGACCGTTTAAATAGTAAGTTTAGGGACCAAACTTCAAATGAGTCTTATTTGCAGGGACTAAAAATATAAATAAGCTAAAAATTAATAGAGGTTTTGTTGGACCTCCCTCGCCTATTGAACTTGCACGAGGTACCAAAAACTATAGAGAATGTCTTCCTTCTATTGAAAAGTGTTTAAGAAACTTTTGAGATAATTGATAATAAACTAAATTGCACTCAGAACATTTTTATATTTATATATGAATAAAAGACTGCACCAGAACACCAACATAAGTACATAACCTGTAGTTTTAAACATTTTTTCATTTGTAGACTAATGAACAAAGGAAGAAATAATGTACCCTACTGTTGGTTAAGTAGTAAAACTTCAATAAAAAAATCATTTGTAGACTATAACGTAGCAAGCTGATATAAGTCAGCAACTTTGCAGACTAACGTAGAAGTGGACTTTAAGCACATTTATGCTAGAATCCCAAAACCGTTTAATTCACCAATTTCGCCACCTATCAATAGGTTTTAGTATTTTACAATCAATGTAAACCTTTCACAAGAAGCATTTTTGTACCGGTTAGTTGAACATTTTCTTGTACCAGTTCTCTCTAAACATAAAATTATGACAAATTTTTATTTACTGTGTGTAGAGGTTATTTATCTGAATTGACATCAATCAAAATCATTTATTTGAAGTAGCTAATGAATTTGATGGAGAAGAGTTGAAGTTTGAAACTAGGAGCGCAAGAAGAAGTAGATCAAAGAAGAAGAGGAATGAGAAGGAAATAGGGAAATGATTGAAATTAATATCCTTGTTGATTGTTTTATGTGAAAATTAAATTTGAAGAAATAAGGTTGATAGTTGAAAATATTTGGTTTGACAACATTAATTTTATATGACAACCACGGGTAAAGGACTAAAGGTTACCAAACCAAATATCTTCAACTATCAACGTGTTTATTCAAAATTAACTTTCACATAAAACAACCAACAAGGATATTAATTTCAATCCTTCCCTGTTACCTTCCCATGGGGTTCCTCTTCTTTTTTGATCTACCTTTACTTGTGCTCCTTCCCATCAAACCATTTTCATTTCCATCTCCATGCATATGAGCACATCATCTACATATCATGGGTTACATCCCCACACCCATCCTCTTTAATTGGCACATTATTTTCCTGCAAGAATGAAATATATATTTTATCACTAGAAATCAAATTCTATATTCCAAAAAATGTAGGAAGGTATTAATGATATTAAACAAATACTTTAACCACTATTTTTTTTTTTAAAATTGATAAATTCATTCCGAGTAATATAGTTATTAACATCTGATTAATCAAAGAAATCACAGTTGATGAAATAAAATAAATATCACTGATGAACGATCAAAAGAATGACATTGTATGACGAAATAAAAATCATCATCAACAATTGAAGCTAAATCAAGTTATACCATGGCGTAGAAATTGCATATCTGAATTCACAAAAAATAAAAGAACATAGAAAAATAAAAACAATAAAAACAATAAATAATTAAATCCTACAAGAAATAAAAGTGAAGAATATATATACCCATAGTTCATGCACCCGCTGGGAGAGCATAGAGGGTGGCAGCTGCTAGGGAAAGGGTAGAGAGTGGCAGCTGCTAGTGTTTTAGTTTGAAACCCTATAAAAGTGAGATGCACCAAGGTGGGTTTATATAAGACTTGAAGAAAACTTGGATACAATTTCATATGTCCTGTTTATACTGGTATCCAATCTAAATGTAACACGTGGATTTTTTAATTCAAAAATTGACTAAGATAACGCTGATGCTTTATTCCTTTATTTGCAATTTTAAATTTGTTTCTATTCAGTTTTAATTTTGTTTCCTTTATTTCTAATTTTCCTGATTTATATGAGGCGTGTTTTGATTTGTTGTGGATTGGGAGTTTGTTGTATTTGATTCGGTGTATTAAGTTCGCATTAAGTTTCAATAGTTTTTTTTCTTCATAAAATCCAAACTAAACGGTATAAAATTAGATCGGACTAGATCAAATTTTTTATAAGTCATCTAAACTGAACCGCAAGTATTTAAATTTTTTAATCGAATTATTTTTTTACTTCAAAACCGTTCCATATCTCACATTGCGAACAACCTACAATTTATTAATAAAAACTTAACGTGTGTATTATTTACGTCACATCTCAATTTAACTAGCTATTATCGTGATGACATCATTACTGAAATTGTGAATTGAGTTTTACTTTTCTTAATCCCTTTATTCCTCATTTTTATCTCCATTCTCCTCTCTGTTTTTTTAAAAGCCAAATTAAATACTTCTTTGTCCTTAGTTATAAGATTCTTTTGAGAAAATTTTGTGTCCCTTTTTATAAAACTCCTTTTGTACTTTTAATTTTGTTTCCTTTATTTCTAATTTTCCTGATTTATATGAGGCGTGTTTGGATTTGTTGTGGATTGAGAGTTTGTATTTGATTTGGTGTCAATAATGTATTAAGTTTGTACGAACTTCGGGGATTTATTAGCTTTCTTGTATTTTATTTGGGTAGCCGGTTTATTTGTAATTGGTATTGTTTGGCCTCTTGTCTCTCTCTTTTTTTTTGACAAAAACAAGTCTGACTCATTTTATTAAACAAAATATTTTTCAATACAATGAAGAATTAACTCAACACTATTGTGACTAGCCCAAGAATTGGCCTCTTTTCTAATGGTATGAGGAGCCATATCCGCTTGTCTCCTAACAAACTTGACCTCAAAGTTTAAGTGGGACTACACACTAGAAACAATAGCACTATATTTAGACGAGCCTTGGACATTCGAGTAAATAGCTATCGCAAGAATTTGATAGTAACTCTTGAACACAATTCTATTGGTCTCTAGTCTCTTAATTGGTCCTGCTTTGTATTATCTATTATATTCAATGGAGATAAAAAGAGAGGAAGAGAGGAATCGAGTAAAGTAAAACTCAATTCACATATTTTCCCAATAACGGAGTCAGCATGATAATAGATGGTTAAGTAATGATGTAGAATAAATAATATACATGTTTTGTTTTTCTCGATAAACTATACTAGGTTGTTCGCAATTTGATTTGGATCGGTTATGAAATAAAAATCATTCGATCAAAAAAATTAAATATTCGTGGTCCAGTTCAGTTTAGATGACTTCTAAAAAAAATCCAATCAAATTAAAATGATTTTATGCAGTTTAGTGTAGATCTGTTGTTGCATATCCAATTTACAACTTTATGAAAAAATCTATTAAACTAATATCATAAAAACGTGAAAAAATCATATGTTTGAAGCAAACTATAACATATAATATTTAAAAATTAACAATTAAGAACGAAAACAACTGACTATGTTTGAAACATATGAAATAGCAAAAACTATATCGAATTTAACTAATACGTGTTATTAAAAAAAATAAAAAACCAACAAATAATAGCTTAACACAATATAATATGTATATTAAAAAAATATTTATGTATAGTTCTTGGTTAAATTCAGTTTAGAAAAATGAATCTAAAATTTGATCTGATTTGAGCAGTTGTTAACAATAACACATCCCAACTGTAATAAAATTCTAGTTTTGTGCATTTTTCAATTTTTTTATTGATTTGCGCTTTTATGTTGGATTGATTTGGATATGAACATCCCTAATAAACGGTATCAAAATGACTTAACGAACTATACTTAAGGGGGTGTTTGTTCTTGGTTAAAAAATTATTCCCAAGAATGTAAATGGTACTAATATAGATTCCTATATTTGTTGCATAGTCATAAAATATTAACTCTTTATTCAAAAAATAAATAAATAAATAAAAAATTAACTCCTACATATAAAACATGTCCCGTATTTTCTACTTTTCCAACATGTTTTGAATCTACCACTATGTTTGAGACCTCATTTTCTTCTTGTCGCATATTGAGTGCATTCTATGATATCCATGAAAAGTAAGACAAAATTAATTCAAAATTTAAATTCAATTGAAAATAATTAAATATAAAAGATTAATCGACGTCAAATGATTAACCGTGAGATAATATAGTGTCGAATAAAACTCCACAATATAAGAGTGTTACCTTCATTGATCTAGATATCATGCAAAATTGGAAAGCCACCTCATTGGAAGGATATATTCCCTCAATCGAGCATAACTTCTTCATTAATTATGTCACATATTTCAGTGTCAATCCTATGGATAATATCTCGTGGAATTGGCTGTGGCATATATATTCCCGCTCTAGAAAAACTGTAGTTCTTCCTTTGGACTGCTCTCCATAATTCTCTTCCTACGAGATCAATGTTATGTCATCGTGGCATGCTTCAATCGAATCTCTGCCCTAGATGTAATCAACAGGGCCGTTCCTATGAAAATGGAGACCCGGCTCTGAAAGTAAAAGTAGGCCATTAATAAAATAAAATTAATTTTTTTTCAAAGACCATTCTTTTATTTAATTGAACCCAAGATCATGGGAAAGCCAACACAATACAGTACCACTGGGCCACACATCCAAATTTGATAATATTACCACATCATTAATATATATTCCTTTTTTACTTGCATTATATATCAAAAAAATATATTTTGGGCCCCCAAATTTTGGAGGCCCAGCTCCATAGAGCTGTTTGCACCCCCCAAGGAACGGCCCTGGTAATCAACATGCTGAAACAATTCTTCATTGTTTGCGAGATTTTGAGTTCGCAACCATTTTCTGGAAATCTACTGGTTTTGTGGACCATTTATTCTACCAAGGGGACGACTTATATGATAGGATGCTACTTGTTGGTGGTTGTGGCGTGGGAGGAATAAGTTGTGTATTGCGAATGAATTGGTGTCTTCCTTCACTTTAAGGCACACCACCTTTAATTATGCTCAGCTGCTATCGAAGTATTTCCTTAAACAGCGACATGAATCTGTCACGAGGTCGACGAAGTGGAATGCGTCCAATGTGAATGGCATGATTTTAAATGTTGATGGGAGCAGTCTTGGTAATTCCGGTGTTTCCTGGGGGTTTGCTAGTGGGATCTTTTTCCCTGGATAGCTGATTCTTCCATTTTGTTTTTTCCTTTTGCCTTTGTAACCAAAAAAAAATTATATATATATATATATATATATATATATATATATATATATTAATTTAATCTTGATCGCAAAATATATTTCCAGGTTTGCCATCTTTATTGATTGCATCATCTTCTTTAATTCTAGTCGGTTGTGATTTTGTTGACACTCTATTGAAATTTAATTTCTTTGCCCTTTCTTATTGTTAGTTTGTTAATTCAAGTTTGTTAGTGATGTAATCATGTTCAGTTGGTTAATCACATTAGATTTTTGTTTGTTATTGATTAGTTACAAGTTCCCTAGAATTTAGCTAAAGCACTGAGTTTCAGAGTCTGAGGTTGCTTCAAGCAATCTAGCATAGCTTTTGTATATAAGCCAATTCACTTATACATTCTCATTAATCAATAACACAATTTCCTTTTCTCATTCTCTCTAAATTCACAAAAAATCAGAAAACTTCTAAGATCAAATAGTTGCTTAAGAAAGTTAAGCTTCATAGCTGCGCTAACAAATTGGCATCTTGAGCCTTTGGTTTCGTTCTAAGGGATAATCAAGATCTTCAATCATGTAAGTACATAGAAGAAACGCTGAAGGAAGTACCATGAATGGTAACAGCAGCTTCAACACTCATCTTCCAATTCTTGAAGCACGCAATTGGGAAAGATGGAGTGCAGTGATGAATCTGTTTGGAGCACAAGATTTGCTTGAAATTGTGAAGAATGGAGTTGGTGAGTTAGCTGTGAATGCAACAGAAGTGCAAAGGAACGCACACAAAGAAATGAGGAAGAAAGATTGCAAGGCTTTGTTCTTGATTCAACAGAGTCTTGATGAAGCAAATTTTGAAAGAATCTCAAAAACAGTTAGTTCTAAGGAAGCATGGGATATTCTTTCAAAGTATCATGAAGGGGATTATAAGGTGAAGTTGATTAAGCTTCAATCACTGAGAAGGAAATTCGAATTGATGCAGATGGAAGATGAGCAAAAGATTGCAGAGTACATCTCCAAACTCATCAGTATTGTGAATCAGATGAAGGCTTGTGGAGAGACTATGACTGATCAACAAATTGTTGAGAAGATCATGAGGACTCTATCATCAAGGTTTGATTACATTGTTGTGGCAATTCGGGAATCAAAAGATGTAAAAACCTTGAAGATTGAGGAGCTGCAGAGTTCACTAGAAGCTCATGAATTGATGGTTTCAGAAAGAAGCAGTGAAAGATCAATTCAACAAGCCTTACAAGTTCAAACTATCAAGAAGGATGGTTATGATAGGAAGAACTACAAGAAAGGGAAGAATAACACTAAGGGAGGAAACTGGTCTAAAGGCAAGAACAAAGAAACTGACAAAAGTGAATCTTCAAAAGAAAGAAACTCTAGTCAAAAGAAGAGAAATTTTGATAAGAAGAAGATTTAGTGTTTCAAATGTGAGAAATTTGGACACTTTGCTTCTGAATGTTGGTATGGTAAGGGAAAACAAGGTCAGAATGATGAGGAACAAGCTAAGATTGCACAAGATGATTCAGATGATTCATTATTATTGATGGTTACAACAACTAGTACTGAGAGCTGCAATTCAAAAAGTTGGTTCTTGGATACTGGTTGTTCTAATCACATGACTGAAAACAAAGCATGGTTGAGGGAAGTTGATCATGGAAGGAACACAAAGGTGAAACTTGCAGATCATAGTACATTAACTTTAGAAGGTATGGGGAAGATTGCTATTGAAGGAAAGAATGGAAAAGTAGCAATAATTGAAGAAGTTCTGTATGTCCCTGGAATGCATTGCAATTTACTTAGTGTTGGTCAACTCATTCAGAAAGGATACTTAGTTACTATGAAGGATAATGTTCTGAAGTTGTTTGATAAACATCAAAGGTTAGTCTTGAAAACTTCCCTTGCAAAAAATAGAACATTTCAAACCAATATGAAAGTTGTAGAGTTGAACTGCTTATCTGCAATGGTAAAAGATGAAGATAGCTGGTTATGGCATTATAGGTTTGGTCATCTTAATTTTAGAGGTCTTAATCAACTGGTTGATAAGGAAATGATTCTTGGTGTACCAAAAATTGAGATACCTAACACAGCCTGTGATACTTGTTTGTTGGGCAAGCAACCTAAAAATGCATTCAGTTCAAGTACTGCTAGTAGATCAAAGGAGCTACTCAATGTTGTGTACTCAGATGTATGTGGTCCTTTAGAGGTTCCTTCATTAGGGGGCAACAGATACTTCATAAGTTTTGTTGATGAGTTCAGCAGAAAACTCTGGTTATATTTGATTAAGACCAAAAGTGAAGCATTTGATATGTTTCAGAAGTTCAAAATCTTAGTAGAAAAGCAAAGTGGAAAATCTATTAAGGTTTTAAGAACTGATGGTGGTGGTGAGTATACCTCAAAAGTGTTTGAGAGATTTTGTGAAGACAATGGTATTATACATGAAGTAACTGCTCCTTATACTCCACAACACAATGGTTTGGATGAAAGAAGAAACAGAAGTCTGCTTGACATGACCAGAAGTATGTTGAAATTGAAGAAGATGCCTAATACTTTTTGGGGAGAAGTTGTAAGAACTGCAACCTACATCTTGAATTGATGCCCCACTAAGAAACTGAATCAAATCCCTGAAGAAATTTGGCTAGGATGCAAGCAGTCAGCTAAACACTTAAGAGTTTTTGGCTCCTTATGTAACAAACATATCCCTGATGCAAAGAGAAGAAAGTTAGGGGATAAAAGTGAGCCTATGATAATGGTTGGTTATCATGAAACAGGTGCATACAGGTTAGATCATCCTCTAACTCATTCAATAGTGATTAGTAGGGATGTTAAAATCTGTGAGAATGAAGCTTGGGATTGGAACAAGAAAGAGAAGAGTTCCAATCACACAGTTCCCACAATAATTGAAGAAGATGATCAAGTTGAACATGTTCAACTTGATACTGAAGTTCAAGCTGAAGTACATGTTGAAGAGAATCAAGCTACTAGAACTTCAGGGAGACAGAGATTTGCTTCCACAAGGTTAGCTGGACATGAAGTTATTCCAAATAATCTAGTTAATGAAGAAGGGGAATTTGTTCACTTTGCCTTATTAGCAGATGCAGAACCAATCAACCATGAAATAACACTGAATGAAGAAGTGTGGAAGAATGCTATGATTGAAGAGTTGAATTCAATCATCAGAAATAACACATGGGAACTGACTGAACTACCTGTTAGCAAGAAACCTATAGATGTGAAATGGATTTTCAAGTTGAAACTGAAGCCAAATGATGAAGAAGCCAAACACAAAGCTAGACTAGTTGCTAGGGGATTCATGCAGAAGGCTGGTATGGATTACTTTGAAGTATATGCCCCAGTAGCAAGATTAGAGACTGTGAGACTGATAGTTGCTATAGCTTGTGGAAGAAACTGGCCAATGTATCATTTGGATGTAAAATCTGCTTTCCTAAATGGTCCTTTAGATGAAGAAGTGTATGTAACACAACCACCAGGTTTCAAAATCAAAGGGAAAGAAGATATGGTGTATAGATTACACAAAGCACTCTATGGACAGAAGCAAGCACCAAGAGCTTGGAACAAAAGAATTGACAGTTTCCTTGTGCAGCAAGAATTTGTTAAATGCAAGTCTGAATATGGTGTATATGTGAAGAAAGGAATTGAAGGTAATCATTTACTCATCTGTCTCTATGTAGATGACTTGATAGTGATTGATAGTGATGTGAATGAGATAGAAGCATTCAAATCTCAGATGATGAGTGAGTTTGAAATGTCAGACTTAGGAAAATTGATATATTTTCTAGGCCTGGAGTTTACTGAAAATGCAGAGGGACTGGTAATGCATCAAATGAAGTATGCATCTGATATATTGAAGAGGTTCAATATGATGAACTGCAATCCATCATCATCACCTGCTGAGACAAATGTAAAACTAGTAATGAATGAAGAAGAAGAACTTGTCGATCCTACATTGTTTAAGCAAATTGTTGGATCACTGAGGTACCTATGCAATAGTAGGCCTGATATTGCATATGCAGTTGGTATAATCAGTAGATTCATGAGTGAACCTAGAGTATCTCATCTGCTAGCAGCCAAAAGAGTAATGAGATACATCAAAGGAACATTGTAGTTTGGCATTCTATTTCCTAAGTGCCTGAATGAGAACTCTGGAGAATTGATAGCTTACTCTGATGCAGATTGGTGTGGAGATAAGCATGATAGAAAGAGCACCTCAGGTTACCTATTCAAGTTTCTGAATGCCCCAATTTCATGGTGTGCTAAGAAGCAACCAGTTGTGGCATTGTCAACCTGTGAATCTGAGTATATTGTAGGGTGTATGACAGCATGTCAGGCAATTTGGCTTGAAAATATACTCAAGGAGATAGAGATAGAGGTTAGCAGACCAATAACATTGTTCATAGATAACAAATCTGCTAAAACTTAGCCAGAAATCCAGTTTTACATGGAAGAAGAAAGCATATAGAAGCTAAGTTTCATTTTCTGAGGGAGCAAGTGAACAAAGGAGCATTGCAGGTTGTTCATTGTTCCACTGAGTTGCAGCTTGCAGACATATTCACTAAGTCATTGAAGGTTGACAGGTTCATCAAGTTTGATTGGCATGAAGGAAGTGGAAACTTGAATTAAGGGAGCATGTTAGTTTGTTAATTCAAGTTTGTTAGTGATGTAATCATGTTTAGTTGGTTAATCACATTAGATTTTTGTTTGTTATTGATTAGTTACAAGTTCCCTAGAATTTAGCTAAAGTTCTGAGTTTCAGAGTCTGAGGTTGCTTCAAGTAATCTAGCATAGCTTTTGTATATAAGCCAATTCACTTGTACATTCTCATTAATCAATAACACAATTTCCTTTTCTCATTCTCTCTAAATTCACCAAAAATCAGAAAACCTCTAAGATCAAACAGTTGCTTAAGAAAGTTAAGTTTCATAGCTGCGCTAACACTTATAATGTCACATGCTGAAATATATTAATATTTGTTAGGAATTTCAGGAGGACTACTCCTACCCAATAATATATATTTCTACCAGGTACCATGTTTTGAAAGCATCATTTCCTTCACAACCTATCCCATGTAACGAAACAAAAAAGAAAATTATAATTTTAGTTGAAAATTGGAATCTTCGAAATTAATCAAAATATTTGTAACTGTACAGTATAATAAAAGTGGCCTCTATAATATGAGTTTCTCTTTTATTTGGATGAATCTAATCTAGCTTTTATGTTTGCATGCCCTTCTTGTATGTGTCCTCTAATGTTCGATGATTAAGATAAATATTTTTCAAGCTAATTTTATAGCCTAAAAAAACATACAAGAAATCAAGCCAGAGACATAGTAAGCATTATATATAATTGATCTTGAAGTAATTATCCGGACAAGCTGTTGGTGATGAAATATGTGAGATTTGATTATTTCAATTATTTTCCATTGTAATTTCATACATACATACATACATACATACATACATACATACATACATATATATATATATATATATATATATTGTAAATGTTCACAATAATATCAAGAGCATAACTTAAAAAGCTTACATTAGTAATTTATAAACCTAAATTTAAAAGACCCTCCTTCAAAAAATTAAAAGACCCAATGGTGTAAGTCCAATATCATTTTATCTAACATTAAACATTATTGCTCAAAAAAAAAACATTAAACATTAAGCTTCGAGAAAACTAACCCTGAAAATAAAATTTCAATCCAACTAATATCATAAACAACAAAGATGGTCAACTAAAATATGAGCAGTAGCCAAAGAGAGGAACGTCGTATAGTAAAACAACAAAGAGATGAACCATCAAAAAGAGGAATCAAATCTTCGGAAAAAAAAAAAATCAAACAGAAGAACCAAGTACAAGATGAGCAATCAACCAGATTATTCAAGAATTGTTTATAACAAGATTCACTCCTTCAGGTGAAAATATACAATAGACCTCAAGTGACCTCTAACTATTAAGAATAGAACTGATTAGCAGCATGATAAAGTAAAACTCATTTGCTTTACTCGTGAAACCTTAAATTTTTCAAACAATTAAAATTTAAAAATATATTTTAAATAAAAATAAAACCATGAAATTCTAAAAAGATATTTGAATTATAACTTAAATTTTCAACAATTAATCCCTATAAGTTTATTAACTAGTTGCACACTGAAAAATTAAAATAGACACACACAAATTGAACAACAAACAATAAATTATAAAATTCAAATATACTACACCAATAGTCAATTTAATGGTATTGGAACCATTTACTTTGTTGTGGTTCCGATAGCCAAATTTTATTTAAGTATTATAAAACTGTCGTGGGATGTTTTGTGATTGTCCATCTCAAATAACTTGTAACCTGAAAATTCAAAATTTCTACTAAAACCCTAAAACCAAAATATGTTTGCATATTAGCTTGATTTTAAAGCTCTCTGAATTTTAATTGAAGATTTAATTCTCAAATTTGACGCTCAGATCTATTTGATTCTCGGATCTGAATTTATGACTATCTCTATAATGCTTCCTTGGATAGCTCATTTTGAAACATGTAACCATTATCCATAAAATGCAAAGTTATGTAAAAGATTAAAACCAAGGGGGAAATAGACACCAAATTTCGTTTTGGGGTATGATTCACAAACACTTCAATTTCTAGACATCTCATTCCTCAAACTACCCTTTTATAAAAGGAAAAAAGATTGCAATATCCCCAAAATTAATCTTGTCGATTATGTTGCAAATAATTGAATCATATCGGAATTTGCAAACAAAACTAAATTGTCCTATGATTGTATATCTGATTCACCTGCTTAAATGGATTAGGCATGGACTCAATGTGTGTCTAGGGTTTATCATTTGTTCTAGTAAAAATTTGTTGCACAATTTTCACTAATGATTCGCCTGCTTCAATGGTAACAAAACTTGTATATCATTATCCTACATAGTAATGATAAAATGTATAGGGTAAAACTGGACCGACCTTGAGCGTTTAGACCCAAATCATGTTGAAGAACATATAAATCAGCCAAATTTGATGCATTAACTTTGACACCTCCTTAGTTTTCTTAAAAGCTACTCTTTTGAATGCTTTGTTTAAACACAAAATACTAATGTATTAAAATATTTTATGCAAAATATTATTTTTTTAAAGAAAATTTTAAATGAAAAATGGAACTTAATTTTCATAACACGATACACCCGCATATATAATTTTATTCAAAAAATTAATTTCTAAAATACAAATATATGCATTCCAAAATTCAATTTTTGGAGAGCATATACTTCAAATAACTAACTTCTACCATTGAATATGTAAACATGGGTCACCAATCTAGTTGTATTCATATGAAGTCCACAATAGATATAGAATAAATTAATTGTATATTTCTGTAAATAATTTTTTTTTGTAGGTATGAGGGCTTTTACTTTACTTGACTTCTCCAATCACCCAAAAATAACCCCTTCACCCTCTTGCATAACATCTTGAGAGTTAGAATCTTGTAAATCTTATTTCAATCTAAAAATATAGGATTGTCGTGATAAAAGGTGTAACATCCAAAAAAATTACGCAGTAATGAATCCCAATCATAATAGATAGTTAATTAGTTAATGTTGTTACAAAGTCTTTTAGGAAGAGGTTGAGTCTTTTTTTATTGGACTTTGTTGATGGAGTAAAACTTTAGTTGAGGTTTGACTGATGTCCTCAACTATAATTCCTTTATGTTCAAGAAATTAAAGACGAGGGAGGACGTCTGTTCCTCAGTTGTGGGTTCCTTAACTACTCCAATAGAGTGTTAATCACAAATATTTTTGGGTTTTGACCTAATTGACTACAAAATGCATAAAAAATATAGATATAGAGAAATAAACTTCATATTTGATTGGATGTGTCTAATACAATGTGAAAATGGAGTATTTATATACAAACACTACCTCTACTAGCCAAATGATGTCGTCTACATTGTCCATCCTTTGCTCGACTAATTTTGAGGGTAGTGCGGTTTCCCTCAATGAGGGGATCTTGGTGCCCCATGTTTGGCTCTTAGTCTCAGCCTTCACGGTATGATATGTTGACAAAGTCCTAGGTGCAAATCCTTTACGAACGTGCCTAATTTCTCATATTTCTTTGCATTTAGTAGTGCTATGAACGACATCAAAACACCCCTAGCATGAGGGACAATTATTTTTGGGTTTCAATCTAATGGACTACAAATGCTTAAAAAATATAGATAAATGCACACTAATATAGAGATAAAATAGAGAAAATAAGCTTTATGTTTGATTGGATGTCTCAAAAACTTTGTGTAAATTGAGTATTTCTATGCAAAAAAAGATCTATACTAGCCAAACAACATGGTCTGCAATGTTTGTAATATCCTGCTTAAATTATAGCAGTTGCAATATCATTTTAATCGTGTCAGAGAAAGATTAGACTGAGAAGGGATATGATGATAATTGTTTCTAAGTATATAAATACATGCCAAGCCACTTTCCCATTCATTTCCTTCTCATCTTTCTCTCAATATGATGAGCCCTTACTCCCTCATCCTCTCTTCCTCTCTGCCGAGCCAACCCTCCGCCATCACCATTGAATTTTCATTCATGATCATGCATGCAAATGGACATTCAAGCTCCCTAGGTCATGAGCTTTAAGAAAAGGTAAGAATCATTCCTACCTTCCTTAAGGACCTAAGTCCTTAATAATGTCAGCTAGCAAGCAGGTCTAAAAAATACAACATTGCGCTCGGGGCTAAAAAATACTTTTGGTGTAGCAATTCAGTGGTATGTAGATTTCTTTGTCACCAAACACAAATTGACTAGAATTTTAAGAGTGTCAAAGTGAGTGAGTGTGTGTGTCTTGTGAAAAAACTAGAGTGGGTGTTAGTTCTATATGATAAGTCCTTAAGAGAGGTTGACGTAATTTTTTCAAATAAAAATCTATCAAAAAAAAAAAACTAATGAACATTGTTAAAAAATAATCGAACCATAAATTTAAAAACAATCCTATTCCCTATCTTTCTTTGTAACCATATTTCAAAAATCAAAATTAATGTAAACCTCTCACGACAACAATTCTTTTACCATCTACTTATACATTGTCTTATCTCATTTCTCTCTTCAAATAAAATTGAAGTTTCAAAAACCAAGTATCTTCAACAATCAGCCATGTTTCCACAATTTAATTTTCACATAAAACACAAACAAGGATGTAAATTTCAAATCTTTCCCTATTTCCTTTTCTTGGGATCCCTCTTCTTTTGGGGTCTACTTTTTCTACTTCTTCGCTTTTCGAATTTCACCTCTTCTTCCCCATTTCCACGAGTTGCTTCAAAAATTATAGAGTGACCAATCAAGCCATTTGCATTTCCCACATTAGGTAGTTTGTCTTTAAGGATATTTGTAACCTCAGGCATGGCTATATTATCTGCGTCACCCCCACGCACCTCATTTGAGGGCACATTGTTTTCCTGCAAGAAAGAAACATATTTTTTATAAGTTGAAATCAAACTCAATATCTGATATTTTTCAACACTCACATATAGCGCATCAACCACTTATGCTAGATCCGCGATGGTAAAAAATTAAATAATTAGATAAAATTTGAAATATATATTATGTTGTATATCTAACTAATATAGTTTTCATACTCTTGCTAAGGAGTTTGAAAAACAAAATAGTTAAAATTGAAGTGCGAAATTTTGTCACATGTTATTAAAATAGATTGTCCGCAGACATAACAAAAAAAAGTCACAGATATGTCTATATATATTGACATTTGTAAAGTGAAAATTATAGGCATGGTTACTAGCTAGAATCATATACAAAGAAATAACATTATTTACAGTGTGGGAAAACTAACATATAAATTTATATCTATTTAAAATAGAATATTGATATTTGAACATTGAAATCTGGTCATCATGGTGAAGCAATTTCCCCCACAATGAATAATGTATGTTGGTTATCAATGTAAATTTCACTTTTACCATGAGGACTCACTTATTCTATTCATTAAGAAAGTAATTTTAAATGCGAGTATTATAATTTAGGAGTACTTACTTGGACATGGTTTTGAGGGATGTGGAAATCTTCCAAAGCATTTTCTTCGATGCCTTCTCCAATATTGAGTTGGGGCCTAAACTCCGTTCCATCTTGAAAAAACTTTAAGGCACCTTCCCCAAATTGTAGTACATCATATGGAAAGAGTTGGGAATGTGATGCAAATGCTAGGTCTTCTTCTTCCGAAGAGGATGAAGAATCTAACTCAATTATTTGAATTATACTCCCTTTTCCTTTATAATCAATGTTAGATTCTTCATCATTATTATTTATTAAAAAATTCTTCATACCCTCGGCTTCACTTTGATTTGGTTCACAAATAACAATGCCGCCCACTAAGTTAGCCTTTTTTATGCTTGCCACATTTCCTTTTGGGTCCTCCTTTATTTTTGGAACTACCTTTTCAAAATGTTTGCACGAGTCATCCACACACGACTTAGATTTTCTACCTCTGCTCCTTATTTTTTTCGTTGTCATGCTTATTGGAACTACTTCTTCATTCAGATGACATGTTGTCTCATAAGGACCTAAGTCCTTAATAATGTCAGCTAGCAAGCGGGTCTTTTTTGGTTCATCTTCTTCATTGGTTGAAAACATAAAAAATCAAGCCATGTACTAAAAGATATATAGTAAACAATATATACATGTGATCTTGAAGTTATTACTGTTGGGGAGTCCGGGGAGCGTCGGGAGCGGCAATGGGCTAAACGTCCAGGATCGTAAGAGACTTAGGCGTCACATCTCCACCTAAAATCTTAAGGCATCAGGTATATGGGCCTCCTCTCTTATATATCCAACGTTTCCCCCACTACTAGTCAATGTGGAACATAATCACTCACACATGAAACCCAACAATCTCCCCCTCAAGTGCGAGTCACGCACATCACTAGCCTGATCCACACTAGGATCTCACTCCCACTTCCCCACCGAGTCTAACAGGGCTCTGATACCAGTTGTTGGGGAGTCGGGGGAGCGCCAGGAGCGGAAATGGGCTAAACGTTCAGGACCACTAAGAGACTTAGACACCACATCTCCACCCAAAACCTTAAGGCATTAGGTATATGGGTCTCCTATCTTATATATCCAACGTTTACTCCATTCCTAGTTGATGTGGGACATAATCACTCACACTTGATTTCCCAACAATCTCCCCCTCAAGTGTGACTCACCCAAATCTCTAGCCTGATCTACACTAGGATCCCACTCCCGCTCCCCCACCGAACCTAACCAGGGCTCTGATACCACTTGTTGGGGAGTTCGGGGAGCATCGAGAGCGGCAATGGGCTAAACGTCCAGGACCCTAAGAGACTTAGACGCCACATCTCCACCTAAAACCTTAAGACATCAGGTATATGGGTTTCCTCTCTTATATATCCAACGTTTCCTCCATTCCTAGTCGATGTGGGACATAATCACTCACACTTGAAATGGGGGAAACATTGGATATATAAGAGAGGATACCCATATACCTGATGCCTTAAGGTTTTAGGTAGAGATGTGGCGTTTAAATCTCTTAGGGTCCTGGACGTTTACCCCATTTCCGCTCCCGACGCTCCTCGGACTCCCCAACAAGTGGTATCAAAGCCCTGGTTAGGCTCGGTGGGGGAGCGGGAGTGGGATCCTAGTGTAGACCAGGCTAGAGATTTGGGTGAGTTACACTTGAGGGGGAGATTGTTGGGAAATCAAGTGTGAGTGATTATGTCCCACATCGACTAGGAATGAAGGAAACGTTGGATATATAAGAGATGAGACCCATATACCTGATGCCTTAAGGTTTTTGGTGGAGATGTGGCGTCTAAGTCTTTTAGGGTCTTGGACGTTTAGCCCATTGACGCTCCCTGGACTCCCCAACAAGTGGTATCAGAGCCCTGGTTAGGCTCGGTGGAGGAGCGGGAGTGGGATCCTAGTGTGGATCAAGCTATTGATATGGATGACTCACACTTAAGGGGGAGATTGTTGGGTTACAAGTGTGAGTGATTATGTCCCACATCGCTAGGAATGGAGGAAACAATGGATATATAAGGGAGGGGACCCATATACCTGATGCCTTAAGGTTTTAGGTGGAGATGTGGCGTCTAAGTCTCTTAGGATCATGGACGTTTAGCTCATTGCCGCTCCCTGGACTCCCCAACAATTACTTGGAGTAATTTTTTTGTGATGGAAAACTTGATATTTGATTCTTGCAAACATTAAGACAATTTCATTGTCTACAAAAAAATATTAAAATTAAAAACCACATACAAATATTGTAAAATAGTAAACACATTATATAGAATGGATCTTGAAAATACTTGGACAGTCTTCTTGTGATGGACAATCTTGTTGAAGTTGCTTCTCTGACACGTTATCACTGAACCTGCCATGAAAGATGTGTTAAGATGTTAAGTTACACATAAGATATGACTAAGCGAGAATTTGTTTCAAAAATTTATGTCCAATATATCACTAATTAAAAATTACCTTTTACTATGTTGTATAAGCCATGAATTGTGTTATCCACTTAATTACTAAACGACATTTTTGACATATAATTGATTAATATGAAAAGCTTCTATGTTTAATCATAACTCACTATTCTCTCAAACTATTATGCAAGATTGAATGGAATGTTGTATTGAATTTATGGATTTGAGAATAATATTTGGATGTGAATAGTGAATGATTTATTGAATGAATTGTGCCATGCTCCAGTAATCATATATATACAACTGAACTAACCTATAATAAACACTAACTTTCTAACTATAGTTATTTTTATAGGTGTAATTAACTACTAAAAAATTTAGTCACTTTCTAAACAAACTACCACTTAAAGTTTTTTTAGTTACTTTCTAAACACACTACCACTATAGTTATTTTTGAATGGCAATACAATGGTTGTCGGTCTTCAGAGATCAAAATCCATGAAACAAAACGGCACACCTATGGAAAAACGCAACAAACTACAAACCAACAAGAGCATAAACACTCAAAACAAAACAAAAATCAAGCCACGAAACCCAAACTCAACATCAAGAAAGCATATGAGCGAAGAACGACCCGTAGACTAGCTTGAAAACCACAATGACCTGGGCACCACCCAAACTTCCAAAGACACTAATCGAGTCCATCTCTGCAACACCACACTGCCCACTATTGTCCCCACCAAATAATCGGCTCTTCCTGCCACTCATAAAGGGAACACGTGTGCTTGGGGAACTTACCAAAGAACCACTTTCAATCTTGGAAATTAGTCATATCTACTTGATGCTCAACCTAAAAAAATCTATCATAAAAGAACAAATTGTTTCAGGCTTTCCAAATTAACCACACATCCGCATGTCAGACCAGTAAAAAAACCTCGCCTATGTTGCCTTCCCACACCTAAACCCCCAAAAACCTGAAACAAATGAACCAAATTACCCGGTAAAACCCACTCCTGGCCTAACCAGCCACACACCCTATACCACAATGTGGACGCAACCCCACAAGTGACAAACACGTGATCAATAAACTCCTCAAATCTCCAAACAAATTCATTTATGGAGCTTCAGTTACAACGATGAATTCAGCCTCTCTATGATAGACAATGAAACTATACAATGGAGATTATACTTCAAATTGACAATATTTCCAAAAAATTTAAACACAACCTGTTAGAGATCTTATAGTATACAAACATACTCCATAGTCACTTTCGAGCATTTGCTCCACGTTGTGAAATTCTTGATTGCTTTTACAAGCAACCAATATCATCAGCTTTGGGTTTTCTTTAATATACACAATTGTCTGACTTACATCTATCAAAATCATGTTTTATCATAAGATTGTCAAACCTCTTGTATCACTATTATGGAGACTATTTTAGCCCATACAATGACCTATTTAACAGGCACATGTTGTCCCTTGATCACCCTCTTTTTTGAACCCTTCAGTTTGATTCATCAAATTTTCTTACCAAAAGATCCTTATTGAGAAACGCAGTTTTACATCCAATTTTTCCAACTCTAAGTTTTATTGGACAACCAAGGATAAAATCATCCTTATTGAAGTGTGTTTTCCCACTGGTTACAATACCTCATGGTAATCCATTCCCACGAGGGAAACCCCTAGCAACCAATATAGATTTTAAACCTTGTTCTTTTAACACATGATATATCTTCCTTTATTTTGATAATCATCTCCAACTCACAAATATCTTTCCCTTAATTATTTTAACCAAATCCCAAGTATTATTCTTGTGCAATGATAGTAACTCATTATTGATGGCATAAATCCATATTTTAGTTTCCTTGATGTTGATGGCTTGGTCATAATTTCTTGATTTTTGTCTGTCAACATCTTCTTCCACATTCCACCCAAAAACAATCATGTCATCTTGGAAAAACATGATAGGTGGTTTAAGGACTCTTCTATTTTTGTTCCTTTCTAGGAGATGGCCCTGCAACTAATCCTCGTTATTTTGTTCTTCAGGGTTAGCATCATGTTCTACTTAATATTTTCTTTCTTGATATTTCATAACAACATTGTCACGTAATGACTCCACCTCCACTTGAACCTTGTCACTAACATATTATTTGACTTGTTTATCAGTAAAACCCTTTTCAGAGTAAAAGCTTTTAGAGTTATCGAACTTCACATCTCTATTGATAGTTTCATCAAACCTTAGGGTAACCTTGGAACGTCACACACTTCACTATCCATGGCTCAAGCGCAAAAGATAGGCATTTATTTATCAAATAGACAACTTCCTTCCAAAATTGTTTTGACATGTTAGTATTTAGCATCATACATCTAACCTTCTCAATAATAGTTATGTTAATTTTATCTACAACACGATTTTGTTTTAGGGTTCCACTAATAGTATACTTGTTGGTTTTTGTTCATCACTGATATTACACTTTGCAGAATGTTCATGCTTCGTAGACCGTTTATGATATTTTTCACATCACCTATAGAAATATAAAATAACATCAACTGCAAATATTAGCAATATCATACATATTTTATGCGAAGGCGAAAATTTTGCAATATTGATCTAATCTTATATATCCGAAACAATAACAAAAAAAATTACCATTTCTTGAATGACACTACTCGAATAAAGCAATCCAAACTAATAAACTACATTTTATGTTAGATAATTAGATTAAAGCAAGGAGATAATTGGGAACATAACTTACGTGATAGTTGAAGGTTCACGTTGGTGTGGATCCTTGAAATCGTATTGGGAAAAATCTATCCAGATTGAATCAATTTTGATAAACGATGCCATAAGCTTGATGACTACAAATTAGAATAAACATACAAATTATTTTCAACACATATCCTTGTCTTTCTTCATGGACAAAACAAACGATTAGTATATATAAATACATACATAAATGAAAGGAAAATACCAATAAGATACGATAATAATATCTTAAGGAAACTTTGTATCAAACTGTTCGGATCATCCACAGTTAAATTTAAGGTGAAACCGATTGTAGACCATTAGATTAATATAGATAAAATTTATCTCTCTTAATTTAACAGTCTAAACTTGGATGCACCATAAATCTAGTGGCAGAAAATCTAGTTTTCTCTCTCAAGTGATATGAAGTTAACAATAAACTCAAAAGAGCGACTATCCTATGAACATCAATGGACATGTATAAATAAGGTTGTACAAGAATTTATTATAACAAGAACCACTCCTTCATGTAAAAATTTACAATCTCTTCTTCTTTATATCTAATGAATACTTGAGTGGTAATTTAAAAATTGAAAATTTAATCAATAATCTTAACATACCTCAATTGACTACCGACTATTAAGGGTTCGACTTATCAACAAGACGATTACGCAAATGTCATTGGCTCTACTTGTAAATCCTTCCTAAATTGGTCAAATAATTAAAATTAAACAAAAGATATTTGATATATAAAATGAAACCACAAAAGTTCTAAAATAATATTTAAATTTTGAACAATTAATCCCTGAAAAGCCAATTTACTAGTTGCACACAAATTGAACAACACAATATAAATTATACAAATGAAATACACTACATTAATAGCCAATTTAATGATCATGGAACCATTTAATTTGTTCGAATTGCCAAATTTTAGTTAAGCATGATAATGTTGTCATCTAAAATCTGAATAACTGGTAACCCTAAAACTCCTAAGAAAAGCCTAAAACCCTAATATGTGCGCATATGAGTTTGAATTTAAAGCTCCCTGAATTCAAATTGAATGTTTAATTCTCAGATCTATAAATCAATTTGTGATTATCCTTCTATTTAGAAAAACTCAGTTCAAAGTCCATAATGGATACCCATATAACACACAGTCATGGCAAAGCTTAAAAATAGAGAAAATAGACAACAAATTAAATACATCACCTATTTCTAGACATATCTCATTCTTTCATCTACCATTTAAACAAAGAAAACATTGCAATTTCTCAAGAATACATAAATGTGTTTATGTCACGATATAATTGAATCATGTTTGAACTAGAAAACAAAATTGAATTGTACTAAGATTGTATACCTGATTCTCCTGCTTGATGTGATTAGGTTTGAACAAAATATAACTGTACTCAGTTTTTATCTAGGTTTTCTCTTCCGCCGCTATAGAAAACCTATTGCAATCTCAATGGTAGAAACACTAATATACTCTATATGGTATTGAGCAAATGCATAGATTGAAAAATGGGCCGATCTTGAGTTTGTAGACCCAAACCATGTTGAAAAACATATAATTGAGCCAAATCAGATGGAGTTTGTTTTGGCACCTCCCTATTGTTCTTATATGCTACTCTTTCACATACTTTTTTTTACATAAAATACTCATTTTAAAATATTTTATACAAACGATTTTATTTAATTTTCATAAAATTACACGTACATATGTGTTCCAAAATTATAGCTTTATATCATTTTTATTCAAAAATTTATTTTCTAAAAAACTGGTATATATGTGTTGCAAACACTACAAGAAATTTAGTATTTTGCGACACATGCTTTGCGACCCTTGCCTTAAAACTGCCTCTGAGTATATCTTTGCGACAGTTTCTGCGACCCTTAAGCCCAACTGCCGCAGGGTTTTGAGAAAGTTGCGACCCTTACCCAAACAGCCGCAGGTTTTGAGTTATATCACTTGCTATCCCAATTTATTCACTGCCGCTTTGTCAAATTCAATCTCCCGGTTCCCAAATTTCACCCTCCAGCTCCCAAATTTCAAACCCTAAAACCTCCAATTTCAGTTTCACTCAATCTCAAAATCTTCATCTCACCCTCAATATCTTTCATTGTCTCTCACCCTTAATCTATGAAACCCTAAAAAGCAATCTCCTCTCTCACACCCTCCGTTCTCCACCAGCCACGCCGTCGTGCTTCTTCGACAACCACGCCGTCGAGCCTGCCTCAATCGCGTTCAACCGATCACCTTTGTAAAATCCTCCACTCATCTCTACAAACCTTTCATTCTAGGGTTCCCACTTCCCTTTCCTTCCATTCCTCACGACCCACCTTTCTCAGAGCTACGGTTAGCCTTCGAACCACAATAATCTTCAACTTTTCATTTTTCTTACTAGGTTACTGCTAATTACTGCTCTACTTTACGATTTTCATATTGGGTTTCTGTTTAATTGTGCTCAAGTACATATTTTTCTTACTGGATCGATGCCTATTATTGCAATAGTTTTCATTTTTATTGTTGGGTCTATGTTTAATAATGCTCAAGTTTAGGTTTTTCTTGTTGGGTCTTTGCTTAATAATGTTTAAGTGTAAAATTGTGATGTGCATTTAATCTTAAACTGTTCATTGAATGAATCTTGCACTGTACATGAATATGTGTTGTGATTCTTCTAAGTTCTAACTTTATTTTTGTATTAATTTTGTTATGTTAATTGAATCATGGCAAAGGGGTTAAGTTATGAAAAAGAAGGGTTTTGTGCAAATGGGTTCTGTTAATATGCTTATTTTGTTGTGTTAATTGAATCATGGCAAATGGGTTCCGCTGTTGGGTTTCTCACTTCTTAGTTCTGTTAATTGATCATGGCATGTGTGTCAATCTGCAAGCTAGCTGCAACTTGAATCATTTGCCTTTTAATTTTGTTAATTGATCTTTGAACTCTATTAATTCATCACTAGTTTGGATTCTATAGATCATTTAACACACATTAACTAGTCTACACATTGCATTGTTTTCCTCTTGTATAATGTTTACTCACAAAATTCTTTCATCCCTTTGTCAATGTCACAGGAACAGTGTTGGTATTTTTCGGCTCGGATGATTTGGTTCAGATGCTTGATCTCTTCATCGAGTTTATAGCTCAATATCGTGTTGATATCACCAAGTGAGTTTTACATGTTTGTCTTGAAACCATTTTGCTTCTACGTTTGGTCAAATTTAGAAGGTAAAAACCTTCATGCTCTTAGCTTCTTCCAAAAGACTCTAGATAATTTCATTTTCTTTTAAAACAAAGGATGAGATGCAATTACTATGAATTTACAATGTGAATATGCAAACATCTTTAACACACCCGTATTTCCCCCCCTCCCAAAAAAAAAGCACTTCAACTACACACACAGAGTCAAAGACCGACAATCTCATCGATTTAATAATTTTGGATTCAAATTTTTTGTGTATGTTAATTGCATAGTTAATTTGAAGTTTGTTATCTTCCCTTTAAGTGTTAGTTGCAAGTGCTGATTTATGTTCTAACTTTAGACAACACTTCGATTTAAATGTTAGTGGGAGGATAAAGTTCAGCTTCAGCTAGAATGGTAAATCAATAAATATTTAATTCCTTGCCAAGAACATAATGTTTTGTGGTGCTTTACCATTTTTACTGAAGTTTGTTGGAACAAAATGTATGAACAATTTCCTTTTGAGTTTTGATGATAACAAAGTGTTAAAAAGAAAATTGGATATGCTAATACTTGTTCTAAGTGTGCAGGACCGTATATTTAATTGTTGTATCTATTGGTGGTTCTGAAAGATCAAGTTAAGAGCAAAAGGAAAATATTGAAGCTTGTGTTGCAAGTCTGAAGACAACGTCTGAAGAAGAGCTTCTGAAGACAGCGTTTGAAGACAACGTCTGAACACAGCGTCTGATGAACAGTGTGTCTGAAGACCAGCTTCTAAAGAGGTGCGTCTGATGAACAGTGCGTCTGAAGACCAGCTTCTGAAGAAGTGCGTCTGATGAACAGTGCGTCTGAAGACCAGCTTCTGAAGAGTTGCGTCTGATGAACAGTGCGTCTGAAGACCAGCTTCTGAAGAGGTGCGTCTGATGAACAGTGTCTGAAAGACCAGCTTCTGAAGAACTGCGTCTGAAGACTGGGAGTCTGAGTCTGAAGGAAAAGCAGAAGTCAACAACTGTCATTGTCAACAGTAAAGTATTGTACAGTCAGAACATCTCTCTGCAACCTTTGCCTCCTTGGACGAAACACGCAGCCAGTTTTTAAGGAAACAACTCAAATCGTATTGCTCTGTTTTCTGAGTTCGCACACCATGTCAGGAACAAATTAAATGCTGGATGTAACTTCAATTGCAACGGCTATTATTTGATGACCTGGCAATCTTCTCAACAGCTCTTTCTTCCTCTATAAAGATCTGAAGATTTGAAGAAGAACTTTTTCAAGACTCTGAAAAACAATACTCTGTTTTCTGGAAACACATAATCTGCCAAATTCGAAAGTCATCAACTTAGAAATTCTTACAAACTTCTTATCTTAGAATTTCTTAAGTATAGAGTCTGAATCTGTGTTGTATTTTGTGAACACCACCGATAGTATATCAAGTGTTCAACTCAAACAAATTTCTCTATAATTCTGTTTGATTAAAAGTCTCTTGCTTGTGTGCTTGAGCAACTAGAAGTCTCTTACTTTGTGTTTGAGCAAGGAAGTCTCGTACTGTGTGTTTGAGCAAGGAAGTCTCATACTGTGTGTTTGAGCAAGGAAGTCTCTAGTTGTGTGCTTGAGCAAATTGTAATCTTTGTGATTATAGTGAAAATCTCTTGTTAGTAACAAGGGGACTGGACTACTTCCGGGTTGTGGAAGGAACCAGGATAATTGATTGTGTCTCTCTCTCTCTCTCTCATTTACTTTCCATCCGCTGCATTATAACTCTGAAACAGAGCATCAGAATCTGACCCCCAATCAGATTCTGAACTATCATTAAGTTTTTGAGAAAGAAAAGAAAAAGCCAACACAATTCAACCCCCCCTTCTTGTGTTTTTCTCACCTTCAAAGTTACCATTGTAGCTCTGGATGTATCCAATTTGAACTTTTTCTTAGATATGGATTCAAAAACATGGATGAGTGCCAAGAGAATAGAAAGCTGCTCTTGGTACACCAGAGGATCGTTTTCTTATATTACATGCACATAATTTCTTCTCTTGCATTGCTGGCTTGTCACATCAAATACCAAAATAATTTTTGAATTTTCTTGGTGTATGGTTCTGGTTCGAATGATATATGTGGAAAAATTGGGAAATGGATGGTGATGTTGATCATGCTGATCCATGTAATATTAATATACACACCAAAGCTTGAATCGTTTATAAGAGCCTTTACTTTAGTTGAGCTATCAGGAAAAAATTATCTTAGCAGTATAGCTCTCAGGAAACATTTATTGAATTCAATTAGGAGAGAGATTAGAACCAATTTTTTTTCCCTTGTACTACATAAGAGAAAATGCTACATGTTTAAAGTGGACCCCTAATTTAATTAGTTTTATCTCCACTAACTGCTATCTATTTTTATTTACAGGTTCTGGGAGCACTCCACTCCATTATGCAGCATGTGGTGGAAATGCACAATGTTGTCAAGTGTGTTTCTATTTTCCTTTAGAAGACTGTTTCATTTTAGGATAAAAATATAATTTTGGAACTGAAAATATTGCTGCTTTTCATATTGAATTTACATTTATTTTTTATTGTGTATTATTTGTTTCTTTCAGCTATTGATTGCCAAGGGTGCTAATCTGACCGCTGAGAATGCAAATGGGTATGTACAAATACATAGTATTTGTTAAGTTTGATGTGTGATAAACTTACCTTATTTACACCTTGGCATGTTAAAGATATAAACATTTTGATCTATTTAGATCATAGGAAATTTAATAACCTTTACCCCTTGTTTTTAACTTACTACGAGACTCACTATCTATCATATTGGAACTATGTACAATTTTATAAGTTTATGTATGGCACTTTGTTGTACTTGCATGAAGCAAACATAGATTTTTATTGTCTCAAGCACTATGTATCTTAGATGGATTTCAAATTGTTTTGTTTACTCTATTGATTTTGTTTTCAAGATGGACTCCCTTGATGGTTGCTCGTTCATGGCATAGAAGTTGGCCCGAGGACACATTAAAAACACCTCCAGCCAAAAATTTACAAGTTCTTCCTTCGCCATATATATCTCTTCCACTTATGAGCATTGTCAAAATTGCTAGGTAAGTGTCTTTCAGAGCCTTCCTCTCAAAATTCAACCAATTTCTTCCTAACAATCAATAACCTTTGAAGATTGATGTTGGTTGACAACAGCTTTGGTCTTTATGGGAAAAACCATGTGAAAATTTGTTTTCAGAGAAATTAACATAATTTGATTTAATAATAACATTTATTTCCATGAATTTATTGACTCTGCTCTGATTTTGTCATCTACCTCTTTGTATTTTATTGGCAAAATTATGCCACACATTAGAACCCAAAATATAGAAAAAAAAACCATCAATTCAAGCATGATTGGATTGACGCTGAGTTTGATGAATTTACCATGACAATGTGATTTCGTTGAAACTAAGTGCAGCTTGGTTACAGTGGTCCTACACGCGATTTTGTCATATACGTTGTCAATTCAAACACTAAACCAATATTGTTAATGTGACACCTCATAGACCTATAACATCAGAAATTATTGTTATTTGCTTAAAAAGTGTTGGTTCATAGATTTCACTAATTGACACATATTAATATTTATGTGGACTAATGCATATGAAAAATTAATAATGTAGGTTGTGATCATGAATTCGGTATACAATGTGTCTTGTACCTTTGTTCCACAATCTCAACTTCAACAAGAACAAATGGTCCCTCAGGTTCAATAGCTTGTCCTCTCTGTCGCCACAACATAGTCTCATTTGTTAAGCTTCCAGACACAAGACCACTACCAAAAGAAATGCAAAGGACAACAACAAACTTGTCCTTAACATTTTCTACGTGTTCAAACTATGTACTTTATCTATTGTTTTGATTGCTACTCTTGAAAGAATTATATGAATGAGATTTAGATATTTTTAGTTATATATTTATGTATTTTAAGTATTTATTAATATATTTATTTAAATTGTCAACAAAAATTGCCCCATTTAAAATTTTTTTTTAAAATAAACATTTGCGACTGTTGTGAGGGGTCACAAGCCCATTTAAATTAGATTAAAGTGTCTACTTTGCGACAGTTGTGAGGGGTCGCAATATCCTCTGCGACAGTTGTAACGACTGTTCCTTGAACCGTCGCAATAGGTAGCTGCGACCCCAATTTCTCCGACTGTTGGGGAACAGTCGCAATCAATCGTTTTAAATGTCGCAAAATGCCTTTTTTCTTGTAGTAAAAATTTAATTTTTGGAGTGCATATATATATATATATATATATATATATATATATATATATACACACACACACTGAGAAAAACTAACTTCTACAATTAAATATTCCCTCAAAACAAAAATTCAACAATTACTAGAGTTCACAATGCAGTTGGTAGGGAAAATGCACTTAAATATGTAGAGGTCGAGGTTTGAATCATGAATTCTCTGTTTATCCACCTTTATAGTGAAATTCTAGCTATTAGATTACTAGACAAAAAAAATATAGAGAACTAATTAATTGCCTTGTGAATATAAAAAATTTCGGTAACTTCTCCTACAAGGGAGTCCCCAAACAATACCTTCACCCTTTTGTAGAGTGTCTTGAGAGTTGAAACTTTGTAAATCTTATTTTAAGCTAACAATAAGGGCTTGAAATGATAAAAGATGCAACGCTCTAAATTTTATATGGTAAGTCTTTGTATGTCAAAACAGTTAAAATAATGTTTTATATAAATTATGAGAAATTTAAATAATTAATAATAAACAATATTAATTACATAGAGAGTAATTTTATCATAGTGCGTAGTAACCAAAGGATTAATTGTAAGAATAGTGAAGGGGTACTTAAACATAAAACCGATAAGTTTATATGTGTATATATTTATATAGTTATAAATGTAATATAGTTATAGATATGTTTAAAATAAAAAACAAGTGCAAATAAGGGGAGGGTCTTGTGAGATAAGGAAGTACGAAAGTTGGCGGTTAAATTTAAAGATGACTCCTTTGAGGAGGTTCAAAAGGAAGAAAAAAAAAATTCAAATAAGAACAACTTGTTTACACGGATTGTCAAATACACCAATGTTATAGATAAACAATACTTCCTGCAATATCACAAGGTATTTCAAAGACGAATTTCTTATTAAATACACCAGACATTTGAAGGTTTACATTGGTGTGGATCCTTGAAATCATATTGGGAAAAATCTATCCAGATTGAATCAATTTTGATAAACGATGCCATAAGCTTGATGACTACAAATTAGAGTAAACATAAAAATTATTTTCAACACATATCCTTGTCTTTCTTCATGGACAAAACAAACATAAGTATATATAAATACATACATAAATGAAAGGAAAATACCAATAGGATACGATAATAATATCTTAAGAAAACTTTGTATCAAACTCTGTTCGGATCATCCACAGTCAAATTTACGGTGCAACCGATTGTAGACCATTAGATTAATATAGATAAAATTTATCTCTCTTAATTTAACAGTCTAAATTTGGATGCACCATAAATCTAGTGGCAGTAAATCTAGTTTTTTCTCTCAAGTGATATGAAGTTAACAATAAACTCAAAAGAGCGAGTATCCTTTGAACATCAATGGACATGTATAAATAAGGTTGTACAAGAATTTATTATAACAAGAACCACTCCTTCATGTAAAAATGTACAATCTCTTCTTCTTTATATCTAATGAATACTTGAGTGGTAATTTAAAAATTGAAAATTTAATCAATAATCTTAACATACCTCAATTGACTACCGACTATTAAGGGTTCGACTTATCAACAACACGATAAAGCAAATGTCATTGGCTCTACTTGTAAATCCTTCCTTAATTGGTCAAATAATTAAAATTAAACAAAAGATATTTGAAATAAAAAATGAAACCACAAGTTCTAAAAAAATATTTAAATTTTCAACAATTATATTAATCCCTGAAAAGCCCAATTTACTAGTTGCACACAAATTGAACAACACAATATAAATTATACAAATGAAATACACTACATTAATAGCCAATTTAAAGATCATGGAACCATTTAATTTGTTCGAATAGCCAAACTTTAGTTAAGTATGATAATGTTGTCATCTTAAAGTTAGTCAGTGCCATCTAAAATCTGAATACCTGGTAACCCTTAAAACTCCCAAGAAAAGCCTAAAACCCTAATATGTGCGCATATGAGTTTGATTTTAGAGCTCCCTGAATTCAAATTGAATGTTTAATTCTCAGATCTATAAATCAATTTGTGATTATCCCTCTATTTAGAAAAACTCAGTTCAAAGTCCATAATGCATACCCATATAACACAAAGTCATGGCAAAGCTTAAAAATAGAGAAAATAGACAACTTTCGTCTTCGGGCACGATTAACAAATACATCACCTATTTCTAGACATATCTCATTCTTTCATCTACCATTTAAACAAAGAAAACATTGCAATTTCTCAAGAATACATAAATGTGTTTATGTCACGATATAATTGAATCATGTTTGAACTAGAAAACAAAATTGAATTGTACTAAGATTGTATGCCTGATTATCCTGCCTGATGTGATTAGGTTTGAACAAAATTTAATTGTACTCAGTTTTTATCTAGGTTTTCTCTTCCGCCGCTATAGAAAACCTATTGCAGTCTCAATGGTAGAAACACTAATATACTCTATATGGTATTGAGTAAATGCATAGATTGAAAAATGGGCCGATCTTGAGTGTGTAGACCCAAACCATGTTGAAAAACATATAATTGAGCCAAATCAGATGGAGTTTGTTTTGGCACCTCCCTATTTTTCGTATATACTGATAGGGTTAATTCTGACTTGGTTAGTTTGTTAGAATAAATGTCCTATATTATAGGACTGTTAGCATAGCACGTAGATGCATTTTGATTTAGTCTTTATTAGTTCCTATTTTCTAGCTAAGTTTTAGGATAGTCAGTTTATGTAATCAGCTATATATTAGCTTTTCTATTATTCAATAAATTAAGTCTGTTATCAGAGTTTCTTAACAATCTGGTATCTAGAGCTAGACTTCATATCGAAAAAGGGAGAGAGAGTTCGTAAGCAATGGCTGAAGGAAATAGTGGTTTTTCTCAACCCTCTAATCCGAAATACGATGGTGATTATGACAACTGGAGCATGGTCATGAAGAATCTACTCCGATCCAAGGAGTACTGGAGTGTTGTGGAATCTGGCTATTCATAACCAGGTGCTGATGAAGTGTTAACAGCAGCACAAAAGAAGACACTGGAGGAAGCGCAACTCAAAGATCTAAAGGCGAAGAATTACTTGTTTCAATCTCTTGACAAGTCAATTCTTAAAACGATCACTCAGAAGGAGACATCGAAGCAACTTTGGGATTCCATGAAGATGAAACGTCAAGAGAATGCTCGAGTTCAGAGGGCTCAACTCAACCGCCTTCGCAGAGAGTTTGAGGTCCTAGCTATGAAACAAGGTGAATCAATCAGTGATTATTTTAGCCGAGTGATGATGATTGCAAATGATATGAGAAATTATGGAGAGGATATGGATGATGTCAAGACCGTAGAGAAGATCTTGAGAACCCTCACTAAAAAATGGAACTATGTAGTTTGTTCCATAGAAGAGTCAAATGACATTGATGAACTCTCTGTTGATGCCTTGCAGAGTTCTCTTCTTGTCCATGAGCAAAAGTTTAAGAAAGATGGAGACGAAGAACATGCTCTCAAGGTGTCCTATGATGAAAGAAATGGTGGAAGAGGACGAGGAAGAAGCACTTTCAGAGGAGGAAGAAGCAGAGGCAGGGGTCGGCAAAGTTACAACAGGGCGACCGTTGAATGCTACACATGCCATCAACTAGGACACTATCAGTACGAGTGTCCAAATTTAGGGAAGCAAGTAAACTATGCTGAGCTTGAAGAATCAGAAGAGATGCTGCTTATGGCATATGTTGAATCTTCTAGAATCAATCAACAAGATATGTGGTTTCTGGACACTGGCTGCAACAACCATATGTGCGGTGATTCTTCACTATTCATGGATATGGAGAATGGATTCAAAAGAAATGTCAGATTGGGCAACCATACAACAATGAGTGTTGTTGGAAAAGGAAGTGTGAGATTAGTCTTGGAAGGAGTTTATTACACTGTCAAAGATGTGTTTTACGTGCCAGACTTAAAGAACAATCTTCTTAGTATTGGACAGCTACAAGAGAAAGGTCTAGCTATTCTGATAAAGGAAAATAAATGTCGGATCTACCATCCTACAAAAGATCTAATTATTACCAGCAAAATGACAGCCAACAGGATGTTTGTGTTGCTCACTAATACACCTTGTTGCAAGCAGAAAACAAGTGAAGAGTGTTTTCAAGCGGATGTCCAAGATCTAGCTCAACTTTGGCATTGTAGATATGGTCATCTAAGCTATACAGGTTTGAAGACTCTGAAAAACAAGGAAATGGTGAAAGGGCTGCCACATTTTTCTGAAACCAATGTTATGTGCACTGGTTGTTTAAAAGGGAAGCAACATCGAGAAACTATTCCAAAGAAGGAGATATGGAGAGCTTCAGAAAAACTAGAGCCGATTCATTCTAACATTTGTGGTCCAATCTCTCCTACTTCCAACGGACAAAAGAGGTATCTCATTTGTTTCATTGATGATTTTAGTAGAAAAGCTTGGGTGTATTTTCTTACATATAAGGCCGATGCCTTTAGTGTCTTTAAGCAATTCAGAACCTGTGTAGAGAAAGCATCTGGTTTGTCCATTAAATGCTTAAGAACAGATCGTGGAGGTGAATTTACATCAAATAAGTTCAAAGAATATTGTAGAGAGAATGGCATTAAGAGGCAGTTAACCACATCCTACACACCTCAGCAAAATGGTGTTGCAGAACGAAGAAACGGAACTGTAATGAATATGGTGAGATGTCTGCTGGCTGAGAAAGATGTGCCAAGAAATTTCTGGCCAAAAGCTGTGAATTGGGCCTTCTATGTTCTAAATAGATGTCCAACATCATCAGTCAAGGACATGACCCCTGAAGAAGCTTGGAGTGGGGTGAAACCTTCTGTTGAACACTTCAAAGTGTTTGGTCGTCTAGCTCATGCTCACGTCCCTGATGCTAGACGAGTTAAATTGGATGATAAGAGTCGCAGTTATGTTCTGTTTGGGGTGAGTGCAGAATCCAAGGGATATAAACTCTATGATCCTTTGAACAAGAAAGTCATAATCAGTAGGGATGTTGTCTTTGAGGAAGAAAAGAAGTGGAATTGGGATGAAAGTTACCAAGAATTCATCAGACTTGATCTAGAGGTGGGAGAAGAAAATGATGAAATCACCCAACAGAATCATGACACACAAAGCAACGAGGAAGAAGAAGAGGAGATGACAAGTGATGCAATTGAGGCTGTTGTACCTAGTGCCAATCCTATAACTTCTAATGCAAGAGAAGTCAGAGTTAGAAGAGCACCAGTATGGATGAATGAATATGTTATTGGTGAAGATGTTATTGGTGAAGAAGAAGAAGAAGATGGTCAAGTACATTTTGCTTTCTTTGCTAGCTCTGATCCAATCAGTTTTGAAGAGGCGGTGCAAAGTGAAAAATGGAGACAAGCAATAGATGATGAAATAAGTACAATCAAGAAGAATGGGACATGGCAGCTAACTGATTTGCCAAGAGGTGCTAAAACCATAGGAGTCAAATGGGTATACAAGACCAAACTGAATCAGCTGGGAGAAATTGAAAAATATAAAGCTCGCTTGGTGGCGAAAGGATATGCTCAGCAACAGGAGTTGATTATGATGAAGTGTATGCTCCTGTAGCTCGTATGGACATTGTACGTATGATCATTGCTCTTGCAGCTCAAAGAAGTTGGATTATTTATCAACTTGATGTGAAATCTGCCTTTCTCCAAGGAGAATTATCGGAAGAGGTCTATGTTGAACAACCTAAGGGTTATGAGTTGAAGGATGAAGGGAGGAAGGTCTACAAGCTTAAAAAAGCTTTATATGGACTCAAGCAAGCACCGCGAGCATGATTCAGTCGAATAGAGTCATACTTCAAGCAGACAGGATTCGAGAAGGATGCAAGTGAACAAACATTATTTACTAAAGTGAATAAACAAGGTAACTTATTAATTGTTAGCCTATATGTTGATGATTTGATCTATACTGGTAATGATAGCGCTATGATGAGAGAGTTCAAACAGTCCATGAGGAAAGAGTTTGACATGTCTGACTTGGAAAAGATGAAATACTTTCTTGGTATAGAAGTATTACAGTTTGATGAAGGGATATTTATCAGCCAGAAGAAGTATGTGAAAGATATGTTGAAGAAATTTGGAATGGAAGAAAGCAATTCTGTGCAGAATCCAATGGTTCTAGGTTTCAAAATTCACAAAGATGAAGATGGTGTGAAAGTGAATAGTTCAGTCTACAAGCAGCTGGTTGGAGGCATGATGTATCTGACAACCACAAGACCTGATGTGATGTATTCAGTTAGCCTAATTAGTAGATACATGTCAAATCCAACTGAGCTTCATCTTATGGCAGCTAAAAGAATATTGAGGTATTTACAAGGAACCACTAGTTATGGGATTCTCTATAGGAAGACAGGAAATACAGAGCTGATTGGATTCAGCGACAGTGATTATGCTGGAAGTATGGAGGACAAAAAGAGTACATCCGGGTATGCATTTATTCTGAGCAATGCAGCTGTAGCATGGTCTTCAAGGAAACAACCGATTGTCGCACTGAGCACCACAGAAGCAGAATTTGTAGCTGCTGCAGCCTGCACATGCCAAATGATATGGATGAAAAGAGTGTTGAAGAAGCTTGGCTATGATGGTAGTAGCAGTCCAGTTATATTTTGTGACAATAGTTCAACAATTAAGCTATCCAAAAACCCTGTGATGCATGGAAAGAGTAAGCACATTGATGTAAGGTTCCACTTCCTGCGTGATATGGTGAATGAAGGAGCTGTACAACTGAAGTTTTGTGGCACTGAACAACAAATAGCAGACATTTTCACTAAGCCTCTCAAGTTGAAGACATTTCAGCATCTTAGGAAGAAACTTGGAGTATGTGATGCACCTAAGTTAAACTAGTATACTGTCTAGTTTAAGGGAGGAAATGATAGGGTTAATTCTGACTTGGTTAGTTTGTTAGAATAAATGTCCTATATTATAGGACTGTTAGCATAGCACGTAGATGCATTTTGATTTAGTCTTTATTAGTTCCTATTTTCTAGCTAAGTTTTAGGATAGTCAGTTTATGTAATCAGCTATATATTAGCTTTTCTATTATTCAATAAATTAAGTTTGTTATCAGAGTTTCCTAACATATGCTACTCTTTCACACACTTTTTTTTTTACACAAAATACTCATTTTAAAAATATTTTATACAAACTATTTATTTAATTTTCTTAAAATTACACGTACATATGTGTTCCAAAATTACGACTTTATATCATTTTTATTTAAAATTTATTTTCTAAAATACAGGTATATATGTGTTGGAAAACTCAACTTTTGGAGTGCATATACTGAGAAAAACCTAACTTCTACAATTAAATATTCCCTCAAAACAAAAATTCTACAATTAATAAGGTCCACAATGCAGTTGGTAGGGACAGTGCACCGGAATATGTAGAGGTTGAGGTTTGATCCTAAATTTCCCATTTATTCACCGTTAAGATGAAATTCTAGCCACTAGATTAAGTGAAAAAAAAATATAGAGAACTAATTAATTGTTTGGTGAACATAAAAAATTTCGGTGACTTCTCCTATAAGGGAGTCCCCAAACAATACCTTCACCCTTTTGTAGAGTGTCTTGAGAGTTGAAACTTTGTAAATCTTATTTCAAGCTAACAATAAGGGCTTGAAATGATAAAAGATGCAACACTCTAAATTTTATATGGTAAGTCTTTGTATGTCAAAACAGTTAAAATAATGTTTTATATAAATTATGAGAAATTTAAATAATTAATAATAAACAATATTAATTACATAGAGAGTAATTTTATCATAGTGTGTAGTAACCAAAGGATTAATTGTAAGAATAGTGAAGGGGTACTTAAACATAAAACCGATAAGTTTATATGTGTATATATTTATATAGTTATAAATGTAATATAGTTATAGATATGTTTAAAATAAAAAACAAGTGCAAATAAGGGGAGGGTCTTGTGAGATAAGGAAGTACGAAAGTTGGCGGTTAAATTTAAAGATGACTCCTTTGAGGAGGTTCAAAAGGAAGAAAAGAAAAAATTCAAATAAGAACAACTTGTTTAGACGGATTGTCAAATACACCAATGTTATAGCTAAACAATACTTCCTGCAATATCACAAGGTATTTCAAAGACGAATTTCTTATTAAATACACCAGACATTTGAATCGTTGATACTGGGTTTTTTTAATAAAATTTGCCGTTCAAAAAAAAAAAAAAAAGACACCGATAAATACAGGTAGATTTTCTAACTTGATCCAATGTTGAACACTAAAAATCTTGTTTTCAACTATAGTGCATATATAGATTCTTAGTTTGTAAATGTAAGTTAGATTTATCAATCAATATTAAGCAACTACATACATAGAAACAGATGGAGAATAGAAGAAAAATAATTTTCCACTATAGTGTATATATAGATTCTTATTTAAGACTAAATATGCATCCTGTAGTCCCCTTTGAATAAGTGAAAATAGATTTTTCCAGTATTGGAAAATGTCGTCTTAGAATGCCCAAATACCAATCTTAACTAGTGCATCTGGAGATTTCTTTATTTTCTGTAACGGCTTTTCTCCGTGCTCCCATTGCCTACAAGAGAAAAGGAATGTTAAAAAAAGCAGAAAACAATATGAAGGTGACTTTAACCATCTCTATTAGAAAGACAAATAGGGGCAGAAACATTGAAACACACCAAGCAATTTAATATTTCCTAGAACTCAATAACATAGTAACACGCAGCCATTTAGTTTCAACAGCAATGATTGTAAAAATAACAAGCAGAATAGCATTAACTTCCTGCATAATAATACCAAGATTCAGAAATATGGCTATTATAACATAGTAACATGCAGCCATTAGTTTTTCTGCATTCTTGTTGATGAATAAATGTATCAAATTTCTCCTGCTTCTTCTACCCCGTTTAGAAGTCAAACTCCATTCTTGTTGATAAGGTCTGATTTCTTTGTTATTGATGGCAAACCTGCATACTCTATCATCCTCAGTAGAGGTTGGATACATACCAGTGAATGTGTCTACCTTCTACACTTCACCAAAGACTCATGTTCTAAGTAGGCGATAGAGTCGAAACTGTGGAGGCTGCCAAGAGTCCATTCTCATAAGAAGTTAAGATGTTTGAAGCTGTTCTATTTGCCTCACCTATGTCCTATCAACGTTCCTAACGAATATGAAGAAGGAGCACTGGAATCTTGCAATCTTACCAATAAAGGCTTCCAATTAAATGCTCGGGCCGACCTATGGCCTGCTGGATCAGCTAGAAGCACGTGCAATCGAGTCTAGAAGAAATAACGTCAAGATAATAGGTAAGGAAGATGGAAGCGAGGTATGGAGACAAAAGAACTTTATTACTTCTGCTAAAGAGATTTACTTTCAAGCAGTCGAATTATTAGTGTCTTTAATTCATTGAGAGCAATAATGGTTGTTTAGGTTAGTATGCATATGTCCTTATCTTAACTATATTATTGATTAATGAAAAGAGACGACCATGTGTTTACCAATCTTGGTAGAACTAAAAGTATTAAGGATAAGCTGAAGAAAATACATGAAGCCTCATAGGACATCCTCTAAGGAGTCCCAAACGACTAAAGATGGTTTCAGGTTCTTTTGGCACACTTGAATATTTTTTTTGCAATTAATGAAATTATTTATTAGCTAGAGAATGAAAGAAGATTAAATCAGAACATAGATGGAAACCATAGAAAATGTATTATGTGATACAATGGGAGACGATGTGCATCAAAGGAAAACTTACATTATGTTCAAGAAAAAATAAAAGTGGTAGCCGCAAGGGCTAACTACCTAGCCAATTTTACAACACTCATCAAACATCAGAGAAACGAGTTGAGATCCTCGCCAACAACCTTTTCTCCAAGGAAGCCCGGAGGAGACGAGACCTTATGTTCTCCAAAATCTTTATAGACCTCGGCAACAAGAGCCCCCTCGTCCATAATTTTGGGGTGTCTCTAGGCGCAGGTGCCGCGACTACCTTCCTTGTTGATGGGGAAACAGTTGAACTCTCAGTTCCCATTTGTTGGGGATCAACCGAAGGGTGTCTTTTTGCAAAGAAACTTTGAAATTGGTCCAACATGAACCTTCTCTAAGTCCGATTCCAACCCGTTAAACTAATTCAACAAGGGTTTCACTCAATCGTTAACTTTGGTTGATTCCGTATAAAGGCCAGCCTGATGTTCGTGGAGCTCTTGCAACTTGCTGGTTATTTGAGAGGCCTCAGGCGTCTTCAACTCCAACCCGTCTTGGATGTGCTTTTGTTCGTCTGAAGCATAATATGATGCCGGCGACTAAGCATTTTCTTCCTTATCAAAAAAACCCTTTTTGAAGTCCTCTTTTTATTACTAAAGTTAAGTGAAACGGTCAAGGTTGTCTGAAGTGTATTGGAATTGCTATCGAAAATCTATAAACACTTTCAACATATCACCTAACGAGAGAGCAACTCGGCTATATTTGGTGTTCAGAAGAAGGAATATCAACAACACCCCCAATTGAGTCATCAACGTTCATAGGACGACTTCTTTCTCTATTTTGATGGGAATGTCCGTCTTAAAAGTTGCATTGGATATATCTAAATCTTCATAGGGATATTCAGAAACTGATGGTTTATCAGTTGTTTTATATTGCATAAAACAAGGGAGAAATTATATAATCAGGTCAACAACTTATTGGAAATTAGTTGCTGGGTGATTTCACCTTCGTGGCTCGAAGAAATGATATAATAAACAGATTCAAAAGATTTCACCTCCATGGTTGTAATTGGGTGTAAGAAGTCTTCTCCCTCAGCAGTAAAGGAGAAAATGGTGAGCTAGAAGTTGAGGCGTGAAGAAAGATACAAGCGAGAAGATAAACTACTTGGGCTTTTCCTTCCTTTTCGCTGATGAAAAGGATTCATAGGGTGAATGTCTCCCTGAAACTTTAGGCGTCATTCAGTCCAAAGGTTCATCTATTTGAATTCCGCCAGATCTCGTCTTATTTATTAGAATTGGTGTTGAGTTTTCCTTACTAACATCTAAATCGACCACAACAAGCTTCTTTCCTAAGTAAAAAGGATCGAAAAGTAAGAAGATGGGTAAAAACGACAAACAAGATAGAATTAAAAGAGAACATAAAAGAAAAATATGAATAACTTTCTTGGTTAGTGAGGGGGATACGCTTCTAGTTGTTGAGTCGATTCTTCACTAGATGAGCCTCGCATCAAGCAAATCAAACAACAGAGAATGAGTTCTTTCTTGAAGATCTTATCCTACAAAGAAATCCACAAGTTGGCAAATGCATTGGTCTCTCTAGGGAAATGTAGGAAATAGGCCATGGAAAACAACTGCAGGACTAGAACTGCTTCAAGAAAATTCCAGTTGGTGATTGGAATACAACTAGTGTAACCATGAGGGATGTGTTGGTAAAGTCCAAACTGACGATCAACACATTGGGGGTTAACTCTATCGATGTTTGATTGTATTGGCCCGTGGACTTCAAACCATATAGTAAATCCCTTGGTATCAAGACACACGACAATTTCTCATTGACAGTTCCATGAGAATGAGGAGATAAATCAGCCCTCCCCGCATCAAAGATCAAGGAAGGACCAACTTCTTTCAACAAGATCGGAATTCAATCAGGCGATACTTGGGTTAAGGAATACAACCAATCCAACACATGGGCGGAAAAATCACCATCACCTCGGCAAGAAGCTAGTGTTTTCCCCAGTGTTCGTCCCTTAACAAGACTATGACCAGGATCAAATGATCGGTCCAAGAATTTTGGGAAGCATATTCAAAGCCAAAGATGAAGGAACCAAAGAGGCCCACTTAAATTCCTTTTTCCTCTGCCATTCCTGGGCTGATCTACTATAGATTACAACAGGAGATATCTCTGCTAGTTTGAAGGAAAGCAACGTACATTTGTAACTCCAGTACAACTGCAATAGACTAAGTACAAATGAAAAGTTTGTTGAACCAGTAAAGCAAAACGGATTGTGCTCTTCTACGTAACATTGCCAGAACCAGAAGTACCAATATTATGTTCTATAAAATGTGACAACTTTTAGTCAATCGTATAAAAATACAGGTAAATTAATTACAAGAGAGGTAAAAAATTATTATTAAATCAACAACCGTATAAAAATACGGTGTCAAACAACTTTTAGGTTATCAAAATAACTTCTTGAAAGAAAATCACATCCCATTTTATTCATCACATACAAAATACATATCTAAAATTAAAATTAAAATTAAAATATCGTTAAAAAGTGAACAAACCTTAAAACCTTAATATTTGTTGTGAAGAATAAGGACAAATAAATTGTTCCAAAAAAAAAGGACAAATAATATTAAATTAAAAAGGCCAAACTCATACGACTCACGAGTCATTAACAATAAACCACCTCCAATAATGACACATTTCAAGCTTTGATAAACAAGAACCCTAGTCCCCCACAAGGCTACCTCCCAACACTTGAAACACAACATAGCAGCTCGATCCACATGATAAAAGGTAAAATGCAAGACCATAACATGACTATTACCAGCTAAACAATAAAGCCCCAGGCATCTGCATGAATTTCTCAAAATCAAACTTGTCCTGGTCAAGACAATAGGAAAAATAGACTTTAGATCTCTTAAGATCTTGGTCCATGCTACTAACGACCCCCAAACGCCCGAATAAAATGCGAGAAAAACATCTTCTATTCTGAAGCCAAACATACATGGAGATTGAGATACAATCAAGATGTAAAACCAAAATTTCAACCTATTATCAACTAATTGTACATTGTATTATACAACAACGTGTTATCCCATTAATTGTGGTTGGCTACATGAATAAAATTACGTCATAATGTTCCATCATAAACCATACTTCTTTCCATATTTCCTTCTCTTGGTATTCCTCTTATTTTTTTTCTCTCTTTTTACTTGTGCTCCCCTTTTCAAACATCACCTTAATTTTCACGAGTTGCATCAAAACATATAGATTGTCCCTTCAAACCATTTTCATTTTCAACACTATAAAGGATATCTGCAATCTAATGCACGAGTACATCATTTACATCATGTATGACATCCCCGCAATCATTATGTTTTGTTGGCAAACTATTTTCCTGCAAGAATGATTTATAATTTTTATCACTAGAAATCAAATTCAGTATTCTCAAATTTACAAAATTCATGGAATTTGCGCAACAACAACTTGCATTAGACTTCTTTGTTGTGTTTTCTATGTGCAACACCTGGTGATACATGAATGATATATGATAATATTTGAAACACATACCTAACAAATAATGATTTCAAGATTATGTAAACGAATGTAGAAAAACTAAATAATAAAAATTTAAGTTCGAAATTTTGTCACATGTTATCAGAGTTTTTTTTCTTCATATGATAGATAAAATAGATTGTTTGGAGACTACAAACAAAAAAAAATTCATTCAGTTGATTAAAAATGTATTGGTAAAATAACTAAAATCACATCGAAATAACTAAATACAGTGAAATAAAACTATTTAATGGTTATGAAGAGTAGCAGGCCTATAAATTTTAAGTTGGGTGACAACTCACATGATAAAACTATAGCTATTCAAAATGTAGTAATATGTATTCGACCAAAAAGTAGATATTTGTATATAAAAAAATTGGATATCATTTTGGGGCAATTTTCCCCACAACGACCGATGCAAGTCCATCCTTAGTTATTCATGTAAATTGCATATTTAAAATGACAAGACTTTATTCTTTTTATTAAGTGTATGTTGGAATGAATAGGGAGTTAATTTGATAAAATCACCATAATTATGTCAATTCTATCATCAATTCAAACATGCATCGAGAAAAATAATTTTAGAAAGAGAGTATTATAAGTTAAGAGTATTTACTCGGATATTGTTTGGAGGGATGTGAAAATGTTCCAATGAATTTTCTTTAATTCCTTCTTCAATATTGAGTTGGGGCCTTGAATTAGTTCCCCTAGCAAAAGCTTTGAGGTGCCATCCCCAAATTGTAGTGGATAATGAAAGATCCGTGAATTTTGTAATGCAAGTCTTAACTCCTCATCTTCCGAAGAGGATGAAGAATCTGCCTCCTCATTAGGTATATTGTATTTGTTTGAGTAGTTGGTGTATTTGTAGTTGGTATTGTTTGTCCCCTTGTCTCTTAATTGGTCCAACTTTGTATCTTTTTGTATTGGTACCTAGCTTGTACGTACCCATCATCTATTTTATTTGATTTGGTTTTTGAATAAAAAATAGAGAGTAGAATGGAGATAAAAAGGAAGAATAGATGGATTGAGAAAAGGAAAACTCAATTCTCAACTTTTTTCCATAACGGTGTATCACGATAATAGCTAGTTAAATCGTGATGTGGCATAAATAGTAGAGGTTACAAATATAGATTCCTATTTTTGTAACAATGTTAAAAACTTAACTCCTAGGAATAAAACATTCATAACAAAAAAATAATTTTCCTTTACCCATGATTTTATTCCCAATGAAGTGGCTGCAAATAAAAGGTTCTCATAGATGGGAGTAAATTTGAAGTAACTATATCCATAATATGCTTTCTTACAAATAAATTGCAGGAATAAGACAATTATTAATTAACCAAAAACCTTTTTTTTTTAATTACTAGAATAAGATACCTGTTATAAGTGAATTTATTTTTGGGAGTGGAGTTCTCAACTGTAAAACAAACGCCCCCCAAGTATTGCCCTTTTTAAAATGAGGGACGAGACCATCCACTCCGACTCAGAGCATATCATATAAGTCTACTCTACTTTGTGGTAACTCATAAGGGCCAAAAAACCGATTTTAAAACGAGGGGGCCAAAAACAAGTTTTTGTCTAATTAAAAAGTGCATTTAAATCTATTTTTCAATTGTCGTGCATATTCAACACACAAAATACTCACGAATTGAAACATTTTTTTTTATTTATAAAAATACTATTTATTTTTTATTTTGAAGAAAAATGAAACTTAATTTTCATTACACGAGGAACCTGCAAATATAGTTTTTATATCGTTTTTATTCAAAAAAATAAATTTCTAAAATACAAATATAAGCATTTCAGAATTCAATTTTTGGAGAGCATATACTTCAAATAATTGATTTCTAAAATTAAATATGTGAACACGTGTCATCAACGCAGTTGTATTCATATGGAGTCCATAGTAGATAGAGAATAAACTAATTGTATATTCATGTAAATAAAAAATTTCGGTAGGTATAAGTGCTTTTATTCTACTTGACTTGTACTATCACTCCAAAATAATACCTTCCCCTTCTTGTAGAGCATCTTGAGAGCTGGAACCTTGTAAATCCTATTTCAATCTAACAATATGGGCTTGCCGTGATAAAAGGTGTGCAGTCCAAAATTTTATACGCTAAGTGTTAACGCTCTTGTGCCATGGCCTTAAGATAAACTTGTGTGTGGTGTTTCTTCCTCTTCATTGCTACTTACAATTATAAGTTAGAAAATCAAGAAATTAAAACCACACTCCATCCATCAAAGAAAAATTACAATTTAAATGTAATTATAAAGTAAACGGACTTTAGAATCCCAAAACGGTCCAACATAATTCACCGTCTTCGCCACCATCAATAGGTTTTAGTATTTCAAAATCAATGTAAATCTCTCGCAACAACAATTTTTGTTCCAATTACTTGAACATTGTCTTATACCACTTCTCTCTCTAAAAATAAAATTAAGGCAAATTATTATATATCCATCAACTAAAGGTGGGTATTGGTTATCCATCTGAATTGGCACCAATCAAAATCATTCATTTGAAAGTAGCTCGTGAAATTGACGGAGAAGAGTTGAAGTTTAAAAACAAGAGCACAAGTAAAAGTAGATAAACAAAGATGAGGAATCCCAAGAGAAGGAAATAGGGAAAGGATTGAAATTAATATCCTAGTTTGTTGTTTTATGTGAAAATTCAATTTGAAGAAACAACGTTGATAGTTAAAGATATTTGGTTTGGTAAACTCTATCCGTAGTTGTCATCTAAAATTAATATTTCTAAATCAAATATCGACTTTTACTTCTACCCATTGTTGTAATCTAAAATTAATGTTGAGAAATGCTAAGATCAATCTCATTCTAGCACTTACTCTCATATTGTGTGAAACTCATGTGGCTCTCACCATTTTATTATCAATTTCTAATATCTGGTACCCACATAGATTTCACCAAATAAAAGAGTGGGTGTTAGAAAGAGAGTGTGCATAACACTTCTCATTAATGTTTCCAACCAAATATCTCAACTATAACCTCGTTTCTTCAAATTTAATTTTCACATAAAACAAACAAATAGGATATTAATTTCAATGTCTTCCCTATTTCCTTCTCTTGGGATTCCTCATCTTTTTTTATCTACTTTTACTTCTGCTCCGTTCTATCAAACCGTTTTCATCTTCATACATCATGAGTACATCGTCTACATAATGTGTTACATACCCACACTCATTCTTTTTTATTGGCCCACTATTTTCATGCAAGAATACATATTTTATCACTAGCTAGAAATCAAATTCAATAGTCTTGAAAAAAAATGTATGAAGGTATTAATGCTATTAAACAAATATTTTACCCACTAATTTTTTAAATAAAATTAGTAAATTCATTCCTCGTAATATAGTTGTTGTACCTCACTTGATTAATAAAAGAAATCACAGTTGATGAAATAAAATCATTATCCCTCATGAGTGACCAAAAGAATGACATTGTAGATGATGATGAAATAAAAATCATCATCAATCATCAACAGTTGAAGTTGAATCAAGTTGTTACCTGGCGTAGAGATTGCAGATCTAGATTAGCAAAAACTAAATGAACATAGACAAATAAAATGAATAAATTCAACAGATAATAAGATCCAACAAAGAAATAAAAGTGTAGAATCTACATATACCTATAGTTAATCCAAGCTCACGGCACCAGTCGGGAAAATGTAGGGAATGGTGGGTTCCAGGGAATGGGTAGGGAGTGGCAGCTGCTAGGGTTGTAGTTTGAAACCCTATGAAAGTTGAGATGCAACAAGGTGGGTGTTTATTAGACTTGGAGAAAACTTAGACACAATTTCATATGTCTTGTATATAGTATTACCCAATCTAAATGTAAAATAGCTAATAAACCGCAAAACACCTACATGCTTAATGCACTGTTGACACCAAGAACTATCAATGAAACTCCGCCACTTGCATATTCAACATTAACCTATTTATGAGTTTTTGAATTAAAAAATCCATGTGTTACATTTAGATTGGGTAATACTATATACAAGACATATGAAATTGTGTCTAAGTTTTCTCCAAGTCTAATAAACACCCACCTTGTTGCATCTCAACTTTCATAGGGATTCAAACTACAACCCTAGCAGCCGCCACTCCCTACCCTTACCCTAGCTGCCTCCATTCCCTATCTTTTCCCAGCGGGTGCCATGAATTTGGATTAACTATGGGTATATATATTCTTCACTTTTATTTCTTGTTGGATGTTATTATTTATTGTTTTTATTATTTTCATTTGTCTATGTTTTTTTAATTTCTGCGAATCTACATCTACAATTTCTACGCCGTGGAATACTTGATTTAGCTTCAACTATTGATGATGATTTTGATTTCATCATCATCCATGATGTCATTCTTTTTGTCGTTCATCAGTGATATTGATTTTATTTCATCGATTGTGATTTTTTTTATTAATCAGGTGTAGTACAATAACTATATTATAAGAATTGAATTTGTCAATTTTATTTAATAGCACTAATACCTCATAAAATTTTCCGGACTATTGAATTTGATTTCTAGTGATAAAATATATATATTTCATTCTTGTATGAAAATAGCGTGCCAATAAAAGAGAATGGGGTGTGGGGATGCAACACATGATGTAGATGATGTACTCACACATGAAGATGAAAATGAAAACGATTTGATGGGAAGGAGCACTAGATCAAAAAAGAAGAGGAATCCCAAGGGAAAGAAATAGGGAAGGATTGAAATTAATATCCTTGTTGGTTGTTTTATGCCAAAATTAATTTTGAAGAAAGAAGTTGATAGTTAATATATTTGGTTTGGTAACCTCTACCCATGGTTGTCAATTTGTCATATAAAATTAATATCCTTGTTGGTTGTTTTATGTGAAAATTAATGTTTGAATATCCAAATTACAATTTTATGAAAAATTCTTTTGACATTAATAGTGTTAATTAAGATAATGGTCCCTATCAATATCCATAATATCATTTTTAATCCCTCTAAAAAAATCACTTTTTAGTCTCCATAACATTTTTCTTTAGCATGTTTATGTTTTTACAAGGATTAAAAATGCTGATGAAAAAGTTAACAGGAACTAAGTATGTGCGACTTTTTTTGTAGGGACTAAAAATGAAATTCGGTGTGTTTATAAAGACCATTTACATAATTAACCCAAATTAATATTATAAATATGCGATAAAATCATAATTTTGATGCAAAATATAACATATAATATAATAAAAATTAACAAGGGTTAAATAAGTTTTTTGTTTCTAAAAATATAACGAATTTTGATTTTAGTCCCTTAACAAAAAAGATATGCTTCTTCCTCACAAAAATTTTTGCTTTCTTTTTGCTCCCTAATTGACATGATTTTGTTTTTGTTTTTCATCCTTAAAAGGTGCATATAATAAATGGGCATAACTTTTTTTTTTGAAAGAATAAATGGGCATAACTTGGACACATCTTAAAGATAAAAGGGTCATAATCTTGACATTAATATTAACCAACACATTTTTTTAAAATACACTCAAATAAGATACTCGTTATTATTTCTCAGAAAAGTTATTCCTTGGCATGGAATTCTCATAAAAGTGATGGTTGTAACACGGGATCATCCACTCAAACTCGGGTCGGGATGGAGCATATATGTCTACTTAGTAGTAACTCTCATGGGTTGAAAAATTTGGTTTTATAATGAGGGTTCCAAAACTTACTATTATTTTTTATTTAAAATAGAGAATTATAAGTGGATTTAAGTCTAGTTTTTTTCATTGTCGTCATATTCGAATAACCACTTCATTGATTTTATACTTTTTCAATATGTTTTATATCTATCACTATGTTTGAAACCTCATTTTCTTCTTGTCAAGAATTTATTTTGAGATTTTTATTTTATATCCATGAATATTAAGATAAAATTAATTCAAAATTTAAATTCAATTTAAAATAATTAAATATAAAATATAAATCTCAACGATAGGAGAGTGTGCACCTTCATTGATCCAACTGTGATGCAAATTCGAGCTGCCACCTCTTTGAAACGACATAACTTCTTCATTATGTCAGCTAAGCGTGGTTTTCCTGGTTTGCCATCTTCATTGATTGCATGTTCTTCTTCAATTGTAGTTGGTCATAATTTTCTTTACCCTCTATAGAACTTTCTCTACCCTTTTCCACATGCTGAAATAGATTTATATCTGTTAGCAGCCTTAGGAGGACTACTCTTATCCACAGGATAATATAATTTCTATTAGGTTTCATATTGAAAATTGCATTTCCTTCACAACCTATACTACAAAACAAAACATAAAAAAGAAATTTAGTTTTTAGTTGAAATTTGGTCTTTGAAATTAATAAACATATTTGTAATATATTACAAGTGGCCACCATACTACAAGTTAATCTATATTTTTTTTTGTCAAAAAAAAATGTTAATCTATTTTTTGATTGAATTAAATCCACATAAAAAATCTAATGGGAATAGAACATTAGATGCTCCATGATTAAGATAAAGATTTTCCAAGCTAATTTCATAGCTAGAAAAAAAAAACATAAAAAATCAAACAATATACATAGTAAGCAGCATATTTTTACATTGGTGCTTCTTAGGTGATTTTAACACCATTCTTGGTACTCATGAACAAAGAAGCATGTAAAGGACATCTAGAGTAGCTATGCAAGATTTTCAAAACTCGACAAATATCAACAATCTTATTCATCTTCCAACTAAGGGTGCTGGTTTTACCTGGACCAATGGAAGAAGAGGGAGACATCACACACAATGGAGACTTGATAGAGCCATATGTTGTCAAGATTGGATCTTTACTTGAAATATGGTAAGCTGCCTACAAAGAGAAGCAATCAAACAAAAGAACCAGTAAGGATGGGAGCTGTTAGAATAAGAATTCTAGTCAGAGTCTGCATCTGAAGGATTCTGCTTCTGAAGCCAGAGTCTGCGTCTGAAGGATTCTGCTTCTGAAGGTTCTACCTGCGTCTGAAGGTTTCTGCTTCTGAAGGTTTTGCCTGCGTCTGAAGGTTTCTGCTTCTGAAGCAGTTAGGCTTGGCTATTGTTAGCTGTCAACAGCTGTCACTTAGTGACACCTGTCCCCTTCTCTTGGCCTCTATAAATATGTGTAACTACTCTTGAGAATTACAATGAAAGATTCACAATTCAGAATTAATATTTTCCCTCTCTTTCTCTCTTTCCTTTCTCTCTCCTATAACTAACTTTCCTTCAAGCTTTTCTATGTTCATCAATGGCGTTTTGCACTTCTATCAGGAGCACTCAAACAAATTTTTGATGAATTGATTATAGCAAGATTCATTCCTCCATGTAAAAATGTTTAATCCTTTCTTCTTTAGATATGACAAATATTTGACTAGTAATTTAAGAATCGAAAACCTAAACAATAAAATTAAGATACCTCAATTGACCTCTAACTATTGTGGGTAGAACTGATTAGCAACATAATAGAATAAAGGGCATTGGCTAAACTTGTGAATCCTTAATTGTTCAAATATTTAGAATTAAACAAATATATTTAAAATAAAAGTAAAGCCATGAATTTCTAAAAAGATATTTGGATTATATCTTAAATTTTCAACAATTAATCCCTATAAGCCTAATAACTATCTGCACATTAAGTAAAAAAATTAAAATAGATGCACAAAAGTTCAACAATGCAAACTGAATTATTAAAATCAAATAGACTACGTTATTAGCCAATTTTATGGTCATGAAACCATTTAATTTGTTCAGATATCCAAATTTGAGTTAAGTGGGATAATATTGTCATCCGATGTTTTGTGAGTTAAGTTTAATAAACAAGTTGTAATAGTAAAATTCAAAATTCCTTAGAAAACCTAGAACCCAAATATGTTTGCATGTGAGTTTGATTTAAATATCTCTGAATTCAATTTAAAGGTTTAATAATCAAAATTTATTCTCAGATCTATCTGATTCTCAGATCTGAGTTTGTGACTATACCGATATTACTTTTTGGGATAATTCATTTAGAAACCTGTAACGCTATTCATAAAGCACAAATTCATGGAAAATCTTAAAAATAATGGGTAAATAGACACAAAATTTTGTTTAGGGGGTATAATTGACAAATACATCAATTTATAGCCATCTCATTCTTCAAACTACCATTTTACAGAAATAAAAAGATTGCAATATCCCAAGAATAAATCCAGCTGTTTATGCTACGATATAATTGATTCATATTAGAATTTGAAAACAAAATAAATTGTACTAGGACTGGATACCTGATTCACCTGCTTGAATTGAATAGGCTTGAACTCAGTGTGTATCTAGGTTTTCTCTTCCGCCGCAATAAACTGACGCACTCTCACTGGAATAAAGATTTTTTTTTTTGACAATGGAATAAAGATTTAGAAATCATTACTTTACATGGTACTAAAAAAATGTATAGGTTAAGAATGGGTCGAGCTTAAGTGTTCAGACCCAAACCATGTTGAACAACATATAAATGATCCAAATTAGATTTTTTTTTGGCACCTCCTTATTTTTCTATAATCTACTCTTTTGCACACTTTTTTTTTAACACAAATTACTCATTTTTCGAAATAATTAATACAAAATATAATTTTTTTGAATTCATAAATATAAAATAAAGCTGAATTTTCCAACATAAGACAACCACATATATAGTATTTATATCGTTTTTATTCAAAAAATACAAATATATGAAGTGGAAATAGCAGTCACAAAAAAGAGGGGGTTTGAATTGTGACCTTTTTTAAATTTAAGGAAAAATACCTCTTTTGGTCCTTTAAGTTTGACAATAATATCGCGTTAATCCTTTAAGTTTTTTAAGTATCAAATAGATCCTTTAAGTTTTTTAAAGTTTCAAATAATTCATTTAATTTTTTTTAAAGTTTCAAATAGGTCCTTTAAGTTGTTAATTCAATGCACCTATTTGAAGTTTTTTTATAAGTTTTTAAGTATCAAATAAGTCATTAAAAGGGTAATAAAGACCTATTTGAAATATAAAAAACTTAAAGGACTATTTTGGTATTTTTGTCAAACTTAAAGATCTAAAAGATGTATTTTACCTAAATTTAACATGCACTTGTGGTAAATCATTATCAAGTTGATACTTTGAAGAATTAAAGACTTGGTTAAGTTCAGAACATTCTGAAGTACGTTCAGAAGTGTTAGTGTAATAAATTATGAATAAAGTGAAAATGATGTGTAAAGTGAATTCAAATATTAATGCTAAAGATAAAGAGTGAGGGTAGAGAATTTAACACACGAGAGTTATACTGGTTCACCCAATGTGGGCTAGTCTAATCCTCAGAACTGTGAGATTTTCACTATGATGCATAAGAGAACCTTCTCAACTTCTGCATCTTACACTTCTGCCACTAGGGACTTTACCTCTTGTATTCTCTTAGCCTCAACAGGCTTACAAAGTGTATTATCAGTTGGGCGCGGCTCTGACGAATACTCCTTTATACATCTATGATATCCACAAGGCAGCATGAGTCATCAATGCACGGGTTTTTCATGAACTTTAATAAGATAAACTCAATCTTTTCATCTCCAACCTCGAAGGTGAGTTTTCCCCTCTTTACATCTATAATATCACCAACAGTAGCTAAGAAGGGTCTTCCTAAGAGGATTGGGATGTGAGAGTCTTCAGTTATGTCCATCACCACAAAGTTAGTGGAAATGTATAGTTGGCCGATTCTCAAAGGTATGTCTTCCAGTATTCATATCAGGTACTTAATGGATCAATCAGCTAGTTGTAGGGACATCCTTGTTAGTTTCATCTCTCCTAGATTGAGCCTCTTACAAATAGAGAGAGGCATAAGGCTCACACTCGCACCTAAGTCACAAAGAGCTTTATCAATGACATAATTATCGATGACGCAAGGAATTGAAAAACTCTCTGGATCTTTTAGCTTCAGCGGCATTTTTTTTGGATGATAGCACTACACTTCTCAGTAAGTGTTACGATATCATCGTCATCGATCTTTTTCTTATTTGTCAAGATTTCCTTTAAGAACTTAGCATATGAAGCCATCTGAGTGATGGCATCTGTGAAAGGGATGTTGATATGGAGCTTTTTCAAGAGCTCAACAAAGTTTTTGAACTGATCCTCGATTTTCGCTTTCTCTAATCTTTGAGGGAACGAAATTGGGGGATTATAAGGAGGAGGATGAGGAGGTACATATGGTTTTTCTTTGTCCTCTTCAATCACCTCCCTTGCCTTCGGTGTTTGTTCGCCCTTTGTTGATGTTGGCTCCTTCTCAATGTTTTCTCCATCTTTCTTACCAACTAGGACCTCATGGAATGAGTTGAGCTGGGAAGGTCCCGGTAGAAGCAGTTGCAGACGCTTGTTGTTGAGCCAAATAGGAAATCTGTGTTTCCAACATTTTGTTGTGAGTTGCCATAGCATCGACTTTGTTCGCCAGCTGCTTTATCATCTCATTGGTATGGATGTTTTGGTTGAAGAAGTCATTGTTTTGCTGGGACTGAGCCATGATAAAGTTTTCCATCATCAGCTCATGGTTTGACTTTTTAGGGGCTGCGGGAGCAACTGGGGCTCCTTTTGGACCTTGAAAACCAGTGGGATGACTGGGCACAAAGGTAGGATTGTTATTTTTATAGGAAAAATTAGGATAATTTCTCAATCCAGGATTGTACGTGTTACAGTACGGGTTACCTTGCGCGTAGTTCACTTGGTCAGAACCGGCTAACAGTTGACACTCGGCAGCAATGTGTCCAGGGACTCCGCAAATTTGCAATTAGGAGTCACAGCAGCCACAGTAGGTGGTTGAGCGATGCTCACGTTGTCTAACCTCTGGTCCAGGGCATCGACTCTAGCGTTCATGTGATCAAAGTCACTGACTTCGTACATCCCTGCCTTTGGTTGTGTTTTCTCAACCGGAGTGCGTTAACTCCCCCACTGGTAATGGTTCTGACCCATGTCTTCAATTAGGTTGTAGGCATCATTGAATGGCATATTCATGAGAGCTCCTCCTGCAGCGGCATCAATGGTCATTCTTGTGTTATAAAGTAAACCATTGTAAAAGGTATGAATTATTAGCAAATTTTCTAATCCCTGGTGTGGGAAAGCTCTCATCAACTCTTTGTATCTCTCCTAGGCTTCAAAAAGTGATTCCTCGTCTCCTTGTCTAAAGCAAGTGATTTGGTTTCTCAACTGAGCTGTTTTACTCGGGGGAAAGTATCTTGCTAGGAAAGCCTTTTTCAACTAATTCCATGTGGTAATTGAGTTTGACGAGAGAGAGACTGTAGACATGCGCTGGCTCTATCTCTCAGGGAGAATGGGAAGAGTCGAAGCCAAATGGCTTCTGGGTCGACTTTGTTACACTTTAGTGTATCAGCAAATTGTACGAACACTGACAGGTGCAGGTTTGGGTCCTCCGTCGAATTTACAGAGAATTGGTTCTGTTGTACTATTTGCAGCAAAGAGGGTTTGAGCTCGAAATTATTTGCTGCAATTGCAGGACGAACAATGCTCGTATGGGGTTCCTCTTGTGAAGGACCATCGAAGTCCTTAAGGGGCCGGTTATCGTTATTGTTATTGTCACCCATTTATATCTGAGTTTCAGAACATGAGGGGGTGTCAAATTGCAATCGGTGTCTAGCTCGAAAGTAGCACTCGATTTCGTCTATGTAATTAGCAAGATTACCGGCACTACGGGCTCTTTACCTTAGTCTAGACGGTGAAATAACGGACTGATATTGTAAAAATTGGTCCCCGGCAACGGTGTCGGTTTTAGTATAAAAGGTTGTCGAACCCACAGAGACCAATTACAAGTACACTATCTGTCGTTTCTTTGTTTATCTTAGGCTAGTTCAAAACATTTTTTTGTTTCGCGAATAAAAATAAAAAATATTTTAATTTGATAAAAACAACGAGAGGCCAAAATGATGTTTCCGTCAACCTAAGTCACTCACGTAAATTGCACTATTTAATTATGACAAGAACAAAATTTATTTGTAGAAATATATTAAATTAGAGATATCATCTTGCTTTCGTAAACCGTTATCAAATTCTAGCGCGTAATTCCCTAATTCCGTAGTGTATAATTACGCGTCTAAAACTCCATTTTAGAATTCAATAAGTTCTTAATTAATTAGAAAAAACTGCTTTCGCCACTTTATTTAATTAAAAAAAAACTGAATTTTCAAAGTCCAATATTGTTTCCTCTCTTTCGACGCGTAAAAGATATTTATATGTTTCTACTTTCGCAGCGAAACTTTAAATTAAAAACATAATTTTCAAAACATTAAATTTATTCTCGTTATAATCAAACGGGCGTGCAATTTACATGAATTCATATTAAAAGCAAAATGGTATCGAACATGTTACCTATGTATAATTGGAAACTTTAAATAAAAAGAGTCACGCAGAGAAACTAGGGTAATTTTAAGCTCGTGGCACGGCACAGTGGTAATTTTAAGCCCTGGAAACTCAATTTAACAGCCGCAAATTGAATTGAATTGAATTGGCACGGTCGAAGCAATTGGAATTGGACAATATATTGGCAGAGGTAATACCAATAAAAAAAACGAGGGAATTGGAATTAGATAGATATGTGCAGCAGCAATGGAATTAATGGAATTAAATAGAATAAAAATATATACTTGTAGCAGCAATGTAATTAAATAGATAACAGCGGCAATGGAATTATGAATAGTAATTGAAATTGGAATAGTACTTGAAATCCATATGAGTTTTTACGGCTGAATGGAAAATTGCAGAGAAAAAACTATAATTATTTGTGTCGTAGCTAAAAGTTTTATAGTCTAATTCGTGAGCAGAAAAGCTTGGGCTGGTCACACCGTCATGCCTTCTTGTTTTTTCAACCTTTTGCTTCATTTTTGCTTTTCACACCCTAGGTTCCTAAAACACATCAAAATACCAGCAGATATCATGCAAAACACGACAAATGACCCTAAAACAAATGAAAATTAAGCTTAGACAGTGCATTTTGCGTGTTATCACTCTTAAAAAAATTGAAAAAAGTTACAAAAAAAAAACAGTTCTACTAGTACCCATCTTATTTTGGTACAAAGAAGGAAGGTTGGTAATGCATCATTGTTTAGGAATCTGTAAGTTGAAATCTAACTCCAAGTTGTTTTGTTAGCCTACTTTCCCAAATATATCCCAACTTAACCCAAACCACGCTACAAACCTGAAAAACCTCCGAAGTGTGTAAATAGTATGATCTTGAATGTCTGCTTAGAATTGTTTCAAGTTCATAGCAAGGTTCATTCACATGAAGACTGGAGTGGGGAAATTTCGGGACCAGCCCTACTGGCTTTAGGAGGTACATACGTGAATCCTGGAAAAGAGTGTGGTTGAGAGCGTGAATTATCTTATCTAAGCATGTCCCACTTTCTAGGAAGTGGTAAGTTGGTCAAGCCTGGCAATGGAATGGAGAATGATCTGACTAACCTTTTCATAATGGTATGTCCTCTAAAAAATTTATGCAAGTTTATATTTCAAATTATTTTGTTTACTTGAGGACAAACAATAATTTAAGTTTGGGGTTGTAATGACAAGTCATCTTACGTCATTTTCAGCATATTTTTCAGTCATTTTATTAATGATTTAACCCAAATAAGAGGAATTTTAGATAAGTTGCTTATGGTTTAAGAGATATTTTGTAATGTTTTCATATCGAGTCATGTAATTCTAGTTTTTCCCTAAACCAAGCAATTCATAGGTGTTATTGATTTATCTCTGAAAAATAATGTAATTCGGCAAAGCAAGACACCTCATGAAGAATTGTGAAGACATGGAATGAAGATTCAACAGGCCTCTAAAGACATTAAAAGTTGGTGAAATTTTTTCCCAAGTCCCACAGCAAATTTGGAGGAAGAAAACACTCAAAAAGACGAAGAAAAGGGCAAAAACACACGGGAAGGAGGTGCTATGTATCCCGGGTGTGCTGCCACCCACCCCGGGTGTGTGAAAAAGTGTTAGAAAGCATTGTTTTCATAGTGCACGCGTGAGACGTGTGCGGTTCCAAAAAAACATTTCTTTCAATTATGTTTTTCTACGAGTTTGGCGAAAAAGCCCATTTTTTCAACCCAGACCCATCTGGAAATACACTTATAAATACAAAAGTATTCACTCGCAGGTTCTCATTCAGAACTTGGAGGTTCAAGAGGAATGAAAGCCTTATGAGTATCAAAGGGGGAATCTCTCCTCAAACTTTGTTTTTAGAGTTTGTTTTATTTCTTTTGTAATTTGTTTTTAGTGTTGAGGCAAAATCCCTAATTAATTTTAAAGATAACAAACCTTAATTATTAAAGGATTAATGGACTTTGATTAGTCTCTTGATATTTAATTTGTGTTCTCGAGTGTTTAATTAAGACAGGAACAAAATATGAATCATACCAAGATACAATGAATCAAAGAACATTAAGACTTAAGAACTCAGTCAGAGTTCAGAAGGTTGAACAGAGTTTAGAAGGTTGAACGTAGTTCAGAAGGTTGTTCTTATGGTTATCAAGAACAAGCCCAAAAATTCATGAACATTCAAAGCTCATGTGACATAAATGAGATGCCTAGAAAAGTACAAGAACTTGGATCAATCAAGGAATAATGGCATCTATTTGAATTAAAAGCAAAATGCATATTCATTGTTCATCAGCATATAGGGAGTGAGAGGGAACTTGTATGGATCTTGTACCTTTAATCAGATCAAGCTTGCCTTGCTCCACAAGCTTAGTTATATTTCTGCTTAGGTCATCTTCAGCTATGCAGAAGAGGAGGGGAGATAGAGGATCTCCTTGCATCACTCCTCTTTTGCAATTGAAAAATCCATTCAATTTACCATTGACATTAATGGAAAGAGAGGCTGAGCTAAGAATTGTGTTGATCCAAGAGCAGAATCTGTCATTAAAACCAAACCTGCTTAAGACCTTAAGAAGGAATTTCCACTCAAGAGTATCAAAAGCTTTAGAAATATCCACTTTAAGAGCTAGATTTCCAGCAAAAGACTTGATGTGAAGATGGTTGATTGCCTCTGAAGCTACACAAATACAGTCTCTAATGTTTCTACCCTGAATAAAGCCTCTTTGTTGAGCAGAAATTATGTTCTTCATGATTGGAGCTAATCTGTCTGCTAGGATCTTGGAGACTATCTTCAATTTGAAGTTAGCCAAAGCTATGGGTCTGTACTGGCTCACAGACATCGCATCTGGCACTTTTGGAATAAGAACTATGGTATTGGAGTTATAGTTGGGAAGTAACCAGTCTTTAGAAAAGAATTCCAAGACTACATTGATCACATCCTGCTTCACAATGTCCCAGTATTTTTTATAGAAGAATGCCCCAAAACCATCAGGGCCAAGAGCACTATCTCTCTTCATTGAACTTACTGCATGAAAAATCTCATCAGGAGAATGAAGAGAAGTAAGCATATGGTTTAGATCATCAGTGATCATATGAGGTATCACTCCATCAGTCAGTTCATCAACCTGCAAATCCTGCACAGTAAAGTTAGTAGCAAAAATATTTTTAAAGTGATTTGTAATGTGTGATGATATTTGCTCTGGGTCAGTAAGCACATTCTCTCCATCTTGGATAGAGTTTATAAGCTTAGATGTGTGTTTGACTTTGGCTAGCCTGCGGAAGTATTTTGTGTTCATGTCACCATCAGAATGCCAGGAAGCATGTGATTTCTCCCTCCAGAATTCTTCCTCCTTTTGCAAGGCATTTTCCAAGGTAATCTGTGCAAGTTTTTGTTGATCAAGTAAGGAGTCTGAAGCACCATTGGAGTCTATGTCAGCTTGGATGGATATTAACTTCTGCTCAGCATCTTCCACAAGAACATTTACATTACCAAATACAGTTTTGTTCCAAAGCTTCAAATTTTGCTTGAGATTTTTCAACTTCTGATTCAAAATGAACATGGGGCAACCCACTACATTGGAGTTCCAACTATCTTGAATAACATTTCTACAGTCATCATGAAGGGTCCACATACTCATAAATTTAAACTGGGAAACAAAAGAGGTTTGGGAGTTTTCAAAGTCAAGCAGGATGGGAAAATGATCAGACTTAAGTTTAGTTAAGGTTGAAACATTAAGAGAAGAGCACATGTCCAACCATAGTTGGTTACAGATCACTCTATCTAACCTTCTTTCAGTGTGTTTAAGGCCTCTTCTACCATTGGACCAGGTTAACTGGGCCCCTCTAGTTGGGAGATGGAGCAGGCAGTTAAAATCAGTCCAATCAGAAAAGTCATTCATAGGTCCTCTAGCTGGGGGGGGGGGGGGGGGAGGCACCTGTGTGTTCATGAGATCCTAAAATGGTGTTAAAATCACCTATAGAGCACCAAGGCATATTGATTTTGTTTAGGAGATTTTCTAAGGTTTGCCACAACTGTCTCCTATGTATATAATTTGTAGAGGCATAAATATAATTTCATCCATCACATACAAACAATAATAATCTTGTAAAAAAAAATACAAACAATAATAATAAATATTTTTAGAAACTAAACAGACCTTAGAATCCCAAAACGGTCCAACTCATTATCTCCACCATGAACCAGTATGTTTCGGTATTTTGCAATTAATGTAAAACCTCTCACAACAACAATTTTTGTACCAGCATCTTGAACACTGTCTTATACCACTTCTCTCTTAAAATAGAAATAAAGTGAGCATACCAAATTACTTCAACTATCAAACTTGTTTCCTCCATTTTAATTTTCACATTAAACAACCAACGGGGATGTTAATTTCAATCCTTTCCATATTTCCTTCTCTTGGTATTCCTCTTATTTTTGGATCTACTTTTACTTCTGCTCCTCTTTTCAAACTTCGCCTTTTCTCCATTTTCTTTAAAACATATTGAATTTCCCATCAAACCATTTTCATTTTCAACACTATAAGGTAATTTGTTTGCAAGGATATCTGCAATCTCATGCATGAGTGGATCGTCAACATCGTGTGTGACATCCCCACAATCATTTTCTTTAGTTGGCGCACTATTTTCCTGCAAGAATGAAATATATTTTTTATCACTAGAAATCGAATTTAGTATTCTTAAATTTTCAACATTCATGGAGTTTGCACAACAACCACTTGCATTAGACTTCAGTGTTGTGTTATTTTATGTGCAACACCCGGTGATACAAGAATGAAATATGATAATATGTAAATAATAAAAATTGATGTGTGAAAATTTTGTCAAATGTTATTTTTTTTCATATGACAGATAAAATAGATTAATAACGTATTTGAAAAATGAGAACTAATGGCATGATTACTAACTAGAATCACATCGAAATAATTAAATATAGAGAAATAAAACTATTTAATGGTTACGAACATTGTCAGGCCTATAAATTTTAAGTTGGGCTACAACTCACATAATAAAATTATAGATAGTCAAAATGTAGTAAAATATTTGAATATAAAAAAATTGAATATAAAAAGTACTAATATTTTGGGGAAATCGTCCCTACAACGACCAATGCAAGTCCATCCTTAGCTATTAATGTAAATTGCATATTTAAAATTTCAACACTTTATTCTTTTTATTAAGTGTATGTTGGAATGAATAGGGAGCTAATTTGGTAAAATCGCCATAATTATGTCAATTTTATCATCAATTCAAACATGCATTAAGAAAAATAATTTTAGAAAGTGAGTATTATAAGTTAATAGTATTTACCCGGATATTGTTTGGAATGTGAAAATATTCCAATGAATTTTCATTAATTCCTTCTTCAATATTGAGTTGGGGCCTTGAATTAGTTCCCTCTAGAAAAGACTTTGAGGTGCCTTCCCCAATTTGTAGTGGATATTGAAAGATCAGTGAGTTTTGTAATGCTATTCTTAACTCCTCATCTTCGGAAGAGGATGAAGAATCTGACTCTTCTTTAGTTTGAATCATCTTCTCTTTTCCTTTATGAAGAACATTAGATTCAGCATCATCATTATTATTCGAAACATTCCACATACCTTCTATTTCAATTTTCCTTGGTTCGGAAATAACAATGCCTTCAACTGAATTAGATTCAATATCACTAACTTTTGGTTCTTCTTTTGTTTTTAGGACTAGATTTTCAGCATTTTTGCACCTTTCATCTCATGGCACTTGTGTTTTTCTACTTTTTCTCCTTGATTTTTTTGAGGTCATGCATTTTTGAACAACCACTTCATTGGGATGGCAAGTGGTCTCATCAGGCCCTAATTCCTTCATTGTTTTAGACATAAAATGCATCTTTATAGGTTTGTCATCTTCATTGATTGCATCATCTTCTTTGATCAGAGTTAGTGTTGATTTCCTTGACACTCTATTGAGTTTTCTCTTCCCTTTCTTAGAGATATTACTTGCTGAAAAAAAAAAATTATTTGTTAGGATCCTCATATACCCATGGATATAGTCACAATACCAAATAACCAACAAAAGATCAAATCATGATGATAACCAAATCACCATCAAAAGAACTAATCATTAAATACCAAAAGCAGATACATTCCTAAACTTTTGAGAACTGAATAGCAGAATAGTCGCAAATTCGTTCAAGGAGGATTGAAAGAAGCTCTAGATGACATCTTAACAACAATATCAATAACATATTACCTTATAGTAAAATTGTATGCAAGTTATAGAATGTATCTTAAAGTTACTTGCACTATCTTCTCATTATGGAACACTAGATAGGGCGATTCCAATTATTTTCTAAGAAGTTAACACATTTTTACTTCTAACAAACAAATTTATATATAAAAAAAAACTTAAAGTTATAAAATAATATTAGAAAATCCAATGTTAAGCCTTTTTTTTGCATGTTAAGTATACCCGAAAACAAGATATATAATATAAACATCAATGATATTTTGATACCCCTAATTATCTAACATTCATTCAACACATATTATTCTCTATATATCTTTATTCAATCATATTACAAGCATACTACATATCACACACACACACACTCTCTCTCTCTCTCTCTCTCTCTCTCTCTCTCTCTCTCTCTCTCTCTCTCTCTCTCTCTCTCTCTCTCTCTCTCTCTCTCTCTCTCTCTCTATATATATATATATATATATGTGTGTGTGTGTGTGTGTGTGTGTGTGTCTCTCTCGCTCGCTCAAGGTGTATAGTGGATGTATGGGTGTCCAAATATATATTTTAATATAAAATAAAAAGAAATATAAATAGCTAATGATCTTTTAAGTTACCTGTTCTTCTAACAAGTGGACCAATATCTTCATTTATATCATCATCATTAGTCAGATCAATGACATTGTCGACAATCAAATCAATGACATTATCATCTGTCAGATCAATGACATCATTGGTCAGATCAATGACATCGTCGTTTGTCGAATCAATGACATCATTGCTATTAATCTCTCTTTGCTCATGTGAAGCTTCTAATGGTGGACTTGATGGCTTCTGCTCAGATAGATTATCACTAAATCAACCATAAAAGATGTGTTAAGATGTTAATTTCTATACAAATATAACCTTAAGCAAGAATTTGTTTTAAAAAATTATTTTCAATACATATATAATTAATAACAACCTTTTATACTTGGTGGTGTAAGACATGGATTGTGTTGCTATCTTATTTACTATACTAGATATTTCTTATCAACATTTACATAGTTAACATCAAATATATAAAACACTAAATTACTACAAACATATATATGACTTTTATTTATGTGTGTGCTTATTTTAGAGAGTTCAAGTAGAACCGATAGCAATAAAGGGTTAATGGTTAAGACCGTCAAAATACATTGACACCACATCTCTAACTAAAATTTTGAAAAATTGGGTATATTAGTTGCCTCTTTTATATATCTTTAATTTAGTTTATTTGTAGTCTATGTGTGGATAATCACTTACATTTTAACTCTTAACATTTTTTGTTCAAGCATGAGTCTCTCATATAACTATACTTACATAACGACTAACAAAACACATCGTCTAACTTCATAGCTTAGAAATTTTTTGAAACAAAAGTACATATACCTAGATCCAACCCCTACCATGCAGGTTGTATACCACTTGTTGGGGGTAAAGATGTTAAACAATAAAAACATCTAAGAGACCTTGTGATCTCATCTTCGCCTAAAATATATTCTTTTTTTCATATGTGACTAACCGCTCAGACTTGAACTCCATCAATCTCCCCCAAAAGTCTGTGTCTCTCGTATAACTATACAAAACCCATTACACAAGAATCCACTCATACTCCCCATCGAGTAGAATCAAGACTTTGAGATCACTTGTTAGAGCGTCCAAAAAGTACCAAGATGAACAACGAACTGGTGATCATGACTACCAAGAGACACTCACGCCTCATGTTCTAAGGTTATTGTTTTAGGTAGATCATATATGGTGTACGAATCTATTATTAGTCTTAGATAATTATCTTGTTGTCGCTCCAAGATCTCTCTATATTCCCCTAACAAGTGGTATTAGGACCTTAGTCTGACTTGGTGAGGGGTGGGGGTATTCAAGTGTGAACGATAGTCTCAACTTGACTATGAATGAGTTTATGTTACATATATAGGAGGAGACTTGTATTTTCAAAGCTTTAAGATTTTTTATGGTGATGTGGTACCTAGGTATCTTGCGGTCCCAGACATTTAGCGCCTATTGTTGATATTGGTTCTCCTCAGATTCTCCTATATGACATAAATTTCTATGTTTTGTAGATTGTTTATGATACTTCTACGTATTGCTAAGTACAAATTAATTTACTCATAACTTCAAAATAATTTTGACGTCATCTATAGAACAACACTATAACATCGATTGCAAATTTTAGCAACAACATACATGATTTATGTGGATAAAAATATATATTTTGTAATGTTAATTTAATCTTCTTCTGAATAACATGAAAAAATTACAATTTTTTATTAAAAAAATGACACTACTCGGTTAAAGAAACACAATATAAGAAAGTACATATTATGTTAGATAATCATATTTGAGTAAGGGGATAAGTAATAAGGAATAACTCTTACCGCACAGTGGACGGTTCACAATTGTGTGTATCTTGATGATCATATTTGGACAAATCTATGTAGATTGAACCGATTTTGACAAATGATCCCATGACTAGCTTGATGACTAAAAATTAGAGTATGTTTTAAAGCTATTCTCAACACCTCTTTTTGTCTCTCTGCATGCACAAAACAAACAACCAGTGTATATAAATACAAACATAATTTTTGTACATAAAAAGAAATCAGATATTAATATTTAAAAGAAAATAAATGCTCTAATCGTCAAATAAAGTTATTGTTAATCAAATTATTACGGGTCTGCATAAATGAAAGAAAAATACCAATAACGTATGATAATAATATCTATGCAAACTTTTTAGCTTAGGATTTATGCAAGGCTTCTAAGAGTCTAACATCAAATATGTGCTAAACAATTTATGATTTTAAGCATAATACATACATACATACATACATACATATATATATATATATATATATATATATATATATATATATATATATATATATATATATATATATATATATATATATATATATTATTTATAAATCCATTTATGGAAAAATGATTGAGTGACAAAATCTAACCCATTAGATCACTTGTTTGTCAAAATATTTATCTAATATAAGATTACTGAAATATGCTTGAAAGAGTTTACAACATCGAGCGTAAGTTTTTTTTTTAGGAAAAACTAGGTGGTAAGCTATTTAATTTTATTAGTTTAAGCAATTAAAACTTTAATTGTAAGATGTTTATGCAATATGGTAAACTAAAAATACACTTAAATCGAACTAAAAAAAAGCTCGTTTGAATCACCTACAGTCGATTATAAAATGTTCAAATTTTAGGTCATTAGATTATGATAGATAAAATCTATCCCTCTTAATTTTACAATATATAGCCGGATGCACCATACAAGTGATAGGCCAGCACAATTAACTTTCAATAGATAGTGAGACCTAAAGTAAATTTAATAAATTAGACCTTAATGTATACATATGGGGCCTTTTTTTATTTATAAAAACCCATCACATATTATTTTTGTTGGTGAACCAAAACTCAGGGATTCAGGAGTTTTACCCTTGAATCGGCCCTAATAGTTGATTGTAGGGATCTTATTAACTAGCTATACATTGAGTAATTTTTTTCAATAGATCCACACAAATAAAACAAAATAAAATAATTTATGTAATTAAAACAAATTACATTAATAGCCAATTTAATGGTCATGGCACCATTTAATTTGTTCAGATAGTCTGTGTCAAGTCTGAATAACTTGTAACCCTAAAATGTGAAACTCCTACGAAAACCCTAAACCCCAAATATAATTTCATGAGTTTGATTTTAAAGCTCTCTGAATTGAAAATGAAGGTATATTTCTCAAATTTGATTCTTAGGTCTGAATTTGTGATTGTATCCTTATTATTGTTTAGGATAACTCGTTTCAATACCTGTAACATTATCCATAAAATTTAAAGTCATTACATAACTTCACTATAAGAGGGAAATATACAAAATTATGTATTGGGGCATAAATGACAAATACATCAATTTCTAGTCATCTCATTCTCCAAACTACCGTTTTACGAAAAGAAATATATTGCAATAAGAATAAATCAAGTTATTTATGTTACAATAGAACTGAATCATCATGGATTGTAAACCAAAATTAAATTGTACAAAGATTGGGTACCTGATTCGCCTGTTTGAATTGATTACGCCTGAACTAAATGGGTATTTAGGTTTTCTCTTGCGCCGCTATAACAAGTTGTTTCACTCTCAATGGTGGATGTTACACGGGAGAAAGACACACACACACACACATATACATATATATATATATATATATATATATATATATATATATCATTACTCTCATGAGAAGATGTATAGGTTTGAAATTGGGCCGACTATGAGTGTCCATACCCAAACGATGGTGAACAACATATGAATGAACCAAATTAGATAAAGGTACTTTTGGCACCTCCTTATTTTTTTCTTATAAGCTACTCATTCTCACACATTTTTTTTAACACAATCATTTTTAAAATCTTTTATACAAAATACTAGTTATTTTCATTTTTAAAAATGACACTTAATTTTCAGAACACAACACACTCACATATATAGTTTTTGTTCAAAAAACTTAAATATAAATATATGCATTCTAAATTTTAAATTTTGGAGTAAATAGAGTTTAAACAACTAACTTATACAATTGAATATGTGATCATGTGTCGTCAATTCAGTTGTATTCATATGGACTCCATAGTAGATAAATAATAAATTTATTGTAAATTCATGAAAATATAAAATTTCGATAGGTATTAGTGATTTTTATTTTACTTGACTTCTTCAACAACTCCAAACAAATACCTTTACCCTTTTGTAAAGCAACTTGAGAGTTGGAACCATATATATTTTATTTCAAGCTAACAATATGGCCTTGCCGTGATAAAAGGTGTAACATTCTAAATTTTCCACGCTAAGTATTTTGTATGTCAAAAAAGTTAAAATGAGGTTTTATATAAATTATGAGAAGTTTAAATAATTAATAATGAATAATAATTAGTGAATAGGGGATATTTTTATCATAATGTAGTAATTAATGAATTTAATTCAAATAAAAATATGAGACAATCTTGCAAAGGCTTTTGATTTTGATTGGAGAGGTCATTTTCCAAAGAGACATTTGTCCTTTCAAACATCTAGCGTTGCACCCAAGATGTGTTTCAATTTCATCTATCTGATCCCAAAGGATAATTTCCATCAAAGGTTGTCTTAAAACCAAAATAGGTTGAAGATCAATATCATTAAGTTTTGATTATAACAAATAGTTTGAGAACAATTGGAACATTTGATGTTTTATCAAGTGTGCGGTAAGATAATCTAAGATAATCGTCTATGGTTAATCATCTAGAACAAAAGTCAATCATCTGCAATGAAAGGCAAGAACAAAAGATCAAGAGAGATCAAGACAAAGTTCTATGGTCAACAAAGAGTCAATGTTATATAGACTCAAAGTCATCATCTATTGACAGATGTGAAGAAAGACTTTATAATCAAGGAAAAAGTCAATATGTTATGTGGTCAACACTTTATGGATCAAGAGACCCTCTATACCAATTCAAACAATGCTCTATACTTCAAGTAGGTGTAACAAATGTTTCTACGAATAAGGAAAGAAAACATTGACTTGCATTCATATGGAAAAAACAACAAGCGCATAAATGATGAAGATAAATGTGAATATCAGTCAACTGTAATCAAGGGAAGATTACACGCAATGGTCAAGTATTAAAGGGCAAGGATTTTCAGCAACGGGCTTATTTCAAATCCTCCTATATAAAGGAATGGCATATGTTGAAGAAGGCTACGAGCTTACACGCAATGAAACATAAACATTTGTATATACATGCTCTAACCAGCCTTGTCAATGCATTACATTACAGATAAAAAGAGATACACATTAAGTGTATTGTGCTCATATATTGGGATGGCAAAAAGGGCCAACCCGCCCCGTCCCGCCCCGTTTTATGGCGGACAGGCGGGTTGGCTGGTTGACCCGTCAATGTTTTTTTTTTTTAAAATATTAATTTAAATCTTCACATAAACAATGTAAAAATTTATAAATTTAAAGCCAATTTAAAGAAATCTAAATATATAACTAATGACTACACTAAAAATATGAAAATAATTATTCAAAGATATAAATTACATCTTCTAAAATTCTATAATAAATCAATAAGACATTCAAAATAAAAACTCCATGAGTTATCAATTAACTAACTGTTAAAAATACAAGGCTAAAATCATAAAACAAAAGTGATAAAATTAATTGAATTTTTTCCCCCAATATATGGATGTGAAAATTGGAAAATTGATTGTGACTTATAAATAAAAAAGAAGTGAAAAAGATAGTTTCTTATTAACATATCAATCCAACGGGCCAACCCGCCCCCCGTCACCGCCCCGCTTGTTGTCCTTTGAGACTAAATTTGATCCCATCAATGTTGATCTTCATGTCTCTCACCATGCCTAGAGATGTTGATGTAGTGACATCTACAAGGTCAATATCCATAGAGCATACCCTTAGCTACAATCCTCCAATCTTCTTTAAGGTAGCATATGGCATGAGGTTGCCTGCATCTCCCAGATCACATAAAGCTTCCCCAACATAGACGCTTCCCACCTTTACAGGTACAATGAAACATCCAGGATCTTCTTCTTTCTTCGGAACTTGCATATCATAAACAACACAACAATTTTTATTAGAGCAATAAACTCTTCATCATATGGCTTCTCGACCAGTTTAAATGTGTCTTCAATAAATTAAATGCAGCAGGGGCTTTCTTTGAAAATCTCCTTAATTGGCATATTGACCTTAAATTTTTCCAAGGCTTTGAGAAGCTCTTGAAAATTTTCATTCTCTTCATCCTTCCCGGTTTCAACTTCATTTTTAAGACTTGTGCCCCTGGTTCTTCTTCTTTTTCTTTTAAAGTTTCTTCTTCCCCTTCATGGTTTTTACTTCCATTCTAGGTACTTTGTCTTTCTTGAAAACCATCACAGAAACTTGTTTAGATTCAACCTTTTCTAAAGTCACTTCCTTATTTGTACCTTCAATGGACACATCTTCTATTCTTTCCTCTAATTTGTTCTCATCTCCTACTCTTTTACTCTTCCCATTACTCTCAATTCTTTTCTTTCACCTTCACTACTCCTTTCTCTTTGGAACTATGGTGTGTTTTACCATCCTTCGTGCCTCTTCAATCTTTTGGAGTTCACGCTAATTGGAAAAAAATTGTTCATAAACCTAATGTAATTAGGATTATGTTCCAAATTAGCAACAACATGAAGAGTGATGTTCATATTCCACATCAATTCTAAGAGTATTTGTACTTTCTTCGCATTTTCAAGCTTCATTTTTGGTGTCTTAGCTTGTGAAACTAAATGAGCTTGTACTTCTTCTTTCTTCACTTCTGTGCCATTGACCACCTTCTCCATTTTCTCCAAATCATGCTTATATTTCACAACCATCTTGCACATCCCTCTCTTTGTTTCTTCAATTTAAGTGAGTTGTGTAGAAATTTGCTTAATTTGTGACTCTAAGTTCTTAATTGAAGCCTCAATTTTTCTTTGAGTTTCTTCATGATTTTTTGAGTGCATCAATTTGACTTTGTGTGATCTTCATATATTTGGTTAGGATGTCATCAAGATCTTTCTTTGTTTGTTGTTGGTTGCTTGCTTGCGGTTGTTGGAAATTATTGTTTCCTCCCCAAGAGAAATTTTGACGGTTTGGCCAGCTAGAATTGAAAGTATTAGAGTAGAGATTTCGTTGTTGTCTGGTATACGCACCCATATACTTGACATATTCTTCAGATAACCCCAAACTTGATGGAAGGCATGCACCACTTTCATGAGCTTTCTCACAAAAATTGCAGCTTACACCATTGATGGATAGCTTTGCTACTTCTTGTGCTTCCAACCTCTTAGCTAGTGCTTAAATCTTATCACTCATGAGTTTGTGGCTTGCTAGTAAGGCATCATGAGTTTCCAAGCATAGAACTCCATGCTTCTTCACCACGCCCTTGTTCTCACTTTGAGGACAATATTCGTTCAAGGACATGTTGTCGATGAGCTCTCGAATTTCTGTTGTAGTTTTGTTCTTCATGGTACCTCATGTTGATGCATCTAAAAACATGCGGGTTGTTGGCTTCAGACCATCTGTGAAAGTTAATGTAATCTCCATCACTAAAACGTTGTGCCACGGGCAGCGCTTGAGTAGTAATTTGTACCTCTTCCATACATCGTAGAGATTTTCTCCATCTTCTTGTTAGAAACCGGTTATCTCATAAATTTTTTCAAGGTATTTGGCTGTTGGGAAAAAGCGGCGGAGGAATGCCTTCTTAAGATCATCCCAAGTAGCTATGGTGCCACTTGGAAGTGCATTGAGCCAATCCTTTTCTCGTTCACTTAGAGAGTAGACAAACAAACGAAGCCTCTTGTCGGACTTCAATACTCCTGCTGGGTTAATGATGTTGCAAGCTCTTAAAAAGTGAGTTAAGTGAGCATTACAGTCTTCAGATTCCCTGCCTGAGAGTTGGTTCTCCCTTAGAGCGGCGAGAATTGATTTTTTGATGTCAAAGAGGACAGAGTTCATTGATTCTCCCATCTCTTTGTCAGATGAGAAGTTGCTAAGACTTGGAAGTGGAAGAGTTGCTGCTTCTCTTGTTTCTTGGATTGCTTTCAGAATAGCTCTCTCTGTTTTATCGATGACGAAGTCGAATAGCAAGGTATCTGAATCCGCACCATGCATAAAACAACTCGCAAGGGATTTAAGAAGAGCTTGAGAAAGACAATTAGACTAACAACATGAAATAAATAAATATTTTTTTTTGGTTTGTTATATAAAAATGACTAAAGTTTAAAAACAAAATAAATCTATTCTAGATACTATCCTAAAAACTAGAAACAAACTAAATCTTTTTGGTATTTTTGAAATAAGATAAAAACAAAACAAACTAAATCTAAACTAACCTAGAAACAAGGAAAATAAAAACTAACATAATCTAAAAGATAAAAACTAAACTAATTCTAAAAGATAAACCTAGCCTAGAAAATAGGAATTAACCTTAATTTCTAGGATCTAACCTAAAACTAAAAGCAGAAAAATAAACTAACCTAATAATAATAAAAATAAAACAAATAAAAACAGAAAAGTAAAAACTAAAAAAAAAACTGAAAATAAAACTTACCTAACCTAATCCTAATTATTTACAAAAATAAGTTCTACCGATTACTTTGTCGAAATATCAACAATCTCCGGCAGTGGCGCCAAAAACTTTATGGATAATTTAGGCAACTGCACCAAATCGTATCAAGTAATAAAGTAGTAAGTTATCGTCTCCATAGGAATTGTCGTTCAACTCGGTAATTAGAGATATTTATTTAAAAAGAAAATAAAAGAAGAAATTGAAAGGTTGTTACAGGGTTTTAATTGCCCTGCCCAATGCCAGATTAGGTTTTGGGTGATTCAGACGCGTAACAGCGATTAAGGAATCCTTGAATCCCCTCTCCCTTCTTTGTTGGATTAATTCAAAGTACCTATTAATGGATTGTATAAATAATAGTTTATTCATAGGAAAAATATCCTTACAGATGTTGGATTGCTTCATAACCTTCATAGCTTAATTATGAAAGTCATGGACATTCCTTTGACATCAACATCTTGTGTGCCTCCTAAATTGTCATCTAAAGGAATTACACTCCATGGAGATGTCTAACCCTCATACCCTAAGGATCCCTAATAAATTAAAGACACTTGAGCATAAGTCATATGTAACGATTCGGTTAAAGCGCAAGAGTTAGTTTATGAACTAGATCTATCCTAGTTTAGAAAAGAATTAAACGACGAAACATATGAAAAGCAAATATAACTCAAATCATAATGAATAAAAACTTTATTAATTGAATCCAACAAATAAGAATGGGTTCATCGTGGAACCCTAATCAAAGAGGTTTAGTTGTTCTTGGCAACCGACATCATTAAAAACAATAGAAAAACATACCCTAGAGAGAACAAGAGGATGATGGAGATCCTCTGCCTTAAAGCTACTGATACTTGACCCTTACCATGTACTGCTAGCTTTCTGAATGAATAAAAGAGTGTGCAATGGTCTCTTGCATGGTTACTTAAGGGTTAAGAGAGTGAAAATAGGATTTTGCCACCAAAAACGGCTTGGAAAACACGAAAACAGCACTTCCTGCCTGTGTCCATGCGCGGGGTGCATGGTTTGGTGTGCAGGGGCGTATGGGGAAGTAGCCATCACTGTCCAATGCACAGGGGCGCATGAGACAACCCCTCTTGCACGATTTCAACAGTTTTCGACCCTTTTTCGCCCATTCTTTGGTCTTGAAATGAATTTTTTTTTCACCTTATATTGTCTTCAAATACCTTCTAAGAACCATTGAACTTCAATCTTCATATCCTCGATTCTTCATGTGATGTATTGTTTTGCCAATTTACATGATTTCTCACTTAAAAGACTCAAAACACATATGAAGTTGCATGATTTAGGATAAAAGTGAATTACAACGACTTGAATGAAAACAATACAAAAAGTTTCTCAAACCATTGACAACTCGTCTAATTGACTTCTAATTTGCCTTCAAATGCAAAGAAATACAACAAAAACATAGCTAAAAACATCATATGTATTCCATCATCAAAGACCAACATCGCACTTACAAATCCCACCCCTTATCATAAGCAAAACCTCCCAAATTACTACAAAAGCAACCTACGAAAGTCCCTCTATGATCACGGAATATATATACCACCACAAGAAGCATGATTATCCAGCACAGAACCGTCTGTGTTGACCTTCATCCAATTAGGACCATGAGGATGGAAAATTTCTTATTATTTTACATGCCTATGATGCGTGTGCACGTGAAAAGAATCAAGAATTTGACTATCTGAAATCATAGAGAAACAATAGCCTTCAGAACACAGAACCACTCATGGAGAAATCAATAATAATTTCTGCTTTGGAAACATGAGAGGCAACAATAGAATTATTAAATTGAATACCAATTCTAGCTATCCAATTAGCACGCAGAGTGTGGACAATACTAGAAAGAAATATATCCGATTGGAGTTGCGGACAATATAGTACCAAAGAAGGAGAGATCAAACTTACAATGAGAAGAGGAATAAATGAAAAGAGGACTTTGCAACACCAAAGGCAAAGCACACAAACTGAAACAATGGTGTGCATCCCCGCAACTGTAAGATATGATCATATTCATATGTAGGCATTTTCCTATGCATCTGCCGCCAAAAGATAAAAGAATGAGAAGGTGGTTGGCACTGGCTCTCATTAATACGCCTAGTATTGTGTAGCATGGTATCGTAAGCCCAAAGTTATGAGACATCAAACATCAACACCCATTGAGAGTTATGAGACATCAAATTCCAACCAAATGCAAAATTAGGGACTCATTACTACGCCTAGTATGATGAATTACCTTAAAATAAGATAGGATTAGTTATACATAACCTTACAAAAAGAAATAAAAAGAAAAGAGATTGAGGTCGAAGTCGATTCTCTAACACAATCCTCACAAATAAGAAATGTGCATTTACATTCATAGATGACTTGTTTCACTCAATTCAGACAATGTGTTAACATCTTGATCGGGTTAGATATACATCCAAACATATTCATTTAAAAGTATAAAACATTGATCACTAAGGATGTAATGGTCCGGATTTTCCTCCAAGATGTTACTAAAATATTTAGTTAACTTTGGAAAAATTTAGACTATTTTTTTTTTCATTTTGGAAATCGTTAGTGCAATACTCTAAATAACTTTGGTGGATTTTTTTTTCAAAATAATATAATCAAGCACATAGCATTTAATACGATTATTTTCTAGCGGGATAAAACTCATATCTGCATTCCAATTGAGTTGGTGACAAGAGAAATAAATAAGTAAACTCTAAAGCATGTTCTCAATATTTGGTCAGCTCAGTACTAAAACACTGATTAAGTTGGATGTTTTCTTGATCAAATCTTTCTAAGATATTAGAAAAAGTATGATTCAGCCTAGAACCTACAAAAAAAAAAAGCAGGGCTTACATGGAGGAATCAGATGACGAAGTTAATTCGGCTTATCTATCTTGTGTTTTAATATATGTTTTAAGTTGTTGAATTATGTTTAATGTATGCTCTTGTTGTTTTACATGGATATTGAGTGTCTTTGAATACATATTTGCATGCTCGAAGTTGGGTTTTTCTCTAGAACTGATAGTTAACTGTCGTAGGAGCCTACATCAGTAAAATATTGTTTCAACTATGGTAGTTAACGGTCGTAGGTAAGCTAACGGCAGTTAACTGCCATTAAAGCAAAATGCTCACTTCAGGGTATTGAGAGCAATTTTAGAAGAGCAATTTTGTACATATATATGTATTACTATGGGCTTGGACCTTGTAAATGTTAGTTTTCTCTAAGATGCTATCACTGGGAGTTGTGTTTTTTTATTCAACAAAATAGTAAGAGATTTTTTTTTATAGTATGTACGCATGCTTTTGGACATAACCACCACAAAATGTGAGAAGGGACCCTCTTCCAACTCTGCTCGAGATGGTGCAGGTGAAACTCCAATGGATCTTTTCTTTGGAGACATAACCACCACAATGAGCTTTTGTCCCTTCTCACAGTGACCCTTTGCTCCACTGATGAAGTAGAATGGTCCAGGACGGCCTAGCTTCACCTTAGTGTTCCCATCATTGTACTCTTCAATGGGGTTTGAGCTGTTGCAATTACCAAAATCTTCTTTGTTTACTTGCAAAACTGAGTCTTTCCCATCATCATATTTCCAGACAATAGAGAAGCAGAAGCAGTTCTTGAGAAACCAGCCATGGTGCTTTTTTCTGATAGCTGAATGCGGTGGTTTGCATTACAATTTACAAGCACAAAGGGGTGGTTTGCATTGACCTTGGACAAATATTTTATATATACTCATGGTATATTTTAGTATAGTCATGATAAATTTTATCTATTGGTCTAATTTTTTTTTTCTAAACTTATCCTTTACTTAAATTTTTTTATTATAATTTTATCTTCTTTATCTAATCAAATAATTTAATTTAATCTTATTTTAAATCAAATCTAAACTAAATCTAATTCAAAGTTCAATTAAGGATGATTTTGCTAGCGACATGTTGTTGAGTAGTCTGAGTTTCATAATAATATATTCATGAACTAGCCACACACTACAAAAAAAAAAACATAATTGTGGCAGTCAAATATTGTATGTTGTGGCGGTTTTAACCGCCACTATTAATCACACTGGCGGTTTCAACCGCCACAATGAACACTATTTCAGCAACAAAAAAACATCGGACATAGTGGCAGTTTCAGCCGCCGTAATATACACAATTCTTAGCAAAAATATTTAGCGCATAGTGGCACTTTTAACTGCCGTAATGGTCATTTTATTTAACAAAAAAATACCGAAAATTGCACCAAAATAACAATTAATAGTACTAATATAAATTCCTTCAAAAAAATAGTACTAATATAAATTATTTTTCATATATTAAATTGTAATATTACATGGTGTAACATACATGATCTAACAAATTATACTACCTTTTACTTCCGGCGTTCTTTTTTAAGTGTCGTTTTGAAATATTAACACTAAATTAGCGAAGAATATTTTTGCACATTTACTTCCTATTATACCCTTATTTTAATCCACTAATATATTTCTATTTTTTTGCACACACTTTCTCTTTTCAATAAATTTAATATGTTATTTATCTCTCGTAACAAACAATTGTTAGTTACTATCTTTTTCAACAACAAATTTCTATTTTTTTGCACACTTTATCTCTCTCATAACAAACAACTGTCAAGTTTATGATAACAAGACACAAACTTTGTTTTAAAAAAATAAACTTTAATTTTTCAAATATATAGCATTAATTAGTTTTATTGAAAAAGATAAAAGTAATTGACAAAGGGTATAATTGACAAATCGTACCCTTAGGCTTTGTTTGCGAGTTTCGAGGGGAAAGGAGGGGGAGGTTTGGAAAAAAAGGAAGGAGTAAGTGGAAGTAATAGAAAACATTGAAAGGAGGAGTTTTGGGGGGCTTATTTTTCTTCAAAATATAAAACCCTCATCATTTGGAGAAACTAAAAAATTGTATTGGAGGAGGGTTTTAGATGATTTATATGAATTCTTCAAATTTAATATATGTTGTTATAATATTATTAAAATTAAAAATATATTAATCATAAGCATTAACTTATCACTCTCTAAGAAAAGACTCTTTCAAAAAAAGTGAAGATTTCTCAATTTTCACATATATTTTTGTCCCCCCAAAGCCTATCATTCCCCTTCCCTCTTTCAAACAAAGTCTTAAAATACCGAAACCACATTTAAATAGGAACGGAGGGAGTATAGGTTAGTGATGCTGCCGAGCCCTGCCCGTGTTCATCAAACACCATATAAATCCCACGTCATAGCCTCACGTAGAACCAACATCCTGCATATGTAGAACAAATTAGCCCACATGCTATAGCAAATACAAAGAAAAAACCAAATAACAACGTTTGTTTTAGACCCTAATTTTTTTAACTAATATATATGTATATATTACTGAGATAACGAGAAATTTTTTTAACGTACGTATGCGGTTTCCACTAAAATCAAAAGGAAATTATTAAGTTTATCAACTTATGAGCTTTACTATTCAGTGCTTTTGTAAGGAATGACTATTTTGTATGAGATATTGTTCGTAGTCAATTTAGTTAGTAAAAATTTTCAATATAAAGAATATGTAAATTGATGTGATATAGAAAAATTGAATAGTATAGTTATATTCTTTGAAAAATATGCGGAAAATCGTTTTGAAACTTCTATAATTTCTGCTAAAGAGTTTGCTTTGAAATCGATATAGAACCTAAATTTCGTTAAAAAACAAACTATTCGTAGAATTATTTAAAATGGATTATTTCTTATATATGCATCTATACTGTATATAAGAAAATAACATGTTTTGCCGACTGACTTTTTTGTGATTACAATTATACCCTTAAACATATTTTTCTATAATAATCTTATATTGTTGGTGTTATTAAAAAATATAAGAATTTTTATTATATTTGTTATATTATTGTTGTCAATATAAAAATATAAATATGGTTTGTTGAGTTTGTTACATTTGAAAGTCACAAATATCTATACTTATAATTTTAATCTATATCAAAAAATATATAAAATATTGTTTGTAATTTACAAACAAATTTCAATAATATATCGTTGATAATATAAACGCGTTAGCGCAATAAAAAAGCGGAAAAACGGACACGTAAGTGCCTGTCTTTTCGTTAGTAGTAGATAAATCAATTACATCATTTCAAAATAGGTTTAAAGAATTTAGATTGTATAACGATATCTTTTGAATTTCGGTTTAGCATTCAGAAGTGAAGGTCATTAGTTAATGAAAATTTAAAAGAATATTGTCTTAATCTTAAGCGTTCATTAAAACATAAGTAAAACATAAATATTGATGAATTAAATTTATTTTTTGAACTAAACATCTTAAGAGAAATTATACAAGTAGAAAGTGATACACCAATTTTTTTTAAGCAAACGAAGATTGTATTAATAAAAACAATAGCGTACAAAAGTTGGGGGCATAGGACCTGACCTAGTGAGTCCACAAAATGACAGAAATGTGTAGCCCAACCCAAACGGGTAATATACAATAAAAATAACACTAGTGGACCAACCCTATAGTTCATCCTAACAAACGAAACGCAATCATGAGCACAACCCAGCATGGCCGCGTACGGACGCAAAACTAGGTTTCAAAAAAATATATGATGTCAGAACATTTGAAGCATAAACCAGATGTTCAAAAAAATGGCGTATGGATACAGTACAAATCCAAGAGCCAACAACTTCTTACGACAAACGACAGCAAGTATAGTGACTCTTTCGAGTCCAACAGTCCCAATCAAACAGAGAATGACTAGGATTTAAGAAAATCATAAATTACAACGGCACCGATGCGGTGTCAACAGAACAACCATGAAACTAGTAGTGCTCAACAACTCTGAAAAGAAACCACATAATCAAAAGTCAAACACATCGACCACTCTCCAGCACCGTCGTCGGCAGATTCTAGAGCCTTAACTATCAAGAACTGATCCATATATCTAAGAAAACCTAGATTTTTGAACTATCTCAAAACCAAAAGATCAGTCACGCGAAAACCACCGTTGAACAGATTTGTGAATACGAGATCCATCTTCTACCACTCTGAAGTTGGTGTAAATGACCCTTGAATCGACCACCGCCATGAAAAAGGCAGAGGTTGCTGAAGCTGGCCCAAACAGAGGTTGTTGCAAACAGCCCAAACCACTAGAGCTTTGGAGGACGTCAGGAGGAAGGAGACACCGCGAACCAGAACAACCTCAACGAAAACCACCGACATCGAAAACGCCGACAGAACTAGGAGAGGGGTGGTGCGGAAAAATAATGGATTATTTTTCAAATGCATACATTGCTTATAGAATAACATTAGCAATTCTTGTAGCAATTGCTTCTGCAAAACGTAGTTGTAACAATGGTTTTATCATCTATTGAAAAAAAAATTAAATAAAATCTATTGTAATGATTTAATAAACGATTTTTCATCTCAAAAGCTCAAAAAATAAAATTTAAATAATATATTTTTCCAAAAACAAACTAATTTAAAAAAGACCCAATCCTTAGAATTCGCTTTCGACTTCAATATTAGTGTGTATAATTAATTTGATTAAATATATTATAGTTTATTGTTTAAATACTTCTATTTTCAAATAAATATTAATCAAGTTAGATTAATCGCACCCCCAACTCAGGGTCTTAGATCCCCCACTATGTACAAACATCATCACGCGAATGCGGTTTCTGTTAGGACTTAAGCCCACGAGGAGAGCCCAACCCAAAAGACTAGACCATTATGTGGGAGAGTATCATGGCTTAAGTAGCATATCAAACACTTTTATTTACCCGATGTGGAACTCCTACCATTGCCACGCCCTTTAAGAGCCGACGTCCACGGCAGCTTTCACTCTATCGACACTAACCCGATGGTAGCCCTTTCTTTTTTGGCGGCTTCACTCACCTATCAGTAGTCAGTGGAACACTTTAATTCAGCATATAGGTAGCCATTTTCGTGGTTCAACTCTCAATGAAAGCACCAATTATTAGGACTTAAGTCCATGGGGAGAGTCCAACCCAAAAGACTAGTCCATTAGGTGGGAGAGTTTCATGACTTAAATACTACATCAAACACTTTTATTTATCCGACGTGAGACTCCTATTAGTTTCTTTTTTTACTTTTGGCTCAACTCAGTTGATATTTGATAAGGTTAATGTTAAATAATTATAAAATCGGACAACAAATTAATGTTGTTTCAATTTTAAATAAATAGAAAAGAAAAAACAATTCAAAAGCACATGTAGAAACTTCCACGAAGCCAAGGTATCAAAAAGAGGTATATAGCACGAGAAAGTAATATAAAAAATGTACAAACCCCGACAGAAAATAGACATTATATTATAAATAGAATTGGAAAAGCATTGGGTGTATGGTAAGATATTTTTAAGTTAAAAAAGTACTAAAAAGCATATTTAAAATAAAAATACAATATAAATTATTATATAAATAATTAAGTATTCCAAATACAAAAACAAATATTGAAATAAATTATGTGAATCATGACATTCACTATTTGTTTCTATTAACTTGATTTAGTGTATTAAAATTTAAGTATATTAAGTTAAAATATGCAATTAATTACTAACTTAGTAATAATATTTACGAAGAAAAAATATATATTTATACTATATATATAAAGAAAATAACATGTTTTGTCTCTTTTGGGCTTGTTTTTTCTCTTTCCAAAATGACTCCAAATTTTCAATACAAATAACACATATAAAAAATAGATAAGAGTAAATTCAAAATTTTAAATAAAAGTGTAACAAACACGAGTATATCTATACTTACTTTTTCATTATCTCAATTATAACCTTAAACAGATTTTTCTATAATAAAGATTGTTGTTGGTGTCATTAAAAATATAAGAATTTAGATCATATTTTTTTATTATATTGTTGATGTCATTGAAATAGATAATCATGTTTAGTTTGGTTTTTTATAATTTAAAAGAAACAAACATTTATATTTTTAGTTTTAATCAAAATCAAAATTTCATAAAAAAACATCGTTCATAATTTTCAAACGTTAACGCAATAAAAAGAGCGGAAAGATAATATAAATAAATGCCTAGTAAAAGTCACTTGTCTTTTTTTTTTTAGGGAAAAGTCACTTGTCTATTGAGAAGGAAATATATATATTAAATAAAAACAATTCACGTTTAAAAATGAACACTTGAGTAAATTATGTAAGAGTTAATTATCAGAAGAATGCAACTCTCCATATATCTGTTTGGACCTTGGCTCAAGACCACTTCATAAGGGTGAGTAAACTATAAAATATTTTTTACCGAAAAAAGTAATCTGCACTTGGCAAAACATACACGAGGACAAAGTATGACAAATGAAGTCATCGATCGTGAGAAAAAAATAAAATATAATAATATGAGTACAAACCTGTACAGAAAATTGAATTGACTATAAAAATTTACTTTAACTCCTTTATTTAAGTTATTAACAAATCCAACTATTTCATGCGTAACATAATCATTTTTTAATTAAAAATTTGTTACACAAAACTATTTGATCAAAATAAATAGCAAAATCCTTAAAAAATATATTACTTTCGGGAAGTTATACTTGATGTATCTTTTTTCCACAAAGAATCATGTATATTAATTGTATATATACAAAAAATTTCACATGAATAAAAAACAAGCGAACAACAAACTATGTCATTAAGTATTTTTTAATGGCAAAATAAATCTTCATAAACTTATGATCTTCTGTAAATGTTTGGCAAACCAATCTAAAAATCGAGCATTATATTTACTACACTTAGCAGAAACCAACCCAGGGCACTAATCTAATTTAAGCAATAATTCCATCAGAAGATGCCACTCGGCGATCTTCCATCAAGAGCATACCAGGCTTTGGGGTGCACAAGCAGCTCAACCAAGTCGGGCCTCCAAAAGTTATGGGCCTACAAAAAAAATTAAGTCTAATACCCACCCCTCATTCAAATGAAAAAAATATATGTTACTTTTTTTCTTTCTCCGATACATGTTTGGGTTTTTTTTCTAGATCTAGTTCTCCTTTCTGGACATAAATCTGATGTTATTAAACCACTCTCAATTTGTATAATCACTTAATCAGTCAATTCGAAAAGCTATTTCATTGAAAGAACACAACAATCATTTTTTTCTCGTATAAACCTTTTGTTTTCCCCTTTCGCACGACGGAGGAGTGACGAATCCAAACAACATCGTTAGGTAAATTTCACCTCTTTTTCGCTTAATTTTTTTATTTCGTTTCATGTTTAGAAGTTCTTCTGATTCTAATTTTTTAATGAAGCTTAACTACACAAAAAAAATGTGTTTTTATTTTACTTGGGGCCTATTTTACTATGAGAGCCGAGCCTCCTATTTCATAGGAACGACCCTGATCAAGAGCATGGCAGTATTAGCGCACTCGGGTAGTGTTGTAGGTGTTCCTTTTTGCTTTTTGTTGGGGCTTTTTTTTATCATCTATGGTGTATCTTTTCTCTTTGTACATTTTTTTTTCATCTTTTATTTTATATATATATACATATATAATATTTATATATTTAAAAAAGAGCATGGCGGTATTCCACATCGCTATACTTGATCACAAACCTAACCTTGCTTTCGTTTTCCCACTAAGTTGAACTAGACTCTGGTAACACTTGTTGAAGACATCAAAGGAGCATTGAGAGCAACAACAAGTTAACGCTCCAAGATTATAAGAGATGTTACATCTCCATCCAAAATAATTTTAAGACATTAGGTATGTAAACCACATATCTTATATTCAACATTTTATCCATAATTCATAATTGATGTGAAACTAATCACTCATACTTAAACCCAACAAATTTCAAATTCTTTAAGCATTCCACAATCCCATTGCCAACCATCCACACATTAATCTTTTTTGCTTATAAGAACTCCTCTTAATGAAAAATGTAACAAATATCTTGTATTATAGGTCACATTTTACCAATCCCTATTATTTTTGTTATTGATGTTGATGAATATAATTTAGGACAAAACTTATGTACAATTACATAGGTACAATTTTTACTGTTCACGAATAGGAATAAGACACCTGGAAAATTTAATTTAATTATTATTAGATTATCTAACGTCCGTTAATTCCTTTCCGTTCTTCCCAATGTTTTTCGTCTTTGCAACCAGGGGCGGAGCCACCTACAGCCCTGAACTTTGAAAACTTGCACATATCATCATATGATTTTATCATTTTGAATACCCTGAATAATTGGTTTTGCACCACTGACCTGATCTCTCTCACTCACTGACGAGAAAGAAGGGAAAAAGATGAAGCAAAAGCACTAGAGAAGTAACAAGATAAGAGAGGTATTAAACAAGAAATACGAAATGGACAAAATATGCACAGCAGCGGCTGCTTCTCTTTTATTCTTAGAACGAAGTGTTAGGGTTTATTGTGGGCTTTGAACCTATTTGTATGGGTCACTTTTGATACATGGGCCTCCTACACAATGCTTGTACGTTTTGGCTCAAGTGAGAATTCATCCAAAATGTTGTGTTATATTACTACTTGCTACTACACTATGAGCACTCATCAATTATTTTAACATTCCAAACTGTTTCTTTTATAACACTATCATCCAAAATTATTAAGCCATATTACATACTATCAATTTATTTATATGAAACATGTATATTTTTTTTAGAGGAAAACATAATTATTTTTAAAAGTCACACATACGAGTGATTGTGATGTGTTGACAATTCATCAGAATTCAACTCTCACTAGCGATAAAATGCTAAAAGAAGAAACTAAGTAGCAAGTAAATTTGAAAGAAAAATAACAAAACACAATTTTTTTTTATATAAGATTAAAATTAAGTTTTTTTATGGTTTCTATTATTCTATATTGTTCATATTTTAATGGGATTTTATCAGTTTTTTAATTGATAATTTAAATTATATTATAAAAATGATAATATAGTTGAATGAAGGGTGAAAATGAAAGAAAAAATTCAATCCAAAAAGATATATCCTCTTTATATATTGTTATAATTTATAAATATATTATAATTATTATTATTAATTCAACTTAAAAAATTTGCGCCACCTGCTTCAGGGTCCTGAATACGCCACTGTTTGCAACCGATCAATTAAAGTCTCTGTAAATCCATCGCAACCTCCAATCCTCAACGACACCGAATCACCAATGCTAAGAAATGACATAGATGCAGGAATTTGAAAAGGTGAAGAAAGGTTTGGAAAGAAATAGGAAATTAAGAAACTCTAAACGGGAGGGAATGGAAAATCTCTTAAACCATCGAGGTATAAATTAAATCTTCTATGGAATTTTGTTTGATTATATTATAATTTGTTGTAAATTTGTTATCTACCATAAATTAAAGCGTTGGTGTTCCATGTAATTTGTTACATGAAATCTAAATAATCCCATTAAGTTTGTTGTCTTCCAATTTTGTTATATTATCCTTTCCCGGTGATTTGATGTTAGTGCGGAGAGAAGAAGAATCGGTTGTAGTTGAAGTTGAGACGGAAAGGAATGTTTACGGTGTTAATTTATCAATAGCTGATGTGGACAAAATAATTGATGTGTCAAAGTGGTGATTGGAGAACAACACCAACATACGTAGGGTACTGCATATAAGTTTTCTCCTATAATTTATGGTGACAATTTGGTTACTCAAGGTGTGTAACACAACTCATGCTAAGTTGGCACCAATCAAAATTATTTATTTGTTTTCTATTATTTTTAATGTTATATAAATACATTGTTTTGATTGGGCCAGTATGGATAGTATCACCCACATTTTATTGATGGGTAAACAAAAATTTACCATAATTTATACCTAAAAAAACAAATACATGTTTTAATAATTTATATTATATTATGTAACCTTAAAAACTTTAAATAATAAGAAGAGTTGTGAAATATGAATAAATTAATGAGGTGAAAATTCGTTATAAGGACAAAGTGACAAACTTTACTGCTTTTAAGGACTACGAAATGCAACTCATGTACGCAACGAAGAAAACTTTGTCATATCACGTCACCAACAACCTTTTAAAAACAAAACATGAAATTCCAATATTAACCTTAAACATATTATCTATTCTCTTTTGTCTCCTTCTGTTTTGTTCCTCGATATATACGAAACGAACTGAAGCAACAAACTCAGAGAGCAAAAGTTAGTTTTTTTCGCTTTCTCTGGAAAATCATCGTTGTTTTTCCATTGTCATTGTTTTTTTGTTTGATTTTTGATGGAAAAGGTTGTTGGAGGAAAGTATAGAATTGGTAGGAAAATTGGTAGTGGATCATTTGGTGAAATTTATATTGGTATGATCTAAGAAACTTTCATTTTGCATGTTTGAATTGTTTTTTTTTTAATGTTTGAGTTGTTTTATGATCATTTTCAGGGGCACATGTTGTGACTTCTGAGCTTGTGGCCATTAAGAAGGTTAGTCTAATGGAAATTGTTGCTTTGATTTTTGGCTATTGCTAAGAATTTTCCTATTTTTTTCCTTTATTTGTTGTAATAATTGTGATTGGGAAGTGATCATTTTGAGTTTATGATTGCATTTTAAATATGAAGAGACAATAATTGTGTTAATTTCTATGAATTACAAATACTCCTGGGATTAGGCATCCTGATAATAGCTTTATCTTAGTTGTACGACACTCGTATGACATCTGGCAACACATGTCTGACAACTTAGAAAGTTTCTCAAAGAAATGTAATAATTTTTTTTGCTTCTATATACTTTGGATGCTCTCAGACACATTTTAGTCACATTGAAGGTAATAATGGTGATGATCAATGAGAGGGTTAAATTAAAGACCTTAAATTTGATTACATCATTTTTATCTTTTCTGTAGTAGATGGATGGATGAAGCTTAAAGACTAGCATATCTTGTATTACAATTTTTTGTCATGAATCAAATTGCTTGATTAGATGCATGTTTAAATTTTGATTGTTCATTTACATCTTTTGGTCAATGAACGTGTAAAAAGTCCTCAACTTTGTGATGGTTAATAATAGCCATATTCTTGTTTTATAGGAGAAGAAGAAAACCCAACAACCACAGCTACTATATGAGGCAAAGTTATATAATATTCTTAAAGGAGGAAGTAAGTTATAAAAGAATAACCTCAATTTATGTTGAATCTTGTTTCCCTCACAATATATTCCCTTTGTTTTCTCAGTCCTTTCTAATTCATTTTAGTGATGGAATTGAAGGTGGTATTCCAAGAATGAAATGGTTTGGTACTGATGGAGATTATAATGTTCTAGTTCTTGAACTTATGGGGCCGAGTCTCGAAGATCTCCTTTACTACTGTAGTGGGAATTTTTCGCTAAAATCTGTTTTAATGTTGGCCGATCAAATGGTAATCATTGGTTCATCTATGGACTGTTGAATGTATCTTTTCCTTTCTGTTTTTAAATCTATCTTCTTTATATGATCATGTTTTCTGTATGCTATTGAAGAAGTTTTCTCTCTTTGTATTCCCTCTTTTTACATCAAACTTGCATCAACGGTTTCAAGCACATTGGTTTAAAATGAAGGGTCTATTTCGATAAACAGCTTAATTAAGTGCTTATAACATAAGTGTTTATCATATAAATGCATATATTATATATAAGCTATTTCTTTTGTTGTAACATAAGAAAAAATAAAGTCAAATTGTTTTCATATAAGCTATCAGTTGTTTTCATAAGCTATCTGAGAGAGCTTATGGAAATAAGCTAAAAACAACTTATGGACATGTCATAAGCTGTTTTCATAAGTGTTTATATTAGTAGATATACTCAAATATGTAAGTCAAACAGGCCCTAAGCCTGTTTTATTTCTTTGATGACAGCTTACGAGGATAGAGTATTTACATTCCAAGGGCTTACTACACAGAGATATCAAACCGGATAACTTTCTTATGGGTCTTGGGAAGAAAGCAAATCAGGTAGCTTCAATGCTTCATGAGTATTCTTTCATATATCAGAAAACTTAAATGGATAGTTTTTCAATGTTGTAATTCCTCTATATTTCCAATTTTTAACGTATGATATATGAAATTTGTTACATTAACAGGTTTGTATGATTGATTTTGGACTTTCAAAAGGATACAGGGATCCTATCAGTTACAAACATATCCCTTACCGGTATAAGATTTTCTATCTAGTTTTATAACTTTTGTTTGATCTCTTCTTGATATGGATCATATTTATCGTGTGTTGTATCGTAAGATTTTCAAGTCACTTAAACCTAAATAACAGCTTTTCTGTCATACTGAGATTTTTAAACTCAATAATAAGTGATGAAACATATTTCTGTTGTGAGTCGTTTCTCTTTCTGTCAATGTGAAATCTTCGAAATTGTCATATATTGATTTTAACTTTTATTTTTATTTTTTCTAAAAGGATTTTGCTTGATTCATTCTTAGTGGCTTGTCCCTTACCACTTTGAATTCAGCCATCTATGTTTATGTTGTTTAATATTTTGTTTTACCTTGATAAACTCATCCAGAGAGAACAAAAACTTAACAGGAACTGCACGTTATGCAAGTAGCAATACTCACAAAGGAATTGGTTAGTACATGAGAGAATCTTTCTTTCTTTATTGTTTATAGATATGATGTAACCTAAAATTTTCACTCTCAATTTTGGTTTAACTTCTTCAGAGCAAAGCCGCAGAGATGATTTGGAGTCTCTTGGCTATGTTCTTTTGTACTTTTTAAGAGGAAGGTATGTCTCATCCTATTGATTCTACTTTTACCATGCATCATATAGATGTTCCTTGTGACTCTCAATGGTGCAGGGTTATTTTGATAAATGTAAGGCTTGACTATTTGGTTTTTGCATTTTAGCCTTCCTTGGCAAGGTCTGCAAGCTGCCACCAGAATGCAAAAATATGAAAAAATATGCGAAATGAAGTTAAACACTCCCATTGAGGTATGCAGATCATGTTTCCCCTTGCTACGTACTCCCTCCGGTATTAAACATAAGTAAAAAGTACATGTATTTGGTCTAAAAATGTTTTCTGACTACAAATTTCTTGTTCTTAGGTACTTTGCAATTCATGTCCCGTGGAGTTTGCTTCTTACTTTCATTATTGCCGCTCCTTGACATTTGATCAACGACCAGATTATGGATATTTGAAGCGCCTGTTTCGTGAATTGTTCACTTCTAAAGGTATTACCTGTTTGTTTATCAATATGCAAGCAACAGCTTGTTTAAGATGTCAATTTACATGTTGATTGATTATTATTGTCCCGCTGGCATTAATTGCCGTTATAGCATTGCTTACACTCTATTCATTATCCAACGCATAATTAAGTTTGTAGGGGGTCCATGTCCCGTGCAATTTGGTCTTTGAAGTTAACAAAACTTCAAAATGATATTTGATAGCATTACTCTTTTCAAGAGAGTTTCAAGGACTAAGTTGACCGAGCCATAACGTCTTAACACGGTCAAGGATTTTCAATATCAGGAATTACTTTAGGATTTCATTAATTTCGGAGACCAAATTGTATACTTATAATTTACAAAACTAAACTGAAATGTAATTCAGTTCCTAAATTTTTGATTCACAGGATATGCCGCTGACTATTTATATGACTGGACGATTTTAAAATATCAGGAGATTCAACAGATAAAGGCACAAAATCAATCAATAGTGCGTGGTTCCTTTGCCAAGTTTCAATTTTTATTTTGAATGAATTGCCTCTTTAGTTAAATTCAGACTTCGTTCACCCTTTTCATGCTAAATTTTTATTTTACTCATTGTGACATATTAAGTTAAAACTTTAAAAGCCTCTTAAACATTTTAATTTCAATTATTACTTTTTTTCCTATTTTCATTTGTAGAAATGTAAAATGTATATGGATTTTCTGATAGCTTTTGCATTAAATTTGTACTGATTTTGTTTGATTTCTCGTTGACAATTTGTAGGCTCCAGTTGCCGTGCCTACCAGTCTTGAACCAGGGGATGTGGATGAGCATACAGGTAACTTCATTCTTGTAGTTGAAGTATTGTTTGCGCATTCATTCACAATATTATCAGTATTGTGAAGGAATGTACTCCAGAGCATGTTCTAATGACTTTAGTTCCTTTTTCAGAATACAATGATTGTACTCAAAATGCTGTGCCAAAACCAAAAATCTATACCGACCGCCCACGTGTTTGTATGAAGCTCAGGGTAGCTAACGTCGACAATCTTGATGATGAGATTCAAACAGATAAACAAGTATACCTCTCTGCATGCTGAAGTTATTAGTTATTACTTAAACTATACTGATATTAAAGTTACATTCATATATTTTGCTGAAGTAACTCACTTGAATGGGATATGATTTTTGCAGAATGTGAATACTGATTTACCTATTTCCACTGTCATGCCTACGGAAGATGTTCCAAAACCAGAAACAACTGTGGAAACTTCAAACCCAGATGACATGTTAGGGAGTAAATGTGGTGCTTCTGATGACTTGGTTCCTTCACTACGCCGAGTTCCATCCATCAATTAGACGGTAGGGGACTTTTTTCCAACCTAACAAACTTGTGGATTGGGCCAGATTGATGCACGGGCTACAATTGACATCTCGGTAGAATATTTTGTTGTGTTGCTTACTTGGTTTGTTTCTCAGTGTTGGGATTTGAATTACTCACGACGAAGAAATTCACCACGACTTTGCTATGAAGCTTCATTGAGATTGAAGATTCGAGTATAAGAAGAAGCCTGATTTGAAGTTGATCAAAGTGTTTTGACCCATTTTCGAAGATGTCTTGGTTGAAGGGTCTAAGTGTCTTACTAATTGTGTATAAGAAAGTCGAAAAAAGAGTTGCAGGAAGACCTTGACTTGATTGGCTAACCTAGTTGCATTTGCTGCTAAATTGCCATTTTCGAACTAACGGCTGCTAATTTGATATTGGAAGACAGTTACCGACCATTACAAAAGCAGCGGGATAAAGAAGCGCCACAACATTAGTTTCTCTTATTATAGTTTGAATTCAAATCTTGTTAGATATACCTAGAAAGTTACCGCACTGTTTGGGTACTTTTAGGCTCTTAAACATTATAGTTATACTTAATTTTCCTCTAGATTCTAGTATCAGCTATATAGTTACTTAATTTTCTTGATCACTGTGTGTGTTAGAATTAGATGAAGTTTATCATAGGCAGTTGCTAGTTAGTTAGGACTAGTTAAATTAGTTGGGATCACATCACTGTATAAAGTGTATCTTACACTCATTGTAATCAACTTTTCTCATTCTATCAATTCCAAATAATCAATCTTTCTCAATTTATTTCTCTTTTTGTTGGGCTCTACTAGTAGATGTAAAAGTTAGTTACACTAGTTAGTTAAACTAATTGACTATATAAGCCTTATTGTTCTCTTGATGTGATGAACATTCTCATTATCAATACAATTTGTATATTACTCATTTATACTTTTCTCTTATCTATGGTTTCCATCAAGAATGAATAGTAGTATCTATCATGCTTCTCAACAGTGTTATTTGTTACATAAAATCTTATTTGGAGTACTCTACTTTTGAGTGCAAATCTTATTGTTCTTTCGAACTCATCCGTTTCTGCGAACATTCAAGGACTACGCTCAAACATGGACTTCCAAAGGAGCTGCCTATGTTCACCAGAGGAACAATATAGTCATGACAAAGTTGGAGACATTGTATGTTTGTATATATCGTTGTTGATTGACATCAAGGTATGTATTGCATGAAATATACACAAACTTTAAACTTAAATTGTATTGAGAATTAGAAGTATATTTACCTCTCAAGGGATCACTTATATAGAGATCAAGTGAATCACTAACTCATAACAAACTATTAACTAACTACTACCTACTTACATCTCTACATAATTGTATGCTGATGAGAATATATATCCAAAAGAATCAATGACGATCTTGGACCTCTTTAGGAGCATTTGCTCTCTGCAATTGGAATTCCATTCTCCACTGTGTTTTCTGTTGGAATTGATTGAAATTGATTAGTTTTAGGGATTTGCTATTATTTGGAATTCAAATTATAGCTAATTCTGATCTTTGTATATCTTTTCATTTATATCTTGTAATTATGTTTTGATTTTTTATCTCCTATAATTATGGAGAGACCCTGTATATATTCACTACTTTCATATCAATAAAATATACTAGAATACCATTTTCTTCTATATGGTATCAGAGCCAACTTCAATTACCTCTCATTTATAGGAATTGGAGATTAGCTTCTGATTAAGAAAATGGAGAATGAGTCAAAAAATCAGATCCTGTTCCACATACGCATGATCTGTATTCATCCCTCACACCTGAGCGTCTTGATGGTACAAACTATACTGAATGGGCCCTAAACGCAGAAAACAAGATCAGAGGTCGTAAACATTGGGGCTACATCTCTGGAAAGAAGGTCGCACCGACAACGAAAACCTCCGACGAATATGAAACTTGGGAAGATGAGAATTGTATGGTCAAATCTTGGCTCTTGGATGCAATGACCAAAGATGTTAGGTCACTTTTCATCCGCTTACCAACTGCAAAGAAGATCTGGGAATCAGTCAAGGAGACTTACTCAGTTAGCCAAGATGCATCAAAAGCTTATCAGCTTTATTGTGAGGTAATATCTATCAAACAAGATGGTGGTTCTATTGTCTCTTACTTTGCAAAATTGCAGAAACTGTGGCAGGAAATTGATGCGATTGAAAATTGTACCATGGTGTGCACTAAAGATGTTGAGACATATACCAACAAATTGAATGCCCAGCGTGTATACATATTCCTAGCAGGACTTGATTCACACTTGGATGGGGTACGTAGTCGAATCCTCGCAACCATACCACTTCCGGGTATACAAACTGTATATGCAAATGTTTGTGTTGAAGCAAACCGCCAAGAAGCCATGCTTTCTGCAACACAAAATGAAGGTGCTGCCATGGCTATGAAAAGGCAAATCAACTCCAAGAAAGGAAATCGCAAATGTACACACTGTAATGGCGACAACCATGTTGTGGATGATTGTTTTAAGTTACATGGTTATCCTGAATGGCACCCAAAAGGGAAAAAGAAGGAAGCTCTCAATAGCAATTCTATCACTGCTACTGGATTTGTTGCTAAGTCAGGTAAATCTCAATCAGCTTGTGGTTTTTCTGTTGTTACTTGTCGTAGAGACTGGATAATTGATACAGGTGCAACTCATCATATGACTTGTGATAAATATATGTTTACACATTTATCCTCTAACAGTCATATTCCAGTCATTATAAATGCTAATGGTGTTTCTTCCCCTGTTATGGGTATTGGTACAATATCAATTTCACCATTGTTATCCATTTATGATGTACTTTTTGTTCCCTCTCTCAATTGCAATCTTCTCTCTGTTAGTCAATTAACCAAGTCCCATAATTGTGCCTTCTTGTTCTTTCCCACATATTGTATTTTGCAGAATATACATACAAAGGAGAAGATTGGCAGTGGTAAAAGAAGTGAAGGATTATACTATCTTGAAGGTAACTCTCAACATTCCAAAGGAAAAGCACTAGCTCACTCTATGAATGATGGATTACAAGCTAAAAATATAGAAGAGATATGGCAATGGCATAAGCGATTAGGACATCCATCTTTTAGTTACCTTAAGAAATTGTTTCCTTCATTGTTTAGTTATTGCAATATCTCTGATTTTAAATGTGAAACTTGTGTAATGGCGAAAAGTCATCGTGTCTCTTTTCCTATAAATAATAGTAGAGTTGATGCCCCTTTTTCAATTATTCACTCAGATGTTTGGGGACCAGCTCCCTTTCCCACAAATAAAGGAATGAGATGGTTTGTGACCTTTGTGGATGATTGTACAAGAATGACTTGGTTGTATTTTCTTAAACATAAAAGTGATGTGTGTAGTGTTTTTCAAGTATTTCACAAAATGATAACTACACAATTTAATACTCCAATTAAGATAGTTAGGTCTGATAATGGGGGAGAATACCACAATAGTAAATTGACAGATTTTATGAAATCAGTTGGTATTCTCCATCAAACATCATGTCCTAATACCCCTCAACAAAATGGAGTAGCTGAAAGAAAAAATAGACACCTTTTGGAGATTACTAGATCACTCTTGATTGGTAGTAATGTTCCTTCTTATCTATGGGGAGAAGCTTTAAGCTCTGCAGTTTATCTTATTAATAGAGTTCCTTCAAGTGTGCTAAATTTTAAAAGACCTATAGATGTTCTGTCAAATCACTGCACACTTAACTCTATCAATAATTTACCACCCCATATTTTTGGTTGTGTCATATATGTACATTTACATCCTCACCAAAGAACAAAATTAGAGTCTAGAGCATTGAAATGTGTTTTTGTGGGATACAGCACCACTCAAAAAGGATATAAAGCTTATAATCCATCTTCAAAAAAATATTTTGTTTCAATGGATGTTACCTTTCATGAACATGAATTGTTTTTTCTTTCAAAAACATTTCATTCTTCACCTCAAAGGGGAAGGGATGTAGAGGTGCAGAACCATGAAACATTAATCCATGATATCATGTTATTTGATACTATGCCAATAGAAAATCAAGATGAAATTCAAGATATTGGAGATGAGAATCATGATAATGGAGATGAGAGTATGACCGAAGATGATAGTATAATTCCTCCTTCAACCTCGAATCCAATGCTGATCCAATCCTCAGAAAATTCTGCAGAGGTATCATCTGAAACTATTGCTTCTATTCATTCTATTGCTGATACAGAAAGCTATGATACAGAAAACTATGCTTCCGCCGATATAGAAAATAATGTTTCTGTCTCTAGTCAGTCTATTGGCGCCGATATAGAAAATAATATTTCTGTCTCTAGTCAGTCATCTTTTGAAGATGTTGTTAGCCCTTACTCTCTTCCTCCTCGTACTAACAGAGGACAACCCCCAGTAAGATATGAACCTGATCCTAATTGTAAGGTCAAGTACCCTATAAGCAACTATGTGTCGTTCCAAAAGTTGTCCAAGTCATATGCTAATTTTGCATCTCAATTATCTATTGCCTCTACACCTAGTAACATGCAGGAAGCTCTAGCAGATTCCAGATGGACACAGGCAATGGCAGCAGAAATGGAAGCATTGGAGAAAAATGCTACTTGGGAACTTGTCTCCTTACCGGTTGGAAAGAGCACTGTAGGTTGTAGATGGGTGTTTACTATCAAACATAAACCTGATGGAAGTGTTGAGAGGTATAAAGCGAGGTTAGTTGCAAAAGGTTACACTCAATCTTATGGAGTTGATTATCAAGAAACTTTTGCCCCAGTTGCAAAGCTCAATACAGTGAGGGTATTACTATCACTAGCAGCAAATCAGGATTGGCCGCTTCTTCAATTTGATGTAAAAAATGCCTTTTTACATGGAGATTTAATAGAAGAAGTGTATATGGATCCTCCCCCTGGCATACCAAAGTACTCAAATATTTCTATGGTGTGCAAGCTTAAAAAGGCCCTATATGGATTGAAACAGTCACCAAGAGCTTGGTTTGGAAGATTTACAAAGTCTATGAAGTTTTTTGGTTACACTCAAAGTAATTCTGACCACACCTTGTTTCTTAAGCATAATCATGGTAAAATCACTGCATTGATAATATATGTTGATGATATGATTGTGACTGGAAATGATCCTAATGAAATTTCAAGCTTGCAGAGATATTTAGCTTCTAATTTTGACATGAAACAGCTTGGAGATCTCAAATATTTTTTGGGAATCGAAGTTGCAAGGTCGAAACACGGTATCTTTCTTTCTCAAAGAAAGTATGTGTTAGATTTGTTAACTGAGACTGGAATGCTTGGATGCAAACCAATTGATACTCCCATAGAACAAAATCACAAGAACTTTCATTGTGCTGATGCACTTAGTGCGGATCGAGGAAGATATCAAAGATTGGTTGGGAAGCTAATTTACTTGTCTCATACTAGGCCGGACATAGCATATGCAGTTAATGTTGTGAGCCAATTTATGCATGACCCCAAACAACCGCATATGGATGCTGTTGAACGAATATTGAGATACTTGAAATCTGCTCCAGGAAAAGGTTTATTATTCTCAAACCATGGCCACCTCAAAGTTGAAGGTTATACTGATGCTGATTGGGCCGGATCTGCAGATGATAGAAAGTCTACTGCAGGCTACTTCACTTTTGTGGGAGGGAATCTAGTAACTTGGAGGAGTAAAAAGCAACAAGTAGTTGCTAGATCAAGTGCCGAAGCGGAATTTAGGGGGATGGCAGTAGGAATATGTGAACTGTTATGGATTAAAAACCTTTTAAAGGATCTGGGATATGAACAAGAGGATGCGATGAAACTTTACTGTGATAACAAATCAGCCATAGAGATTGCCCATAATCCTGTACAACATGATCGCACAAAACATGTGGAAATTGATAGGCATTTCATCAAAGAAAAGATTGAAGCTGGTATTATCACATTTCCTTTTGTAAAATCAGAACAACAACTTGCTGACATGCTTACCAGGGCAATAACCTCCAAGGCTCTTAGTGGTTCTCTTGACAAGTTGGGTATGTGTGATATTCATGCACCAACTTGAGAGGGGATGTTGGAATTGATTGAAATTGATTAGTTTTAGGGATTTGCTATTATTTGGAATTCAAATTATAGCTAATTCTGATCTTTGTATATCTTTTCATTTATATCTTGTAATTATGTTTTGATTTTTTATCTCCTATAATTATGGAGAGACCCTGTATATATTCACTACTTTCATATCAATAAAATATACTAGAATACCATTTTCTTCTATATTTTCTTCATTTCAGGGATAATATAGAGAGTTCTCTTCTATTGTTGGATCTTGTGCACATTTAGTTGTTTTTGGTGTTCGGTTTTGTTGTGTAGCAAGTGTGAGTTAGAAATCTCACATTGGTTAGAAAAGGGGAGGTTGGGCACTTTATAAGGACCCATAAACCTCATTGTTTTAAGGTTTTGGGTAAAAATTTGGTGTCTCTCACTTGTGAGGTTGCTCTAGCCTAATGTGGATGATCTCCCGGACTCTCCATCTAACCCAATAGGTTTCTATCAGATGATGAGACAACCTTTCTTTAGTCACAGTCATAAACACATCATCTTTTGTATTTTTTCTGTTTTTTTTTTCTCTAAACTTTTGTTATCTTTTTTCTAGAAATTTTGAAGTTGCTGCATTTCTATAATCGAATTCAAATATGAGACCTCGAGTAAGTTAAAAGAAACTTGTGTTATCTCATCCAAATATTCTTTGATATCTCTACTACGAATTTAAGTCGTTTCCTTTTTATATGTATACTATGATATTTGTGTGAATCTGAATGAATTTTTAACTTTACTTGAGTGAAGCCAAAGATAAATAGAAATGATTTCTTGCAACAGTTGTGTCACACATTACTAATCTGAACGGTTCAATTTAAATCAAAAGTAGAGATTGTTTAAAATTGATTTAGTCAATATATAATCTGAATCATTTGATCTAAAAATCAGTTGTCGAGATTAACTAGTGCGTAAAACAGTGGCCTTTGATTAATAGAGGGAAATCATCCATAGGTTTGACCTAGTCATTTATATGTTCCTCTTCACTTCATATGTCAAGTTGATTGGAGACGGAGCTGAAGTATAACTGTGGACTCAGTCTCTCGCCATCATCATCATTATAGTACATGATGAAATAGAGAATGAAATAAAGAACATGATGATGTTCCTGTTACTTTTGCATGGCTCCGAAACCACTAATAATTATAATGAAAAATTCAAAAAGAAAGTGTAACAATAGTATATATATTTGTTCTCATATGTGAAGTTGATTAGTCACAAGTAGTGGAATGACACCATCATCATAATTATAGCACAATCGTGTGAAAAGTGGAATGCAAAACATAAAGATGTTCCATTTAGGTGGGGTGTAAATCGTTAATATTGTTCTTTCTAGACTAGATACATAAATTATTTAATGTATCTAAAAAGTCAATTGTTTCTTGTAAATAAGACAGATCATCTTAATTAACCATTCCTTTTAATTACTCCCCTCAATCATCCTACAAGAACACAATGGTTTGCATTATTTGGCTAATTTGAATTGAATGTGACTCAATTTGAGAGGAATATCGCCATTCTTCTGCTTAATCTGCCATGGAGTGTGCTCTTGCATTATTCCAACCCTCGATGGTACAAATCCTCTTAAATGTAATTGATAGTGAATCACCTTGATGCAAGGTTTTGGGATCCATTATTCCAACCCTCAATAGTATAAATCCTCTTAAATGTAATTTATAATGAATCACCTTGATGCAAGGTTTTGGGATCTGTTATTCCAACCCTTGATGGTATAAATCCTCTTAAATGTAACTGATAGTGAATCACCTTGATGCAAGGTTTTGGGATCCGCCAACCCTCGATGGTATAAATCCTCTTAAATGTAATTGATAGTGAATCACCTTGATGCAAGGTTTTGGGATCCGTTATTCCAACCCTCGATGATATAAAATCCTCTTAAATGTAATTGATAGTGAATCACCTTGATGCAAGGTTTTGGGATCCGGCTAACGGAGACATGCTTGTGCAAAAGAACGACAATGCTTGGTTAACAAATTATCAATGTTAATGGCAAGATGGAGGACATGATGAGATGAAAATGGAACAAACAACTCTATTTTAAGTATTTCATTTTATGGGTTTTTTAAATATTGTCTTTAGAATATTCGTTAGAATCACGATCTATATCATAGTATCGGAATTTAATTCATATACATGAATAATGTACATATATTTTACATTATCAAACATTTAAAAAGTTAGATTTTTGTCATAGTTTAACATAAAAATCATGATTGATTATCCGTGACAAGTTTTACACTCATCAAAATTGCTCTCTATATTTTTATATAGTATATCAAAAATAATTGGACGTTAAATGTTTTTTAGGGGAATTGGATGTTAAATGTTAGTATCCAGCTAATCAACGTGCAAATGGAAATAAAAAAAAAAGAATCAACGTGCAAATTATTATTAAGTCAACTTGTCCATCACGATCAATTGTCCAACTCAACTTCCACTTACCAAAAAGTTTGACCCAATAATGCATAATAAGATAAGAAAAATTGTACGATCCAAATATGGTCCAATTTTATTAAAAAAATACTTAAAATCATCTAAAACATATTTTTAAGAAAAAAAATTTAGTGTTTAAAATAACAGTAACTACCTACTTTGTAATTCTTGAAATAACTTTTAATTTTTTTCTAATTTATTATAAATATGGTAACTAAATTCATATAAATTATTTAGAAATTATAATAATTGATTAATTTTTCTATTTTAACATATTAAATACTATTTAAAAAAAATATGTAAGTTTTTAAAGATTAAAATTATTTTTATTTAACATATGAATTTTTATTTTTTCAGTAAAATGTAGAAAAAATACCATTAAAAAACCAAAAAATTATTTTAAATGTAAGTTTAAAAGCCACAAAAAGGTATTTACTCTTATTTTGGTTGATTATTAGTTTCCCAATAAAAAAAAGTATATATATATATATATATTTTCGGTACTTTAAGTGTCTTTTTTTTTAAATTAATCTTGACCATAGATGCTCCCATATAAAAAAGTACTTTTGTTAATTTGCCTTTATAAATTGGCAGCTTCTTTGTTCATTTTTCAGCTATTGAGTGCAGGAAGCAATTGATCACACATTGCAAATCAGAAACCATGGCCAAAATTGCGTTAGGAACAACCCGAGAGGCCACTCAGCCTGATTGCATTCAGGCTCTAATTGTTGAATTCATTGCCACCTTTCTCTTTGTCTTTGCTGGTGTTGGTTCTGCAATGACTGCTGGTATATATATATATATATCTATCTATCTTCTAACTCAAAATACTATACTATAACACTTTTTCTTTTATTATTATTACAACAATAAAATTGTTACACTTGAACTGATTCTTCATCCATTAATTTCATCCCATGTTATTTGAATTGACATGTCATTCAATTTTCAATGTAATTTTACTAAATGTTCATAATTCAAACTCTGGCTACTAAGAATATTCATAATGAAATATAAAGAAATGGGGTCTTATAAATCAAATGTATTTGGTCTAGAGGCAGTTAAATTAATCTTTTGGAGAAAGTATGGATCTAAGACTAACTCCTTGAAATTTATTTCAATAGATAAGCTAAGTGGAGATGCCTTAGTGGGATTGTTTTTTGTGGCTATTGCACATGCTCTTGTGGTGGCTGTAATGATCTCCGCCGCTCATATTTCCGGTGGCCATTTGAATCCCGCCGTGACCTTGGGCCTCCTTGTCGGAGGCCATATCACCATCGTCCGTTCCATCTTATATTGGATTGACCAATTGATAGCATCTGCAGCTGCTTGTTATCTTCTTCATTATCTCTCTGGTGGATTGGTAAGCTCTCAAATCATCATATATTACTTAGTAAAAATTACCACTTTTTAGGTTAAAAATCATGGTTTTTATGGTAAACAAATTTGGATTGAGACTAAAATTACAATATGTAATATTTGTGGACCGAAAAATTTAATTTTAAAAGGGAAAACTATTTTCAGGAGCGTGATATGATAGGAAGACCAAAAATGCAATTAAATTTATGATTACTTATATTGGAAAATATTCATATCCATACAATACAATTGAATAAAAATTATTGACACAGATATACTTGCTTATAAAAGAAAAAGATAAAAACATTTTTTGTCTTTTATTGTTGGAAAGCTAATTAAAAAATTATTGTACATTGAATCCTGCATGATTTACAGACAACCCCAGCTCATACACTTGCAAGTGGAGTAGGGTACACTCAAGGAGTAGTTTGGGAGATTGTGTTGACATTCTCTTTGTTGTTCAGTGTGTATGCAACCATGGTTGATCCAAAGAAAGGAGCACTTGCTGGTCTTGGCCCAACCTTAGTTGGGTTTGTGGTAGGGGCTAACATCCTTGCTGGTGGGGCTTTCTCAGCTGCTTCAATGAACCCAGCAAGATCTTTTGGGCCTGCTTTGGTTAGTGGAAATTGGACTGATCATTGGGTTTATTGGGTTGGGCCACTTATTGGTGGTGGGCTTGCTGGTTTCATTTATGAGAATTGCTTCATTAATAGAGATCATGTTCCTCTAGTTGTAGATGAAGAAAGCTACTAAGAATTAAGATTTGGTTTTTCCTTGGGAACTTTGCATAAAATTTGTGTTATTGTGCTTTAATGTATAAGTGCTTTATTTTTGTGCTCGGTAGAGAAATAAAAAAATATATGATTTCTAGTATTATATTTGTCCGAATAATAACATTAGATGCATATGAATGACAATGTACAGAATTTTATCAACTAAATAAGTATAATTGTTTTGTCCTATTCAGATATTCACGACCAATAAGAACATATTATTGAAAGTTTTTTTATCACTAATCCGCCAATAATTTATATTACTGACGGAATTTTTCCGCCAGTAACGATGGAAACTCTTGTATTGGTTGTTCTTGTATTGGTTGTTGTTCTCTTGAATTTGTACTACAATCAACTTCAATATGGCCATAGTGGTTTCAATAGTTGGAGGGACCACAATGTTTTCCAATGTGTCCTCGTTCCGTCCAAAGATAAGCTTGCACATCCATATTCTCAAGCGCGGTGCAGTGATAGAGAAAAAGGACACTCAGTTGTCATGTGTGTACACATGAACGACAAGGTTACTAAGGCAAAGAGGAACAAGAGCATATCGTGAAACTTGAAACTTACGATGTCATGTAGAAATTGCATATTGGATGCGTGTTTAATGTGACCACACTGGTAATATATTTATACTCTTATGAGATGACTACAAATTGTAGTATAATGAATTATGTTAAGCATAGTAGTAATATTAATAAAGACTAATCAATACTAGTTGACTAAGAGCAACTTTAGTATATGATGCATATGCCCAAATTTCTTACAGATGATGACAACTATATATAGAAAACTTGCATTGGAGTAAGTATGCATCTACTATAGAATCAACCTCAAAAAATTCTCAAGAATTGAAATCATTGACAAAAAAAAAAATCAAAAGCATTAAATTTATTATTTTATATCATTAATATTTGTATTATTTTGTATTTTGGCATTAAATTTATTATTTTATATCATTAATATTTTGTATCATTTTTAATTTTATATATTTATGATTATTTACAATTTGTTTAGGTAAAATTTATTAAAATAATATAAAATAGTTCAGATGCCGCCTCAATTAGCGTCAAATTATTTTTTGGTATATAAAATTGTCTCTAACGCATACGCAACTTCCACTACTAACAACAAGGTTTGACACAATAATATAATAAAAAAATATTGACAAATAATAAATTTTCTTTTGTTAATTTGTCTTTATAAATTGGCAGCTTCTTTGATCATTTTTCTTGAGTGTCGGAAGCAATTAATTGGACATCGCAAATCAGAAGACAATATGGCCAAAATCTCTTTAGGAACAACCCAAGAGGCTACTCAGCCTAATTGCATCAAGGCTCTAATTGTTGAATTCATTGTCACCGTTCTCTTTGTCTTTGCTGGTGTTGGTTCAAAAATGGCTGCTGGTATGTATATAATATAAAACATTTTTATATTATATTAATCATTACAACAATTACATTGTTAGATTTGAAACTACTCCTCTACTATTAACTTCATCCCATATCAATATATTTGAATTGAAATTTCATGATCCAATGTTCAATATAATTTTACTAAAGGTTTGAAATTCAAACTCTGACTATTATTAATAACCTATGAAGTACGGATATTTTTCGGATTAGAGGTGTTTCGATGCCGACACCAACACCGACAAGACACCTATGATTACTCTAAATTATGTCATTTTTTCAAATTATTATCTATATCAACGTGTCAATATCGTGTCGTATCTGGTATCCGTGTTTGTGTCTGTGCTTCATAGTTAATAACTTACTAACATTTGTATATATAGAAAATTAATGATTGTGATACCAACTTTTACCGTTAAATTAACTCAAAGACTTCTAAGATTGATTTCCATAATTTATTTCATTAGATAAGCTAAGTGGAGATGGTTTAGTGGGATTATTTTTTTGTGGCTATGGCACATGCTCTTCTGGTGGCTGTAATGATATCCGCCGGTCACGTTTCCGGTGGTCATTTGAATCCCTCCGTAACCTTGGGCCTCCTTATGGACGGCCACATCACCGTCTTCCGTTCTATCCTATATTGGATTGATCAACTTTTAGCATCTGCAGGAGCTTGCTATCTTCATTACCTCACTGGTGGATTAGTAAGTGTCAATTTTTTATATTCATTCATTCTATCAATTTTTTTTCTTTAATTAATTTATCATTTGAAATTATTATTATTTTTTTACAAGAATTTATCAATTTAAATTGTTTTTCTATACTTTCATGGGTCTTGTGTAACGAGTGTTTTCAGGCACTCTTTAAACATTCCAAAATAAGTAATTATTCTTCAAAAAAAGTCAAATATTTCGATTTTCAATACATTTATTACATATATTTTCATAAATACTTACTATTTATGGTCCTTAAAAAATACACGGGACACTCGTTAACATTTTCATCCTTTCATTTATTCAATTGATACACACCTTTCTTCTATTCAAACATAATTGAGATGTATATGTCTACGTATAAATCGTTAGTGAAAAAATTCATTAGTTTTTTTAAAATTACAATTTTGAAATGTTCATATTTTATTTGATATTTTTCTTAATAAACAAACATTTGTGTAAATTTCCTTAAAAAACATTAATGTAAATATTGCTTATAATTTTTACAAAGAAAATTACACAAAAATGGAAGAAGAAGCTCACTCTGAGGAACTCTTAACAATGGAATAAGATGCATTAACTTAACAGATTTAAAAGCTTTCTTCATGGCCAACCCCTCCGAGCAATTTCACCCCTAATGTTCGCCTCACAATGTCCGAAAGGAACAACCTTCCATGATGCTTATTACCATGACACGAAAGCAAACAAATCCCAATGTTACGAACATTAAATTCAAGGCTCAATCCTGGCACGAACACCCCAACGATGTCAAATGCTTTAGCCACCTCCTTTGAATCCCCTACAATAGTCCAATCATAAAGATACCAAGCATGGAGAAGAAGCTTTCAATTATCTTTGATCTGATGAATAAGAGGGTGTAACACAAGAGCAAAAGGAAGCGGCCCAATAAGGTTGCCTTATTGCACTCCATTGGATGACATAATATGTTCATCCCCATGGTATAATATCACTTTCTAACTATAAATAAACTCAACCCATAAAGAAATGGATGGGCATCTCACCTCGCACACTAGTGTCGGCGTATCTACCAAGTTGAAAGAATTCGAGAAATCTATCGTGAGCATAGCAAAAGAACCATCTCCATGTCACTAGCTCAACACCATATTGACATTATAAAAAAATGGCATTTGCACCACCTGAAACCCCAACACCAAACTAAAAGTCATTGAGATATTAGGTCACATCTTTACGAACTTATTTCATAGCAACCTTGGATATCGGACGCCTCCAACTAGTACCTACTACAATAAGGCGCATTCCACCAAAATGTGATATTGTTGCAAAGACTTGTGATTCTTAAACCTGCAATCCTGCCTTGTCTGAGGTTTTAACACCTGTAATGTGCGACGAGGAAGCAGTAACAACTGAAACGATGCTCCTATATAAACTGTCTTAGCAACCACATGATAAGAGCATCTTTTGATGCCTTGGATAACGCAAGACAACAACCTTGAGGTATACTCTTCATGATGAACATAGGTTCTTGGAGGACATTCCATAACAGTCTTGCATCCAAAACCAGCCCCTCATTCACACAAAGAGTATTAGAGTCTTTTCTAGATGGTTTTAAAATATGTATAAGGTGGCTCTTAAACTCCCATGTCCCATTAGTAACACAAATCAGGCCATGAGGGTGATGACATGCACGTCTCATGGCATAAAAACTTCCAAACATCAATTGCTTAACCATCCTCATAGACTTTTCAAACGCCATAAACAAACTCCAATAAGTCTTAATTGTTTCCTGTTGGATATTTGGTTGTTGGCTTCATGTTTGCTAAAATCAAATATGCAAGCAATATGTGCGTATTCAGAAGCTGATCCTCATTTGTGAACAGTACTTCAGAAGCTGGGTATTTCAGAAGCTGAACTTCAGAAGCACTGTTCAGAAGTAACCTTCAGAAGCTGAAATGTTCAGACGCAGACCTTCAGAAGCACTTCTTCATAAGTACCTTCAGAAGCTGGTTTTCTGCGTTCTGTTTTTTGCGCCTTGGAGTGTTTATTTTCTCACATGATCTTTTGAAGATTTAATTGAAGATTTATCCAAGCTGCGTTTCTAGAAGGAAGAAGAATTTCGCAAGATATTTTCTGTAGATTGGATTCAATTATTTGTGAATATATTTTCAAAGAAATCTTTGGAAAATATATTTCTGGAAAATAAATTGCTTCTATTTGCTTCTAAAGAATTCTGGGAATATATCTTTGAAGGATTTGGTTCAAGAATTATGTTGCTGCTGAAGCTATAAATAGAGGACGCTGCTAAGAAAAGCAACTAGAAAAGAAGTCATCATTGATAGAATTACGTAGGTTTCTAGGGTGTCTTTGTTGTGAGCTGTATGCTCTGTTTTCTGTACACCACTCAATTGTTTATGAGTTGGTTTGTTTTTTATTGAGTTGTAATCACTTGAAGCTTTTAAGCAAAAGTGACGTTTATGTTTTGAAGAGTGTCTTCATCTCTGTTTGTTTAGTGTCTGATAATCACTGGGGCAGTGATTGACTGAGGGAAGTGAGATGGGATCTCACGTCTAGGAGTTCCTAAGTTGAAGTCAATACGGATAGTGTCTAGGTGATAAGTTGTAAACTGGGAGTTTGCTGAGAACTTAGAACTAGGACTATCATAGTGGATTTCCTTCCTGGCTTGGTGTAACACCCCGATATTTAAATATTAATTTATTGGTATTATTGTTATATAATATTAGCAATATTAATATTATTATGAATTATTTGTTTGGTGTTTTCAAAATAAGTTGTTGAAAAATAGGAGATTAAGAGAAATTAAAGAGAAATTGATGTTTTTAGAAAAAATAAGAGTAGAGGTGTAATAGTAAAGAGGGGGGTTTGAATGAAGGAATTAAGTAATGTTTTAATTAAATAGGATAGAAGTAGGTGTAAATTGTGGAGAGTAAACCTGTTAGAAAGTGATTTCTTAGTCCCCAAGTTTTGCTAAAATAATTTTCGAATGCAATCTAAAATATTTTTATGCACAATCCAATATATTTTGGTTCATGATCTGAAATATATTTTGGTACTCAATTTGAGATATTTTTGTACTAAATCTAATATATTTTTGTACTCAATAATATATTTTAATAATGACGAGTAAACCCTTTAAATAATTATGAGAGAAACCTAGCCTGTTAAAAGATTATTAATAGAGGAGAGCATTAGAGAATTAGGGTTACGACAAACAGAGAAAAGATTAGAGATCAAACGAAAACTAGGGTTGTGGAGAGAAGAGGCAAGGAGGCATAGCGAGAAGAACCTGAGAGAGATTTCACCGTAGGAATTCATTCAAATTCTGCAAATCAGAGGTAAGGAGGGAGTCTCTATTCACCATAAGGGTTGTATGAATATATGGGTAGTGAAGGGTTTGTGTTTTTCTTCCTTGTTTTCATGATCTTTTAATGAATTTATGTAAAATTCATGTTCTTATATGGTATATTGATTTTGGATTTCGAATAATAATTTATATGGTATGATTTAATTGATGAAGACCTAACTCTAATTGAGGGATTTTATGAAATAACTATAAATTGATTGTGTATATGTTCTTTAAGCTAATTCTACTGTTCTGAGTTATTTAGATATGCATAGTTATAGCTCCTGTATGCATATGTTCCCATGTCCTTCGACTTACTACCTTCTTCTCTGAGTTACTGTTTTGATAAATGGTTTGATTTATTATTTTTATATTAGACCAAATTAATAAATTGCTAGTATGATTCTAGAAAGATACTGATTTATATAGTTTACGAGGTATATATATATATATATATATATATATATATATATATATATATATATATATATATATATATATATATATATATATATATATATATATATGTATGTATGTATGTATATACATGTATGATTTAGTACTACCCCTTATCTATTTTTATACCGATTTATATTTTGTGTATTACATACATGTTAATTGAAGAACTGATGCTATTTTATCTCAAATAATAGATTCTATTTTCAAAGTGATTTTATAGAGATGACTGTTATCATGAAATTGTTTCTACTATTTTTTTTAATATGTTTGAAATAAGATGTGTTAGAAGATGGATTAATTGATAATGTGTAATGATGAATTATTTGATGATGTGCATTTAATAATGTGAATATGATGTATAATTGTTGAGTCATTTAACGAAGTGTAATTGATGAATTATTTGATTAAGTGTAGTATGTGAATTATTTGATGATGTGAAAATGATGCGTTATTTAATAATGTGTAAATGATGTGTGATTTAAAGATGTGCTATTTGAAGATGTGTGATTTAAAGATGTGCTATATAAAGATGTGTTATACAAAGATGTGTCATATAAAGATGTGTTATCTAAAGATGTGTAAATGTCGAGTCATATAAAGATGTGCATTGTTGAGTCGTTATCTGGTGTTCATGCATTCATGGTCAGTCCGATTTAAAGATGTGATTTAAAGATGGGGGATAAATCAGTAACATACCTCTGATATCCAAAACCGGTACCACATGCATATAGAGTCGAGTTAGGGACATTGCATACATAACTGCAATTCTATTTGAAGATGTGTAATTAAAAGATGTGTCATTTAAAGATGTGTAACTATTTAAAGATGTGATATTCAATGATGTGCTTCTATATGATTGTGTGTGAATGGCATGTATTTTACTATATGTCTACTTGATATTTTTAAATGATGTTGATGCTTGTATGTTATTATAAGATGTTGATTGATGCCTATTGATTTTATTAAATGAACGCTTATGATTAAATGTGAATACTGCCTGTCTGTGATGTATACATGCCTAACTACAACTGATGATTATTTTATCTGAATCTATACATGTGTTTGTACCTCTCTTGTGTTGGATATATTCTCACCCTCTAGTGGCGGGTTGGGCGCCTACACCTTTGTGGTGTAGATTTGCAGGAAGAAGAATCTTAGTAGCAGTGAGTCTCAGAGGACGGCATTGGAGCCTTCTCTTTTTATCGCTTTTGGGAGTCTTTATCGAGTCGATGCTCTGATTAGTAACACTAGGGATTGAGAGCTTATTTTTATTTAAGACTTTGTTTTAGAATTCATTTTGAATTCAGTTTTGATGTTGATTTAATGATGTGACAATTACTTTGAATACTTTGAAATTTATTCCGCTGCGATGTTTTTAATATTAAATGAAGTATTTTTGGAAGATTAAGATGTGTGACACCCTTGCGTGTTTAATTATTTATTGAATTTTATTAGAAATAAAATGTTGGGTTTAGGGTGTTACAAGTTGGTATCAGAGCAGGTCGGTCCAGTCAGGCAAAAACTATTTTTTTGTCCCTTTGTATGCGACAAGTATGTAAATACTGTCGATACTCGTTCTAATAGATTAATGGTGGGAATTAGCAAAGTGGGGGAGAAACAAGATGCTTCAAGTGTGGGTAAGAATGTTTTCTTTAGGCAATTTTCGAGGACGAAAATTCTTTAAGTGGGGGAGAGTTGTAACACCCCGATTTTTAAATATTAATTTATTGGTATTATTGTTATATAATATTAGTAATATTAATATTATTATGAATTATCTGTTTGGTGTTTTCAAAATAAGTTGTTGAAAAATAGGAGATTAAGAGAAATTAAAGAGAAATTGATGTTTTTAGAAAAAAATAAGAGTAGAGGTGTAATAGTAAAGAGGGGGTTTGAATGAAGGAATTAAGTAATGTTTTAATTAAATAGGATAGAAGTAGGTGTAAATTGTGGAGAGTAAACCTGTTAGAAAGTGATTTCTTAGTCCCCAAGTTTTGCTAAAATAATTTTCGAATGCAATCTAAAATATTTTTATGCACAATCCAATATATTTTGGTTCATGATCTGAAATATATTTTGGTACTCAATTTGAGATATTTTTGTACTAAATCTAATATATTTTTGTACTCAATAATATATTTTAATAATGACTAGTAAACCCTTTAAATAATTATGAGAGAAACCTAGCCCTGTTAAAAGGTTATAAATAGAGGAGAGCATTAGAGAATTAGGGTTACGACAAACAGAGAAAAGATTAGAGATCAAACGAAAACTAGGGTTGTGGAGTGTTGAAGCAGTATTTCAAACAACAAAAGTAAGTATTTTCAATTATCGTCTCCTCAGGGATTAGGTGCGTTACTTCGAACCGTTCAAAAATCGGTATTGTCTTGAGTTAAGGGTTTCGTGCCTTGGTAGCATATAAACTAAAGGAAGCTAAAAACGGAAATAAAATTACAAGTTATAGGGAATAAAAGCGTTGCGATTGGAGTTCCTCAAACGAGCATCGAATGTAATCTAAAAACCATGCATATGAGTTTTAGCGTTTTAGAGAAAATATCACGTATCGCTCGACAACGTCATTGATTTCCCAAATGACGTCGTGAGATCGATCGTATCGTTTAATCGACGATTTCCCAATCGATCAAACGATCCGAAAGCATTACGATCCGACACTTTATGCGATTATCAAAACTCAAATCCATTTCTAGATTTTCTTATTTTGATAGAGATTATCCTCACTCATGATTCAAACGTATTCGTCAATAGCATTTAAATCAAAACATGACAATGAATAGCAGGAATAACTCAAATCACATAAATTGCTAAAACCATATGTTTGCATAATCAATTATTACATCTAAGCTAGAATGAATACCTCCAATCCCAACAAAGGGGAAGTTAGTTGTTCATTTTCATGACAACTTTACAAAAGAGAAGAGAAAAGATGAAAATACAAACCCAAGTCTTGATTTCCCAAAGCCTTTGGTTGATTCCACAATCCAATCACTTTTGCTCCTTGAAGATCAAAGCTTCTAGCCCCAAAAACTAAGTCCTAATGATTACTGGGCGAAAATATAAGCTATCTAGTAATATCTATATTGTGATTCTACAGAAAAAATGAGCTAAAGAGCTTTTATACTCTGAGTTAAAGTTCGCTCGCTACAAGCGACCAGCCTGTCGCTTGTAGCGATAAAGTTTCTTGGCCAATGAGCGAGCTCCACGTCAGCATCTGGCATTAAACCGCCCTTGGCCGCTTGAAGCGACCGTTCCATCGCTTGTAGCGATGAACCTCTGAAATTTCCTGCCTATGCTCGCTTGAAGCGTCCGGTCCATCGCTTGTAGCGATGAACCTCTGAAAATCCCTGCCTAGGCTCGCTTGTAGCGAGGCATCTGGCGCTTGTAGCGATGGCTTTAACTAAACTTCACATTCTTTGCTCAATTCAGGTCCAAGCATGAAACTCCTGCATAATTAAATGGGGTAAGACATAGGATCACAAATTTAGCAATTTTAACCACAAATATGAGCTTATCCTAAGATAACTTGTAAAACAAGTAAGAAAAGTGCCTATATTAAACATGCATTTTAACCACTTTCTGGCACTTATCATGGAGAGAAGAGGCAAGGAGGCATAGCGAGAAGAACCTGAGAGAGATTTCACCGTAGGAATTCATTCAAATTCTGCAAATCAGAGGTAAGAGGGGAGTCTCTATTCACCATAAGGGTTGTATGAATATATGGGTAGTGAAGGGTTTGTGTTTTTCTTCCTTGTTTTCATGATCTTTTAATGAATTTATGTTAAATTCATGTTCTTATATGGTATATTGATTTTGGATTTCGAATAATAATTTATATGGTATGATTTAATTGATGAAGACCTAACTCTAATTGAGGGATTTTATGAAATAACTATAAATTGATTGTGTATATGTTCTTTAAGCTAATTCTATTGTTCTGAGTTATTTAGATATGCATAGTTATAGCTCCTGTATGCATATGTTCCCATGTCCTTCGACTTACTACCTTCTTCTCTGAGTTATTGTTTTGATAAATGGTTTGATTTATTATTTTTATATTAGACCAAATTAATAAATTGCTAGTATGATTCTAGAAAGATACTGATTTATATAGTTTACGAGGTACATATATATATGTATGTATATACATGTATGATTTAGTACTACCCCTTATCTATTTTTATACCGATTTATATTTTGTGTATGTACATACATGTTAATTGAAGAACTGATGCTATTTTATCTCAAATAATAGATTCTATTTTCAAAGTGATTTTATAGAGATGACTGTTATCATGAAATTGTTTCTACTATTTTTTTTAATATGTTTGAAATAAGATGTGTTAGAAGATGGATTAATTGATAATGTGTAATGATGAATTATTTGATGATGTGCATTTAATAATGTGAATATGATGTATAATTGTTTAGTCATTTAACGAAGTGTAATTGATGAATTATTTGATTAAGTGTAATATGTGAATTATTTGATGATGTGAAATTGATGCGTTATTTAATAATGTGTAACTGATGTGTGATTTAAAGATGTGCTATTTGAAGATGTGTGATTTAAAGATGTGCTATATAAAGATGTGTTATACAAAGATGTGTCATATAAAGATGTGTTATCTAAAGATGTGTAAATGTCGAGTCATATAAAGATGTACATTGTTGAGTCGTTACCTGGTGTTCATGCATTCATGGTCAGTCCGATTTAAAGATGTGATTTAAAGATGGGGGATAAATCAGTAACATACCTCTGATATCCAAAACCGGTACCACATGCATATAGAGTCGAGTTAGGGATATTGCATACATAACTGCAATTCTATTTGAAGATGTGTAATTAAAAGATGTGTCATTTAAAGATGTGTAACTATTTAAAGATGTGATATTCAATGATGTGCTTCTATATGATTGTGTGTGAATGGCATGTATTTTACTATATGTCTACTTGATATTTTTAAATGATGTTGATGCTTGTATGTTATTATAAGATGTTGATTGATGCCTATTGATTTTATTAAATGAACGCTTATGATTAAATGTGAATACTGCCTGTCTGTGATGTATACATGCCTAACTACAACTGATGATTATTTTATCTGAATCTATACATGTGTTTGTACCTCTCTTGTGTTGGATATATTCTCACCCTCTAGTGGCGGGTTGGGCGCCTACACCTTTGTGGTGTAGATTTGCAGGAAGAAGAATCTTAGTAGCAGTGAGTCTCGGAGGACGGCATTGGAGCCTTCTCTTTTTATCGCTTTTGGGAGTCTTTATCGAGTCGATGTTCTGATTAGTAACACTAGGGATTGAGAGCTTATTTTTATTTAAGACTTTGTTTTAGAATTCATTTTGAATTCAGTTTTGATGTTGATTTAATGATTTTACAATTACTTTGAATACTTTGAAATTTATTCCGCTGCAATGTTTTTAATATTAAATGAAGTATTTTTGGAAGATTAAGATGTGTGACACCCTTGCGTGTTTAATTATTTATTGAATTTTATTAGAAAATAAAATGTTGGGTTTAGGTTGTTACACTTGGAGCCTCCAGACGTAGGTGACGTTGCACCGAACTGAGTTAACAAATCAACTGTGCATCTTTACTTTTAGTCTTTTAATTTCTGTCTGTTATGTTTCTGCTTCTGAACCACTGTTACTGTGTTACACTCTGTTTTACTGCACCGGAAGTTGGGCTCTGTTCTACGAACAGATTTAGGTCCTGCCAGAAATTTCAATTGGTATTAGAGCAGGCACCCTGCCTGTATTTGGGTGAGCTCCAGGGAAGTTATTTTCTGGCAGAATAGACTAAGAAGGAGAACTGTCTTATGAAGAACGTGCTGATTCTTGCAAAAAGTTACATGTTAAATTTGAAGAAGTTTGCAAGTTATTAGTAAATCAGAAGGAGACTATCAGTCAATTGCATGCTGAAAGAAGTGACCATCTAGCACAAATTTTTGATCTCAAAGATGAGGTAAGCCAACTGAACTCTCAACTTGAACATATGAAGAAGAAAGTCAAAATGTTGAACACCGGTACTGATATGCTTGAAAAGATTTTGGAGAGTCAGAACCAAGGGAAACCAAGTGGTATTGGATTTGATGATAGGGCCTTGAACAACAAACAGCAAAATCCAGCTAAAAGGTTCAGTGCTGCTGTTAAAACATGTGATCCAATGATGAGCAAAACTAAGTTGGAACACCAGAACCAACCTCAGGGATCTAAGAGCAAGAGGACATCTCATCCTTGGGTATGTCATCACTGTGGTAAAAAGGGGCACATAAAGTCATTCTGTTACAAGCTGCATGGATACCCCAAGCACTTTCAACAAAGAAAAGTTGAACCTGTTGTAGTCAATGTCAAGAAGGTATGGAGACCAAAATATGAAAATGTTGATAAGAGGCTGAAGAATAGGAAAGGAAAGGCTGTTGCTGCTGCCAGCATGCCTACCCCTGTTGCTAAGAAGAGTGATGTTGCTGGACCATCTAAAGTCTGGAGCAAGGTGATGGTTCTTGTCCCAAAGAAGAAGGCACTAAAAGGAAAGGAAGTGGATCCTTGTGAGTCTGAGGATGATGTTGAGCAAGACATCATGCCATATGTTCAGAAGAGGATTGTTGTACTTCAGAAGCAGATTGCTGGGAAGAAGATTCTGAATGTGCCTGAAGCACACATTAAATAAGCAGCATCTGATGTTGTGTCTAAGGAAGACTAAGCAGCTTCTGATGTTGAGTCTGAAGACTGTCAAGTTTTTGACTGATGTCCTAGATTTCATTTTGTGTTTCTGGTCTGCAAGTTTGTGTCATACTCTGCAGTTTTTGTTCTTCTGTGAAGACTATGTGATGGGTTTTGTTATGTGATTCTGCTGGTCTGAGAAGTGTCACTGATGTTACTTCTGTGTGTGGTTCTGTGGTATGCTGGTCTGTATTGGATGTTTATATCCTTTGTTTCTGCTATGTTTGAGTGCATCTGGTTTGTATCTGCTGTTTTTCTGTTCTTTCTACTCCTGGTGATTAGATGATTATTTTTGTCAAAATTGTTTGGCTAAAAAGAGGGAGAAAAGTATGGTTGTTTCAGAAGCAGTTCAGGGGGAGTCTCTGTGTTCAGGGGGAGTTGTTCCTGTGTATCTGTTTCAGTAGTTCAGGGGGAGTAGGAGTCTCTGTTTGTTCCTGAATGTCTTGGAGTAGTGTGTTGATCTGTTTCAGGAGCTGTGTGTCCTCAGAAGCTGCTGATGTATGTTTCAGGGGGCGTTTTTGTGTGAAACGTAGTGTTTATGCCGCTGTTGACTCTGTTGCTACGTTTGTGTTCCTCTTGATCTGTTCAGAATTTGCTGCTGTGTATCTCAGTTTGATTTTAGCCAAAAATTTGCCAAAGGGGGAGATTGTTGGATATTTGGTTGTTGGCTTCATGTTTGCTAAAATCAAATATGCAAGCAATATGTGCGTATTCAGAAGCTGATCCTCATTTGTGAACAATACTTCAGAAGCTGGGTATTTCAGAAGCTGAACTTCAGAAGCACTGTTCAGAAGCAACCTTCAGAAGCTGAAATGTTCAGACGCAGAACTTTCAGACGCAGACATTCAGAAGCACTTCTTCATAAGTACCTTCAGAAGCTGGTTTTCTGCGTTCTGTTTTTTGCGCCTTGGAGTGTTTATTTTCTCACATGATCTTTTGAAGATTTATCCAAGCTGCGTTTCTAGAAGGAAGAAGAATTTCGCAAGATATTTTCTGTAGATTGGATTCAATTATTTGTGAATATATTTTCAAAGAAATCTTTGGAAAATATATTTCGGAAAATAAATTGCTTCTAAAGAATTTTGGGAATATATCTTTGAAGGATTTGGTTCAAGAATTATGTTGTTGCTGAAGCTATAAATAGAGAACGCTGCAAAGAAAAGCAACTAGAAAAGAAGTCATCATTGATAGAGTTACTTAGGTTTCTAGTGTATCTTTGTTGTGAGCTGTATGCTCTGTTTTCTGTACACCACTCAATTGTTTATGAGTTGGTTTGTTTTTTATTGAGTTGTAATCACTTGAAGCTTTTAAGCAAAAGTGACTTTTATGTTTTGAAGAGTGTCTTCATCTCTGTTTGTTTAGAGTCTGATAATCACTGGGGCAGTGATTGACTGAGGGAAGTGAGATGGGATCTCAGGTCTAGGAGTTCCTAGGTTGAAGTCAATACGGGTAGTGTCTAGGTGATAAGTTGTAAACTAGGAGTTTGCTGAGAACTTAGAACTAGGACTATCATAGTGGATTTCCTTCCTGGCTTGGAGCCTCCGGACGTAGGTGACGTTGCACCGAACTGAGTTAACAAATCAATTGTGCATCTTTACTTTCAGTCTTTTAATTTATATCTGTTTTGTTTCTGCTTCTGAACCACTGTTACTGTGTTACACTCTGTTTTACTGCACCGGAATTTGTGCTCTGTTCTACGAACAGATTTAGGTCCTACCAGAAATTTCATTTCTCGTAACGTACTTTTTCGTTCATCAGTATAGAGATCTACCGCCTTAAGATGAGGCACCAATAAGCACCATACGAGAAACATCCTTAATCCCTTCTTTGGCATCTAGGCAACAGTGAACCCTCAAAACGGACAGTGAAAATCTCATATCTGACTAGAAGTCACTGGACAATGCAAAATTGTCCCTCTTCTCTACGTAATACAAAAGATTTTAAAAAACCAAAAATCAAAATACTACATATATTCTTGAATAACTTATATTATTTTTTATATTTAAAATTATCTCATTCAATACAATTGATAAAGAAATAATGATCCAGATATTCTGGATTATAAAAAGAAAATAGATAATAGCATTTTGTGTCTTTTATTGTTGGAGAACTAGTTAAGAATATGATTTTACATTGTCTCTTGCATGATCAACAGACAACTCCAGTTCATACACTTAAAAGTGGAGTAGGGTGTACTCAAGGAGTAGTTTGAGAGATTGTGTTGACATTCTCTTTGTTGTTCAGTCTGTATGCAACTATGATTGATCCAAAGAAAGGAGGACTTGCTGGACTTGGCCCAATTTTGGTTGGATTTGTTGTAGGGGCTAACATCTTGGCTGGCGGGGCTTTCGCAGGTGCTTCCATGAATCTAGCAAGATCTTTTGGGCCTGCTTTGGTTAGAAATTGGACTGACCAATGGGTTTTTTGGGTTGGGCCTCTCATTGGTGGTGGGCTTGCCGGTTTCATTTTTGAGAATTTCTTCATCAATAAAACTCTTGTTGCTCTGCTTGTGGATGGAGAAAGCTACTAAGAATTAAGATTACGTGAATGTGATTTATTTTTGTATTCAGTAGAGAAATAAAAAGTAAAATAATTTCTAGTATTATAGTTGTTTGAAAAACAACATTTGAGGCATATAAATTGCAATTTAGATAAAGTTTGATCAACTATTTTAAGCTATAGGTTAAAGTGGTTGAATGCAATGCCAGGGCCACTCTTAATCGAGGGGATGCAAGTGAATCCCTTGGATTTTAAAACTTTGTACCTATAATCATAACTTTTTTCTTCTGATTTTGAATGCCCTAAATTTTCATATTAAACATGTCATTCTTGTTAGTAGCATGCTAAAATAAAATATCCAATGGGCTAGCACACCATTGATCAATATTTTGGGAAATATGTTTTATATATAGGCAACTTCGGTTATAGATTTTAGGGTTAAACATGTTTTTGGTCCATATAAATATATCAACTTCTCGTTTTAATTCTTCTAAAAAATTTCTTCGACTTGTAGTCCCTATAAAATTTTCAATCGTCATTTTTTGTCCTTAATTTTAAATCAACTCATGTGTAGCCTTTGTATTTTTTAATGAAATTTTGCAGAAATATGTAGAATACTGTAAAAATCTCTCCAAAAAAAATAGAATTTTTTAACAAAACATGAATTAAATATAAACTTTTAAGCGTAAAATTACAAAAATTCATATTTAATTCATGTTTTGTTAAAAAATTCTTTTTTTTGGAGAGATTCTTGTAATATTATAAACCTTTCTGAAAAAATTTATTCAAAAATATGAATTCTACATATGAGTTTACTTAAAAGGAGCGACCAAAAGTAAAGTTGAAAAACTTTTCGAGAACTAAAAGTAAAAAAATAAAATTAGAGGGCCTAAAACGAAAATTTGGAATATTTATACATACCAAAAACATATTAAACCCTAGATTTTATGATTTATTTGTTATGTTTGCCTTATAAAATAAATAATACTTTGTTATTGCTTTTACCTTTGAAAAAGATTGTTGACATACGTTAGTTCAGTTGGTAAGAAGTTCATTCATACTTTATTATAAGGACATTTATTTAACTCGCGTTGCCAAGGTAAATACCTTTTGTTGCATAATCCGTACGTAAGCACATTTGTTAAGGATTTTTTAGACTTGAGGCATTCCCTGACCATGATAATGAATCATAGAGCATTGTTTTGTTAACTGTCTTGTGACTTATATTAAAAGAGTTGTGTTCAACAATGTTGATAATGAATTGATTACTCAACGATTTTAGAACACGAAACCGCGTAGAGACAATTGTAGAAATGTATGTAATTTTTTGAATATACATGTGTGTGTGTGTGTGTCTATATATATAGTTATGGAGTCATTCATAAACATTGCTCAATTGAAAATAACAATTTCATTCATTCATTTATTTTAGGGTTAATTGTTTAAATTGACCCTGTAATATATGTGAAGTTTGAAAAATGACCCTATAAAAATAAAAACACATATTCTAGTCGTGTAATTTGAGATTCTTCTTTTGACCCTCTAATGAATGTGAAGTCCAGAAAAGTGACTCAGATGTTGAATTTTTTCATGATTTTTTGTGGGCATGTTTAGGGCGTTAAAATATTATTTCCCAAAGAGAATTAGAATTTTACACAAAAGAAAGATCAACTATGAATTTTTGAAGCGTTAAAAACTGAAAAAACAACAACGAAAATCTTGACCTAGAAATTCAATTTTGAGCTGATTATTTGCATATGCGTCTATAAAAATACATAAAATGGATCTGAAAAGTTTTGTAGCATTTATAAGATATCTCGATTTATTTTAATTTTTCAACCAAAACGTAAAAGATTTCAATTTTGTTCAGAGTTAGTATATACTCATTGGTCAAATTTTGTTCCCTAATTTTGTAGGCATGGTTAGAATATCATAACAACCTTCACCATGAAATTCTGGATTTTTAAAATTAATTATGAATTGTTTAAGAAATTCTTAATTATGGGGTACGAAAATTCATAATTTATCTTTTCTTTGTAGAGAAATTCTAATTTCTTGTGGAGATCAGATTTTAACGTCATAAACCTACCTACAAAAAAGCATGAAAAAATTCAACCTCTAGATCACTTTTCTAGACGTCACGTATATTAGTGAGTCAAAAATAAGAAGAATCTCAATTACAGGGCTAGAGTATGTGCTTTTATTTTTACAGGATCATTTTTCAGACTTCGCGTGTATTAGGGTCAATTTGAACAATTAACCCTTCATTTCATATTGATAGTCCATTAATCACAAACAAGTTACATTCATCTAGTTCAAATAAGATTACACAACAATACCTATTACAACTACATATGATTCCATGTGTCACCAATATTGCAGAGCAATACTATCCCTAACACTAAGCAAACCCCAAAACACATTAACCCAAAAATCATGGAAATCTTCAACCAATTTCTCGTGTTCTCCAATTCATTCTTCATTTTCAATTTTTCTTTCTGACGCTTCTCAATCTTCAAATCTCTATCATCATTTACATCTTCATCAACCAACTTAAAGAAACTACAACATTTTTCAAAGGAATTTTTGTATTTCCTACACACCCATTTTTTTTACCATAGTTAGGATTTGTAACATTAGTGACAGTACGGACTACAGTTTCTTCACCCATACAATTCATAATTGTTCTTCTTCTCAGATTTGAACCAACAGACCCACACAAATTGTTCCATTTGCCACAAACTTGAGTTACCTTTGGACATGATTCGACCTAATGTGCATTTCAAAGAGGAATGAAGAAGAAGAAGGACGGATGAAGGAATATGAAGGAAGAAGAACTCAGATTCGATGGAGGTTTGTGAAGTTGGGGAAGAATGAAGGAAGAAGAAGGAGGAAGACCCCTAATTTTGGGTTCTAAAGAAAAATCCCCATCGGGCCATCCTTTTATATTGGCCACATAAGACTAACAATGTCATTGCCATTAATGGTGAAGATAAGGGACCAATATTGACGTTTCAGGAGTTACGACACCAAAATGAAACTCAAAATTAGTTAGAAGACCAATTGTCCAATTAAGCATATTTTTAATAGGGTTAAAGCTATATGATAACAATATTATGAATAAAATATACAAATATTAAATGCATTGGAATTTTAATTATATTAAAATAATCCAAAAATACCCTTCTTCTCCGCAGTTTGTATGTGTCAGTTTTACTATTAGGCTATTCGAAAACAAAAAAAAAATGCTTATCAAATGAGTGGAGTGTAGATTTTAAAAGGAGAGAAAATAGTACTTTATTAACCTTTTAGGATAGAAAAGTGTTAATTTTTCTAACATATATTGAATGAGAGGAGAAGAGAGTATATATTTTCACATAAGATGAAACTATTTTATAAATTTTGACCAACTTATGAGTTTGGTCATCCAATTTGATGATTTTTCATTCTTTATCATTATATAATTTTAATCGGGGACGGGTAATGAAGCTATTTATGTTAATGAAGTTTATTAACCACTTAATAATCAAGTTTGGGTTCTTTCAAACAAAGCTTATTAAGCATTTAAGTCCAACTCCGTTACATTATCAATTATTATTAAAAAAGCTCAATCAATTGAATGACATATTCAATTATCAAATGCACATATATTAAATTCCAAACGACAAATTATATTGTCAATTTGGGTGAGGTCGAAAGTTTTGTCCATTTCAAATAAATTTCTACATACCATACACCCGTTTACTTTTCTTTTCCACAAGCAAAATTAAATTTGCTGACGGCTCTAATGTTGCGGTGGCGTTCATAAACCTAAAGAATTATTATTACTTGTCAGAACAAGAAAGTTTCATTATGCCACTTTGATTGTGAAAAACTTATAGTATACACTATAAAAAAAATTCAATATTGTCACGTAGCTTTAAATTCATGTTTAAATAGTAGTAACACCGTTGAAGGAACGTCCTATTATGGTATGTGTGCCACAATTTTTAAACGTTATCCTCTTAACTCCGTCTTTTTTTTTCCCTTCAATATATTAAATAATTCTACAAGCTACCCAAGTTTGTGTTTTGTTCTGAAACTGCATGCAAAATAAAGACAAAAGATAAAGAACAAATCTTGGAACCTCTTCAAGTTAACTCTTCTTGAGAATCTTTTCTTCAAGTGTGTATCACACAAGGTACATTATTTTTTCTTTTTGTGGTAAAGTTCATATTTTCCTATGTGCTTTCTCTTTTCTTTTTCTTTTTTCTATATTTTTTGTTATGAAAAATATTCATTTTTTTCTTGGTTGTTTTATTTGGTTTTGCATGTTAAATAAGGTGTCATTAGAATTGAACCTTTGTTGTTTGGTTAGTGACAAGTCACATTTTGGTGAGTCTTTGTTGTGTTTATGTGAGTTTCTTTCATTTTCTTGTTTTTTGTTTTGATTTTTCATTCTTGACTTTCTCTGCATTTTCTTAGGCCAATTACATTTTAGTTTCAGTCCAAGTACATATTTGATTTTCTGAGAAAATGGTAAAAATATTATATTCTATTGTTTGTTTTGGTTAGTCTTTTTTGCAATTGTTAATTTCTCTATACTTTCAATTGAATGTGTTTTAGGTATTAAGAGCAAAAAATTTGCATAGTTTTCTTTAACTTAAATAGAGACATTCTTTCAAACTTGATATTTGATTCTTATGGTGTTTTTTTTTTTTTTGCAGAGGTGATATATGCTAATTCTTGTTAATTGATGGTAGTTGAAGATTTTTAGCAAAATGGGTGGAAATTTTTTGTCAATGTTTCATCTAGAAACAAAGAGATTAATATGGCTTATTGGAATTACTTTTTCAATAATCTTAGCTTTTCAGTATGTTGAACCACCTTATGGCAATGTTCTACTCTCTCTATTCTCTGCTGACAGAGTACCAACATCATCAGAAAGTACAATATCTCAAGCTACAGATACCAATGTGACAATTTTGAAACATGCAAACTTTACAGATGAACTTTCCATTCAGAAAGCTAATGCAACTATGGATACTGTTTCAATAACTGGTTTTGTCTTGGAACCAGAATTGTCACAAAACAAATCTCAAGGATTTGATAAGTCTCAAGAAAACAGTGTATCAATATCAAGACATGAACATAAATCTGAAAGAGTAAATTCCACAAATTTAAGTCCACCTTTTGGTTCTACAACAAATGTCGGTCCAAATATAACAACTGCAGTGTTATCAAATGATGATAACATAACAAATTCCATAAAGAATGAGAGTTTTAGTCCATCATCACAGAATGGTGGCAATATACAAGACAAGAGTTCTTCTATCAGCAGCACTGTGCCTAAGGAGCGTCAAGAAATTCATGCACCGATTAAAGAAGTCACGACAGTGTCTGAAATGAACAAGTTATTGCTTCAAAGCCATGCTTCGTATCGATCAATGGTATGTGACAAAATTTTAACATTTCAGTCTTCTATAATGTTCAAATGTTCTAAGCTTATGTTTTCTTAATGTATTTTAGAAGCCAAGGTGGTTTTCAAATGTTGATCAAGAGTTACTACAGGCAAGATCAGAGATTGAAAATGCACCAATTGTAAAGAATGATCCAAATCTTTATGGTCCTATTTATCATAATGTTTCCATGTTCAAGAGGTATTACTCAATTTTATTTTATTTTTCTTTCGAAAACAACTTCTTGAAGTATTTTCTAGAAGTCTACTTTTTGTTCCTGAAATTTCACTAATATGAATATGTTATAGCAATCTTGCTAATTGTTTTGAACGATTTTCAAAACCGACATCAAACCGGTCAGGGTTCAACTGCCTTAAACTGTTAAACCGGGACTAAACTGCGATCGAACCACCAAAATAACCGAACCGTAGTAAAGGCCGGTTTAACGTCCAGTTCAGTTAGGTTTATAAAACATGGCTTCACAATGAAAGAAATTAGTAGTGATTACATGAAATATGATAGTTATTGGTGTTGCTGAATTGACATTTAAACTTCAAATTTCTGTGTGACTGTAATTTTCAGGAGCTATGAATTAATGGAAGAGAGACTCAAAGTGTATGTATACAAAGAAGGAGCTAGACCTATACTGCATTCACCGTTTCTCACAGGAATCTATGCTTCTGAAGGGTGGTTTATGAAGCTAATGGAAGCTAATAAACATTTTGTTACCAAAAATCCAAAGAAGGCTCATTTGTTTTACTTGCCATTCAGTTCTAGGATGCTAGAGGAAGCCTTGTATGTAAAGGATTCACATAGCCACAAGAATCTGATTCAATATCTACATGATTATGTAGACCTGGTTGCAGCGAGACATTCTTTCTGGAACATTACTGGAGGTGCTGATCACTTTCTTGTTGGTTGTCATGATTGGGTAATGACTTCTTCTCTATGTCAATTTATTGAAAGTCTCATATTTTAAACTGTGATGGCGGTTACTAATATGTTGTGATCCTTAATATGTATGGTAGACAAATGCTGACAAATGTTGCCAATGCGACTACAATTGCAGTCACAATATAGTTGTGAAGGCTTTCAAAACCTTTATACTGTGATTTTGAACCGCAATTTAAAACCTATATACTGTTGGAACTTGGAAGCCTCAGGTTTTAAATTGCGATCACGGTTTCAGATAAGGTCGCAGAAAAGTACAGACAAATTTGGTCCATCCGACCACAATCCGCAATTTTCCGCGATATATGATTGACAATACTGCCTTTTTGGTATAGAAACGAAAACATAGGTATCTTGTATAGCATTAGTCTTGTTAATATTGTTTTATTTTCTGATACAAGATACTTATCTATGCAGGCTCCATCAGAAACAAAATTACGCTTGGCAAACTGCATAAGGTCCCTCTGCAATGCCGATGTAAAAGAAGGATTTGTCTTTGGAAAAGACGCGTCTCTTCCTGAAACATACGTCCGAAACCCTCAAAATCCATCAAGGGATCTTGGTGGCAATTCATTTTCAAGGAAGACAACATTAGCCTTTTTCGCAGGGAGCATGCATGGCTATGTAAGGCCAATACTATTGAAACATTGGGAGAACAAAGATCCTGACATGAAAATCTTTGGAAAATTGCCAAAGTCCAAAGGAAACAGTAACTACATTCATTACATGAAGAGTAGTAAGTACTGTATTTGTGCAAAAGGGTATGAAGTGAATAGTCCAAGAGTTGTGGAAGCAATTTTCTATGAATGTGTTCCAGTTATTATATCTGATAATTTTGTGCCACCCTTTTTTGAGGTTTTGGATTGGGAATCATTTGCAGTTGTTGTTTTGGAAAAGGATATTCTAAATTTGAAAAATATACTACTTTCTATTCCAGAAAAGAGGTATCTACGATTGCTTATGAGGGTCAAAAAGGTACAGAAGCATTTCCTTTGGCACAAGAATCCTGTCAAGTATGATATATTTCATATGATCCTTCACTCTATTTGGTACAATAGAGTCTTCTCTGCCACTAGCTAGATAACTTGGAGATAAGGTAGGAGGAGGTTGTATATTTTTTTCCTTTTGAGATTCTTAGCTGAGAAATTTTTCCACTAGTAAAAATATAGATAAGGTCATTTATTTGTGTATTGGTGTATATCTTTGGAGGTTTGGTGTAAATAAATTTTCACTATATTTTTCTTGTATTGATTAACTGATTAGTTATTGTTTGTCTTCCTTTGAATACTTCCACTACCATTAAACATTTTTCAACCAGAATCAAGTTTTCTCCATCATACTAGCTCAGAAGTCTACACAAACACAATATACTAAATTGTTTGAAACTCAATAAAATCACAATCTAACACAAACTATTTACTGAAGAGTGAACACTACTCGAGAGACGCTAGCCAAACTTTTCTCCTCGATGAAGACATCTTAATGAACATGGCTCTCCAATCTTTATTGGTAAATTTTTCCAATGCATTATTGTATATTATAGTTGGAATATCTTCCATGGATTCGAGTAAATCCATGCATGCCTCCACGGAATAACGATCTGATTGATTATTTTGAGCATTATACCATTCTGCTTTTGCTTTATATTCTTCTGTCTTCGCGCTCATTAATTCAGTCCATCGGCTTAAAGCTGCATCATCGATTATCTCTGTTATAGAACTTTCTGCATCTTTCCATTGACACACTTGAAGAGGAGCTTGACTTTCGTTTTTTGCCAAGATGTTGCATACTGTCTTTATCAACATCAACAATATCAAAATCAATATGAATAGCTTTTGAAAGAAAAACAACTTGAAGAACACATCAAATAATACAAAGAACATAAACAAGATGAAATCCACATACACAACAAAAATCTTTCCTGCACATGATAAATATAAAAGGATGATGATATGGATAAAATATAGCGATGAAGGATATTAAACTGTAGCACTGTTTTTCATTCTATTGATAGAATGTCTTGAGCAATGCACTGTCCTGGCCAATTCATTGACTATCACACAGAAGATTTTACTCATGGCACTGCTCACAGTTCTTAGAACATGAACTTAACAATTTTCAATGCACACGGCTAGCTACCAGTTAAGGAGCAAAGTCATTTTTATAGGTCTAGAATACATAATACCCTTCATCACAAATGAAATAAAGCAATTTTATAGGTAGCAACCAATCTATATATTTGCAATACAAACCCTTGTGCTATCCATACCACTGTCCGATAAACAACTTCCTTTAGACACCGAAAATCCATCTTCCATCACCATCAGACTGGAGTTAAAAACACAGAAGTAGATTAATCCAACTGCAAATTGGTTCATTGACAAGAAACTTAATAACTCACATGGTATTATGATTACCTAAATGTACATTCGTAATGACTAAATACCATACAGTAGTCAATATCAATGGAAACCAAAGGAAGAAAAGGCAAAGGATTGATCAACCCTTTACAACAGATAAACGATACATAAATACTTCTACAAGTATCAACTACTTTGTTAGCCAATAAGTGATGACTGTACTATACTACAACAAAAAATCATAAATCAACACTAAATGGAGGTTAGATAAATGGAGCGAACCCGAACTCGTAGTACCGACACTTCAGATTAAATGTGTGTTCGAGTGTCAGACACACGTCTAAGTGTCCAACACGGAAACTGACACTGACACATTACATACAATCACTTCTTTTATGTATGTGTACCTGTGTCAATGTTGTGTCTGGTATTTGTGTCGGTGTTTCATAGTTCATGGACTTTTGGAGTAAGTAAAGCAAAAAATTACGAATATTTTGTCACAAGTATTTGCAAAAACAAACCATCCAGGCAATTCATCAAACAGGTTGTGTACAACAACTAATATATCAAACAATTGCAAATTTAATCACAATGAATAATAGGTTCAATAACACATTGCTAATCAAGATATATACAAAAACAGAATCAGATAATTGAAATCAAGATATGAGTGCGAGATGCACATTTACCTCAGTGCTCCAAAAATTGAAAACGATTGCAACATAAAGAACATTTTTCAGCAAAGATTGAAGAGGAAGTAATCAGATACAAACCTTTCTCTTATTCTAGAGCACCGTACGAGTGTAAAAAGAATATTTTAGCTAGTTACACCCCCTATTTTCGAACTAAAATATGCAATATCCCTACCAACCTCACGGATCGCTAAAATATCCCTAAAGTTCCATATTTAGTTTTTAAAACTTTTTTTATATCATTCATGTAAACTTTATATATTTGATCAGTGACTTTTGTTTAGCACCACCAAAAAAAAGGTGACTTTTGTTTAGAGATAATTTGTTTGGTGAGAAGGCGAGAACTAACTTTACGTGCCTATAAATTCCCTATAAATTCACCGCTTAACATTAGTTCTACTAAATGGCGGTGAAAACATAGTTTCAGAAACATAATAACCAAAAATAATAATTATATATTTGATCGTTGGACCGATGAAATATAGTATCTAATTTGAATTGGATTTTCAGCATCATCTAGGTTGTCTTCGATTTAATTCTTACGCCCTTAACCGTGAGTGAGGTTTGATATTAAATCATGTTAGCATTTTTCTCCTTTGTTAAATTTTAAACCCTAGACTTTAACATCTTTAAATTTTTAGCTCAACCAAGTAAAATATTCATCGCACGTTTAATATTAAAGTTACAGGGGTTGGTTAACATATAACATACATAAACATTTTGATCATTTTAGCCGGCGGTGAAGCTAACACTATTTTTATGAGGTGGCCACATATAATTTTTTTATTTAAAATTAACAGTAAATTTTACCAATAAGTAAAAAAAAAATCACAATAACTATCACTTATATAAAATGTACTTCATATAATACATTTAACGCAACAAGATTGGAATAGACAAAAAATGCAACAACGACAAAGTGTACCAAAAAACAACAATAGAATAGAGGATTGCACCAAAGTCGAACATGACGACCCTTCAAACACTCAAATTCATCCATAATTGTCTCTGAGCTAAACTGACTTGCAATGTCCTTTTCAAAGCATATAAAGTGTCATTTCCTTTCCTTTGCGCGATTTATTTACTAATAAGTTAATAATAAAACAATAATAATGGGGTGGGCAGTGGGTTTATATGATATATCTTTAGACTAAGAGTAACGGATTAAAAAATTTGTTGTTATATTTTCTTTGTTAAATAAAAAAATAATACTATTTTTTTGGGTGTTAATCCTTTAGTTTTTGGGAGACGAGATCAAGTAATCCGAAATTCGATCGGAAAATAACCAAAGTCAGACAAAAAATTATTTCATCTAAAATCGAATTTGGGGTAACCAAATATATATTATTAGGGATAGCTATAAAAATATACCTGCTCTTTCAATATATTTTTTTTCTTTTGGGGTAGCCATAGCTACCCCTTTGATGAACAAGCATTCACCCCTGATTTTAGCTAGATTTTGAGAGTGAAATTGTAAACTGATTTAATATCTTTCACAACAAAATCATTGAAACTATACTTTTTTTATGAATGGAATAATTATATTATTGAATGCTACATAAAGGGCATAAGTGTCTTTCTAGAGGAGGATTTAATCACAAGTTTAGAACATGTCAGTTAAACAAACATTTACCAACAACACTGAACGTTTCTTCTGTTCCTTCCTTAATAGAGAGACCAAAACCAGAAAGCTATAACCAATAAATTAATTAAATGGACCACTTGGGTATAAGATTCAGAATGCTATAACCAACAAAATAAAATCCAATTTATATCATATAATTGGCATAAGATTCATGAATGGCTACACAGACCAAAACCAGCATTGTGAAGCTCAAATCAAATGATCAAGATGAATCTTCCAATGTAAAGAATGATCATTTGGTTGTTAAGAAGAAATTGGCCACCTCAAGCAAGGTTCCAACTGATTCAAAGATGAAATCTGTCACAAAATCTGAGGTATCAATTAGTCCTCAAAATTGAAATTATAATTTTGCGTCATGTTATTGTGTAGAATTATTAAATGGTATATTCAATTTATGTCATGCTGAATGAATTAGATTTGTGGGATTCTCATTTTTTATCTTCATGGGATTCTGAATTTATTAGCTGGAATTTTCACTTATTGTTGGAAATTAGAGTGATAATGTTGATTTTTCATGTTGTTGTGCTAAATTAGGGACATAATTTTGTTGATTGTTACATTAATATCATGATGTGATTTTAATAAAATTAGATCAATTTTAAATTATGGTCTGCAACTCCAATTGTGGCCTCACAACATTCGTCAAAATTGTAATTGTGTACCATTTTAAATCTTGTAACATTTCATTTTATTTCCTTCACAATCACATTAACCCATATGAACATGTTTTATGTTAATTTGAATAGAGATCTCACACCAAGAGCTCATGCATTTGTGTTATTATTTCTTAAATGTTTAATAATTCAATTTCAATTTCAATTAAATGTTTAATAATTTGAATAGATGAAATTTGTCACAAAATCTGAGGTAGTATCAATTAGTCCTCAAAATTGAAATTATAATTTTGTGTCATGTTATTGTGTCGAATTATTAAATGGTATATTCAATTTATGTCATTCTGAATGAATTAGATTTGTGGGGTTCTGATTTTTTTTTCATGGGATTCTGGATTTATTAGCTGGAATTTTCACTTTCAAGTTTTTGTGCTAAATTAGGGACATGATTTTATTGATTGTTACATTAATATCATGTGATTTAATAGAATTATATTAGTTTTAAATTATGATCTGCAACTCCAATTGCGGCCACAACGTGAAAGTTTTGTATGTCTCTTCCACCTTATTAAAATTGTAAATGTGTGGCGTCCTACATCACAACATTGGTGAATCGTGACACTACAACAACCGCAACTGCGATAACCATTTTAAATCTAGTAACTTTCATATGAATTCCTCCACATGAATCCATATGAACCTCACACCATGAGTTCATGCATTTGTGTTTTTATTTCTTAATGTATACTAATTCAATTTCAATTAGGATTGTTGTGTAGCTAAATGTGTTTTATTTTGGACAATTATTTGAAGGTTAAATCTAAAACAACATCATCATCTTCAAAAACAACTACTACAAAAGTGAGAGAGAAGAAAGTCTATAGTCTTCCTGGGCAGAAACATGATCCTCCAGAAGAGGTATTTATTTGAGTCTAAACCAATTGATTTTTCAAAAAGGTTACAAACTTAATGTCTTTATATGAGATTCAATTCCTACTCATTTGTGTGATTTTTAATGCTATTTTATTGACAGAAAGAACCTCTACGGATTTTCTATGAGTCATTATCAAAACAAATACCAACAAGTGAAATGGCAGAATTTTGGTGAGTTCTTTTTCAATCTTACAATTATTTAACCATAATTTTGAATCTTGAATCTTAAATCTTCAATTGTAACAAAAAAAAAAAAAAACATACTTCTTCAATTGAGGAGGCACATAATAAATTGAAAGCAATGTGGTCTCTTGTTTCCCTATAGCTGTCAATTCAAGTACAAATCATTGGCTACCACTTTAAAAATGTGTTAAATTTATAAGGCTTTAGATAAGGAACACTAGAAAGAGATGAAATAGCTTTGTATTATGATTATAGTTTTTATAAGATTTGGTGGTACAGAAAATAAAGCATGTGCAATGGTTATTTTTCAAATAACTCATTTTGGATTTTATAGACTAGTAATAGGTGCTCCCACAATGTCACATCATACTTATGCAGCTCATACACGTTTTCTTTGGGGTAAAAAATCACGCAACTCATAAGCAACCCACATTTTTATATTTTTAATTTCACTCTTATTGTTTCATATTCAAATATTAATTGATTAATTTCTATGATAATGTACCTTGTTTAAGATACTTCAACAATTTCTATGATACCCATTATACTATATCAAGTTTCGCCAATGGAAATTAAGATACGGATTCATCAACTTATGGAACCCTCTACGATACTCCCATCGGAGATGCTCTTATTATTTATATTAGTATTAGACTCTTAATTATAATCAAATAGGATAACTAGTCATGATAATGACTAAATCATATAAAAAGCAATCATAACAGACAATCTAAACAGATATTTTAAAATAATATCAAGATTCTTTATGATGTTTTAATACCATCTAACAATTAGAGATATAATATAAAGTATAAACCATATAAAATATCTGTATTTGGAGCCTATTCTTCTATCATTTTCTGCCTTATGTATTGAGTAAACATTAAAAACTTAAAACATATTATCTACTTTAATGTGCAGGTTAATGGAACATGGAATGTTGTCTCCAGAAAAAGCCAAGAAAGCATTTGAGAAGAAGCAGAAGAAGAAGCAAAAGGAGCTTAGGGCAGGAAATTCTGTGAAGCCATCCACTATAGCTGAAACTTCCAATAAACAAGCATCTAAAAATGGAGACATAAAAGCCAAGAAAATAATTGTTGAGAATGATGATGATGACGACGACGACGACTTCATTTTAAGCTCTAAAAGAAGAAAAGGGTAGTAAAATAGAAAGCCTCACATTGGTTATAACAGTTCTTTAACATTGCATCATAGGGAAAAAAAAGAAAGATGTTAAAAGACAAAATATCCAAAGAAACTTGGGACCCTGTGACGATATGCTATAAGCTATTTCGGAGAGCTTATGAAATTGTCTAAAAGCAGTTAATAGACATGTCATAAACTATTTCCGTAAGCTCTTTGAAATAAGCCTTATACCGAAAACAAGTTATGACTTATGAACATGTTTATATCAATAGATAACGTAAAAAAAAAGTCAATATGAACAGGCCTTGTCAAATAGCTTAACTGTTGTTAGATCAAGACACTGTTTATGTTTCTAACTTACACTTAGGTAACAAGGAAAATACAGTTTATGTTACTTTGGCAATCTATATGATAACTATTGAAACTACATTTCTATACTTTGGCAATGAAATTGATATCTTGGACCGTCTTTATGCTTTGTTTTGTTTTGTTTTGTGTTTTTGATATTATGGGTAAGCTTGTTTTGAATAACCATTCTTGTAAGTACTCTTCCACTTTTGAACATATTTACTCTGAAAAAAGATTCAATGATGCCAAAAAAACATAAGGGTACGTTAAATCAGTACTCACAATTGTGCATGATTGAATTGACATGTGTTTTTAATTTTTGTACTCCATTTTGATTTCTACATATTTTATGTTATAATAGCTAAATATTTTTTTAGTTTTAACTCTTCGATTCTCGGAGGATATGGTTCTAATAATATGAAGTTCGGCCAAATAATAAGTTAAATATGGTCAAAGGTTGTTCTAGTTAAGATTGAAACTCAAATTGTTCTTAATAAGTTAATTAACAACTTGAGTCCACCGGGTTATTATTATATATATGCCAAATATCATTTGCGATCCTTTAAGTTACATGATTATAACAAGTTAGTCCTTTAAGTTTTTTTTTTTTACAAATTGGTCCTTTAAGTCATAAAATATTTTCACCATTATCCTAATTTCATCAAACTCAATCAAAAATTGTTTATGTGGATGTTTAATGTTAAGTTGGTTTGTCCAAATTCATTGCTCTCAAAACTAGAGCTCATAGGTGTGTTATTCGGTCTTGATTCAAAACAAAATTGACCGATTACTTGATTTATAATATTGTCGATCAAATATTTATATGTAAAATTAGGCTTAAAATTCAAAAACAAGAAGAAGAAAATGTGTATAAGTAATCATGTTTGATGTCAAAAGTAGCTTTGGACCTATCATCTTAATGTTAAATGGTCTATAAGCATTTTTTAACGAAGTTGGCTGAAAAGATGGATGGCAGTGTACATATTTTATGACTTAAAGACTAATTTGTAACAAAAAATAACTTAAAGGATCAATTGATAACAAAAAAAACATAAAAGACTAATATGTTATAAACATATAACTTAAAAGACCGCGAGAGATATTTGACCTTATATATATAATAATAACAAAAACTTATTTCAGATTATATATATATGAATTATATGAGACTCTAAGTTGTGATTTCAAATGATTTTTTTGGACAATTTTAAATCGCTCGTACTTTTCACATCTTTAAATCTTTGGGCAGACTATGAGACTAATCATCGGCGCTTGAGATTTAGTCATACTTAAAACCCAGTGCTTGTCCATCAAACCTTAACTCTTCTAATTTCTCCATAATTCTCCACTCTTATCAACATCACCTTTGAAAGTGAAAAAACTCATAATTGCAATTTGTTTGCTACTCAATCTTATCATATATGTTTTGACTACTAACAATATATAAAAATCGAAGTCCAGCAAAATTTTATAATCACCCTTATTAAAACTCATGATCTCCTTAATTTTATGTACATAATAGTCATTTGTGAGTTTTAATAAGGACAATTATGAAATTTTGCTATTTTTTTTTACAGAAAAAATTTGTTGCACTTGTGATGACCATTATCCGTAATTAATTTTTTAAAAAACAAATAACTTAGTTCCATAGTTATCCGTAGAAATTGGTTACACTTGTAATTATCATTATCCGTAATTAATTTTTTTTAAAAACAATAAATTAAATTTTGTTAAATGACCATTATGCACATGAAATTAAGGAGGTCATGAGTTTTAACAAGGGTGATTATAAAATTTTGATGGACTTTGATTTTCATATATTGTTAGTAGACAGCAAAATCTGCTAACCATATATAAAAATCGAAGTACATCAAAATTTCATAATCGTCCTTATTAAAACTCATGATCTCCTTAATTTTATGTGCATAATGGTCATTTTGCAAAATTTAATTTATCTACTAACAATATATATCTACTAACAATATATAAAAATCGAAGTACATCAAAATTTCATAATCTTCCTTGTTAAAACTCATGATCTCCTTAATTTTATGTACATAATGATCATTTTGCAAAATTTAATTTATTTGTTTTTTTAAAAATTAATTACGGATAATGGTTGTCATATGTGTAACAAATTTCCACGGATAACTATGAAACTAATTTATTTTAAAAAAAAATTAATTACGGATAATGGTCAAGTGTAACCAATTTCCATGAATAACTATGAAACTAATTTATGTGTTTTTTAAAAAATTAATTACGGATAATAGTTATCACAAGTGTAACAAGTTTTTTTAAAAAAAAGATTTTGCAAAATTTTATAATCGTCCTTAATTATATAATCGTCCAGCAAACATGGAATGATGTTTTACATATAAAAAAAATATTTAATAGAAACACTACATTGATGTTTATATATTGAAAATTATCACGAGTTTCCAATATTTTATTATATCAACTTTCTCATATATGTATATAAAATTTGTTTCTGCAGATATAGACATTTAAAATCTGCAACGGGAATGGTGCAAACATTGAACGGTGTTTTGCATATAAAATATTTTTTTCATTTAATTAATAGAAACACTACATCAATGTTGATGTTTTGAAAATAATTGCGAGTTTTCAAAATTTTATCATATCGACTATCACATATCGGTACATAAAAAATTTCTTCTACATATATAAACATATAAAATCATCAATGAGTGCGGTTCAAATAATCATCGGTGTTTTAAATATAAAATAAAAATTTATTTAATAGACACACTACATTAATGTTGATATTTTGAAAATAGTCATGAATTTTCAAAATTTTATCATATCGACTATCTCATATCAGTACATAAAAATTTTCTTCTGCATATATAAGCATATAAAATCCTCAAAGAGTGCGGTTTAAATATTTACCAGTGTTTTAAATATAGAATAAAAATTTATTTAATAGACACACTACATTAATGTTGATATTTTGAAAATAGTATTGAGTTTCCAAAAAATTTTCATATTGACTTTCTCATATATGTATATAAAAATTTGTTTATGTAGATATATGTACATAAAATCTGCAACGGGTGCGGTGCAAACATTGAACAATATTTTGCATATAAAATAAAAAGTTACTTAATAGATACACTACCTTAATTTTGATTTTGAAAATAGTCATGAATTTTCAAAATTTTATCATATCGATTTTTTCATATATGTACATAAAAAAAAATTATGCAGATATAAGTACATAAAATCTGCAACGGGTGCAGTGCAAACATTGAACGGTCTTTTGCATATAAAATAAAAAGTTATTTAATAGAAACAATACTTTAATTTTGATTTTGAAAATAGTTATAAGTTTTCAAAATTTTATCATATCGACTTTCTCATATATCTATATAAAAATTTGTTTATGCAGATATAAGTACATAAAATCTGCAACGGGTGGGGTGCAAACATTGAACAGTCTTTTACATATAAATAAAAAGTTATTTAATAGAAACACTAAATTAATTTTGATTTTGAAAATAGTCATAATTTTCAAAATTATATCATATCAAGTTTCTCAAATATCTACATAAAAATTTGTTTACGCATATATAAGCAAATAAAATTCATAACTGGTGTGACTCAACTATTTAACAATTTTTTGTATATATAAGAGAAAAATATTTAATAGAAACATTACATTAATACTCATAATTTTCATTTAATATCTATAAACATTCTACAATATTAACAATCTAATTATTTTTTATATAATTATCACAATGTTACGTGACTCGTGCGAAAGCACGAGTCTTTTACTAGTTTCATATACAAAAAATCGTACTTCAATAAATTCTCTTAATTGTCCTTTCTATAACTCATGATCACCTTAATTTTATGTGCTTAATGGTAATTTTGAAAAATATAAAAATCAATTTGTTTACTCTTTCTTCTCCTTATTATCCAATTCCCTCAAATATAGGAAAAAAGCAATGTATTATGACATAAATATAGAAAAACAGTTTACTATCATCTACTTTAATTTCTTAATTTCTTAGGTAAATATATAATTTGATTTTTGTGATATAATCATATAAAATTTGCGACGAGTGTGGTGCAAACATTTTTTTTTAAGAAACTAAATTAGCCCACCCAAATTGGCACGAGGGAGAATCGAACCTGAGACCTTGAGGAGGAGCACACTCTCAGATCTCAAGCTAATACCACCAGGCCAACCCAAGTGGGTTGAGTGCGGTGCAAACATTGAATGAAGTTTTGCATATAAAATAAAAATTTGTTTAATAAAAATACTACATTGATGTTTATATATTGAAAATAATCATTAATTTCCAATATTTTATCATATCATCTTTCTCATATATGTATATAAAATTTGTTTTTGAAGATATAAACATTTAAAATCTGCAACGGGAGAGGTGCAAACATTGAACAATGTTTTGCATATAAAATAAAAATTTAATTAATAGAAACACTTCATTAACGTTGATATTTTGAAAATAGTCACGAGTTTTCAAAATTTTATCATATCGACTATCACATATCGGTACATAAAAATTTTCTTCTACATATACAAGCATATAAAATCATCAAGGAGTGAGGGTTAAATATTTAACGATGTTTTAAATATAAAATAAAAATTTATTTAATAGACGCACTATATTAATGTTGATATTTTGAAAATAGTCATGAGTTTACAAAATTTTATCATATCAACTTTCTCATATATGTATATAAAAATTTGTTTCTGCAGATATAAACATTTAAATTCTACAACGGGAGTAGTGCACACATTGAACGGTGTTTTGCATATAAAATAAAAATTTAATTAATAAAAATGTTGCATTAATGTTGATATTTTGAAAATAGTCACGAATTTTCAAAATTTTATCGTATCGACTATCACATATCGGTACATAAAATTATTCTGCATATATAAGCATATAAAATCCTGAACGAGTGCGGTTAAGATATCTAACGGTGTTTTAAATATAAAATAATAATTTATTTAATAGACACACTACATTAATGTTGATATTTTGAATATAGTCATGAGTTTTCAAAATTTTATCATATCAACTTTCTCATATATCTATATAAAAATTTGTTTATGTTGATGTAAGTACATAAAATCTGTAACAATTGCGGTGCAAATATTGAACAATTTTTTGCATATAAAATAAAAAGTTATTTAATAGAAACACTGACTTAATTTTGATTTTAAAAATAGTCATGAGTTTTCAAAATTTTATCATATCGACTTCCTCATATATGTATATAAAAATCTGTTTATGTAGATATAAGTACATAAAATCTACAACGAGTGCGGTGCAAACATTAAACAGTCTTTTGCATATAAAATAAAAAATCATTTAATAAAAACACTACATTAATTTTGATTTTGAAAATAGTCACAAGTTTTCAAAATTCTATCATATCAACTTTCTCATATATTTACATAAAAATTTGTTTTCGCATATATAAACAAATTAAATTCATAACTGGTGTGACTCAACTATTTAACAAATTTTTGTATATGAGAAAATAATATTTAATAGAAATATTACATTAATACTCATAATTTTCATTTAATATCTATAAACATTCTATAATATTAACAATATAATTATTTTTTATATAATTATCGCAATGTTTCGCACGGGTCTTTTATAAATACATGATAAAAATTGAAAGTGATTATGACTTTCGGATGGCTCAAAATTAATTCTGGTGGTTGACACTTCTCTAACCATAAAGAGTAAATTCACAACGTGTTTAAATTAACATTTTTCCTAATTAAGCCAGACATATTCAACAACTATTATTTAAAAGAGAATTTGAAAGGTACTTGTATAGTTGTATTCCGTCGTATTATTATAATGTAATGTGATACTACACCTAAAGTTATTTTATAATATCACGAGATTAATTTGGAATGCACCTTTGGGCTCACGGCAAACCGAATTAATTAACTGATTTAGACAAGAACCTGCATTACGTTCAAGGCTAAGCTTGCATTAAGGAAATTACTACTAATGCATTTAAATATAATACCCTGTCACATTTTTAATTAAGGAAACTAATAGCTTTTCAATGAGATAAACACATGTATTTTTTAACTTCGATAAAATCTCGGTTTCATTTTGTTCTTAACCAAATGAAATGGACTTTTATGATCCTGAGTTTGATAGTAAAGGTGGGGATAAGGTCTAACTAAAGATTGTTTCGGTCTAAATAAAAAAAACTATTTAACCGCTCGAATATAACCATTCTCTTAACAAATGTCTTAGTTTTGAATCTAAGTTTGGGCATGCGTTAAATTCTTAGCAGGTCCAACAAACTTTTAAGCTTAAAGAGAATTTATAAGTGAAGTCTTTTTTCATAAGAGTAATAAAAAATAAAAGATTTTACAAAAAAAGCTATTAAAATATTAACTAGTCATAGAAATGTTATGGACACTTTTTGTGACACTCATTCTAACACTCAATTTCTTATTAGATGAAATTCATGTGGGTCTCACCATTTTATGTGGGATCTATTTTCAAAGTGTGGTACCCACACAAATTTCACCTAACAAAAGAGTGAATATTAAAGAAAGTGTAAGAAAGAGTGTCTATATATAACACTTCTCATGTTAAAAATAAAATTAAAATTTAACTTAATTTTCAAACATCTAACAACAGGGTCCAAACTTTGAACGGTTAAATAAGAGTTTTTGCCTCAACAACCATGTAAAAACATTTATGTAATAATTATTTAGTTTTGGTTCTGTTATATATTACAAATAGTTAACTAACTTCTCATAATAAACGGTCATTTGAGTGAGCCCTCACCCTTGGGCTTGACCTATTCTTAGTAGCCAGATCTTATCTCCCATTTAAATGTATTATGATTCAAGAGATTAATATTTGTAGTTGTCTATGAAAGATATTTGATTTATAGAATATTTTAATAAGAACCCACTTCCCACCACTAACTTTGCATTGGATGAAGTATTTTTGAAATTTATTATATAGAAGTAATTAAAACTTGCATATAGAAAGTTCATGTGTATAAGATATATATCCTGTAGATATATCACCTGAATTTCCATGTGAATAAAACACGAGAGAACATCAGAAACCTTGAGAGACCATATTATATGCATGAGATATATTTATTACTATGTCTTTAATTTGGTAATGAGAGGCCCCACTTTAGTATACGTAAGTAATTAATGTGGTAGAAGTGTGTTATATATCCTCTATGTATGGGCAATGCATGTGACACTATACTATTAGCTAGTAAGCGGTGAAGTTGCATGTTTAAGTGATATCTCACTCACCTTACCTTTGTTTCTCCAAAAAAAATAATTAAATCTAGAGAGCACTTTATCCAATGAAAAAAAAATTAAAAGGGCACACAATGTAGCTAATTAATTTGTGGTATAGTACTAGTACTTTATAATATCCATGTCATATCCGAGATTGAACTACATCTAGGTTTTCATAACATAAATGAGAAGATCTACAAACATAGGAATATGGGGTGATCAATGCATTTCCTTTGTCACAGTTAGATGTAAATGCCTTTACTTTTGACTTCATGGTAGAAACTTCTTTATTAACTACAAAGAGAGGCATGAATAATGACATGCAGAATATCGTGTTCTTTGAATATTGATAACCAGTTCAATTGAGCCCTTATTGAATAATTGAATTAGTGTTTATTATAAGTACTTGTATAAAACTATTCTATTACCAAATAGAGAATATAATTCAAATTCTTTTATATATACGTTTTAAAAAAAATATTGGTTATTGTCAAACAAAATTATTGTTTTTATATAACTTCTAATAATTTTCATAAGTATTCTTAAACATCTTAATCAAATAAGTTTAAAATAATTTATGAACATGTCATCAGCTATTTCTATAAGCAAAATTCAAAATTTACATAAGTACTTATGTCACAAGATAAACCATAGTACTTTCCTTAAAAAAAAACAAGATAAACAATAGCATAAACCATAAAGAAGATCTTCAAACAATATTGAATGGTGTGCTATATATCACATATATAACAATCAAGTCTAGTCCAAAAAATGTAACTAAACATACCCCTTGATTAATTAATCACAAGTAGTCAATATGTAACGTTTAATGGAAAAAAATGGTACATAAACTAATGGTAAATAACCATTAAAACTCACATGCACAAGGAAAGGGACCGGGATTCAAACCCTCAGTCACGGTATCCGATCTAGCAATTTCGATATTTTTGTCAATTGAACTATGACTTATGACACATTTCATGAAAATTTGATCAAATGTTTCTTTTCATGCCTTTAATGCTACTCACCTCCCTATATCATACAAACAATCTCCTTGTCAACAAAAAAAATCATACAAACAATCTCAATTGATTCACCAACTCATATCTTAAATAGGAGTACCCCTGTATATGGCCCGTATGTGTCACCTTATAAAGGTTGTTTAATCGTTTTCTCAATGAAAAAATGAATAGCAATGGTTCAGTTCCAAGAGGTTTCTTTTGTACACCATGCGGTTCAACTCATAACTCGTATTAAGACATGTATACTATAGATTGAAAGTACACTTTTTGGATCTAAAATAGGTATCCATCAACATAGAGAAACAGCTCATTTCATTGGTACAATGTCAACTTCTTAGTTGTGGCCAAACGTTGATTAACATGCATATAGAAAAACAACCATGGGGACAAAAATTTAATTTCCGTTTTAATGAATGAATAGTCACTATGATTGTGTTTCTTAACTTATTATTAGTTAATGGAATCGTCATTCAATAATTGGCATTGTATAAATTACAAGGATTTGTAAAATTGTATCATAAAAAAAAGTTATGGTGTGCGTCGAAAATAAAATGTTTGTCGTCACACAATCACGTTGATGTGAATTTTTATCGTTAAATTAAGATTGGATGATCCATGTTTCACCTTTGAGTGTTGGATTTGTTTTGAAAAGTTTTAATATGAGTTTTTTTTTGTTTTATTTAGATGCCTGAATTGAAGGGTTTTGATATATATCAAATAATTCAAAATAGACAATCACAGCATATTGCTGGTTAAAAGACTTGAGTAAGTAAGAATCATGAATGAGAGAATGATTAAGTTACATAAGTAAGAATCAAGAATATGTACGTTTAGGATCCATGAAAGTCGAGAGATACACAGAACATGAATGAGAGTATAGACTTTATTAATTGCTTATATTATTATTTAGTTAGTTGTCTAACGAGAGAATGATTAAATATCGAGATGACGAAGTGAAGAAACCTCTCTCATCGTATATAATAGAATAATCTAACACATTACTTCTAGAACTATGAGTGGATATAGGTTAGATCGAGTTAGACTTTGTAAGGCTTAAATATGATCTATCAAAAATTTTAAGGTCTAAATCTGACTTTTTTGAAAATCTTATATGAAATGCTATTATGTTTAAAAGTTTATTTCATATGAACATCTATAAATAGGTAAAATGATTTAAGTTTAAATAGAGTGACGAATCAATAGATCAATAAAATTAAAACTCATTTTTTTATATTTAAAATCAATTTTTAGAGAATTTGAATATCTATTATATCATATTTCAATTTTAGTTTATAATAATACCATTAATCTTTTTGTCCCTTCTGGGACATCCGATAAAATTGGAATAATACCATTAAATATGCAAAAAATTAATGTATAATAATAAGCTTAAATTACTGAAAATGTTAACAAATTTATAATTTAATTCAAAAAAAACAAATATAATATGATAATAATAGTAATAAATAATATTATTCATATTTATTTAAGTAAGCCGATTTGATAGGTCTAGGGGTTTTTTTATGACTTGTGGTCTGACTTTTTTTTAGCTAAATAGGCTTTAACCTTCTCTATTTAAGAAAAAAAAATTGGCCTGAACTAACTTGTCATAAGCTAGATCGTAGATCCCTATAAGTCGATCTATCATATTCTCATCCCGGTCTACAACCCATTAATTCATAACAAAGCTAAATACGATTCAACAATTAATCCGTGTTTAATAATAGTTGACCATAATTATAGATTATGTCAATCCACCTAATTGATTTATTAAAATAATTAATCATTTTTTTATAGTGATTTATTAAAATAAGGGTCTTGCTAACAAGTGTCCTGAGGGTACTTGTTAAGGATTTAAAATTAGAAATGATTGATAAAATTTAGGTAAAAAAAGTTACTTTTTGTTGTTTCAATGTGTTGAATGCACAATTTCCAATATAAAGTTTCTATTTTAAACTTCATAATAAGAAGAACACTTGTTAGCATTTCCCTTAAAAGAATTAATCAAACACTAAGATCAAGTGACCATGTAAAAGCATGATTATCTCCATTTTAGAGAAGACATTTCTTAAATTTTTTTTCCCAATAATGTGAAATTTCTTTCATTTTTTTTAAGGAAGGAAACTTTTTTTTTAAAGGGGAAGGAGATTGGACATTTCTTCTACGTTTTTTTTTTGTGACATTTCTTAATAATAAGATTGGGAAACTTTGACAATGAAATATCAGTTTGATGTATAGAGTTAGTCTATTTAGTAAAGTTAAATTGCAACTGTTGACATAATAGGGCATGATGAACACAATTAGATGGTACACCATACGTGCAACACAGGGGGCCACCTATGAAGTATGTGACTCCTTTTTGGTGCATGAAAAGTGGGGGATGATATTGATATCAATATTACAAGTAGCTAGCACACTAATTTCTTCTAGTTTCTTACAAGTCTAAAATTGAGAATTTAAACAAACAAAGATATCACTGCACCTTCTAGGAATGGCAAATAAAATATATATAGTAAAAGGGAAAATTTCAAAGAAGGGTCCAAATGCCTAAATCATTGCTGGCTCTTACTATAGGGTTTTAAAGGCAATCACATGCATTGGTTTGTTACATAATAATAGCTCATATACATTGAACACGCTAATTAGATAGGTCTGAATATATGAATTAGATATATAGAAGACCTCATCCTCAACTAATGAACTAGTAGTATTTCTAATCAAATTAAGTAACATAATTGGTTAATACACACAACAAAGTACTAATTTATAAATGATCATAGCCCATGACACATAAAAAATGGTTATATTTAGTTCAATCGCCTAAAGTTTAATTTGTTTTCTTAACTCTTCGTTCTTAGGGAAATGAGGTCTTATAACTAAATTTTGATCAATAGCTAGGTAAAGTATATGGTTAATGATAGTTTGAGCTAGGATCCAAATTCGGATTATTTTAAACGGTTTGTTATTAATTGAAGTTCATTAACCATTTAAATACAACTGATTGATTACATGAACCTTCATAATGAATTCTTTAAATTATGGCATAATCCTTTAATACCCTTATGCGTAATCAAAATAAACAGGGACACAAATAAAGACTTAACGTAAAACGGTTCAAATATAAGGTATACATAAATGATAGACTAATATTGTTTAGTGCGATCATTTTACGTCAATGTTACCGTTTTCAAATCCACCCACCAATCTTGCTTCCAAAATGCAACGAATTAATTAAAAAGTTTATATTATTTCATAGTGTGTCATGCACACATAAAATATTAAATATTGCAATAGGAAAAAGGGGAAATTGGAGACAATGCAGCGGAAATGATACGTAATGAAGTTGAAATTGGAAAAAGATGTTCAGTGTGCAATCTTGAAATTCACAAGGATAAAGGGATAAATGAACAGTATAACATTGGTGAAATAATAGAAATTCTCGTTAAAGATTAGGATGAACCGTTGAGGTAAACAGTAGATCTCCAAATTCCCCATAGTCATGAATAAATATACATTGGACCATGTTTTTTCCTCCAACCAAGTCGTGTCATGCGCAAATGCAGACAGGTTAAGAGTCGTAAATCGGATAAAAAATAGCATGTGAAGCTCGGGAAAATTTTAAATTTCAATATACGGTCGGAATACTTTAATAAAAAATTTAAGGTTAATAGATTTTTACCCCTGCCAAACAAAACCTAGACCAAATAGACATAGAACAACGATAAGACACGACAATGAAATTGCTTTCACACGACAATCAACAATAACAACGTCTCAAACAAACAAAAGAACACAAAACAAATGGTGGTCAACAACAAAAATATAAATATAAGTAATATTGATAATAAAGAAAGTGACAATTAGTCAATTACATGTATGATATATCCCAAAAAGAGAACATTATTACTTAGTCAATTACATATATCCCAAAAATAATAGAAACACCACGTATCTCGCGCGTATCGATTTTCTATCGTCTATCCCTCACGTATCCACAATCTATCTTAAAAGTATTGGACAATTGTTTTTTTAAATAAAATTTAATCTTTGGATACTCTCCTGATATGTATTGAGGCGTATCGGACAGGTATCGGTGCAAGATACATATCAAATATATAGTACGTCATCCAATTTAAAGTATCTGGGCTTCAGAACAAGTTTTTATAAATGTGATAATTTTCATCTCACAAACCGATTTTGTAAGGTTGTGTTAGACTCAGCAATAATTTTTAGAAAAATGCTAACGAGTCTCCCTAGAACACTAATTTTTAATATGATATTAAATATCACGATCCACCATCTATATTCACGCATCAAGTCCAATAATTCTCAACTTGTGGGAGGGTGTTAAGAGTCTCTGCGAGATGACTTAAACAATTCTCTCTTTACAAACTTGTTTTATAGGGTTGTGATTGGCTCGACAACAATTCTAGAAAAAACATTAATCTCTTAAAAAGTAACTAATAGAACACCAGATATTTTTATTAATAAAATTCTTTTACTAAAAAAAAAGTGAAATTCATTTAAAGGTGTGGCATCTACTATTTATGTCACACCATGTTAATATACACACGATAATTTAAATTTTAGGCTAACTATTAGCTTTAGCAACAAAAAGAGATGAATTGTCAAAGGAAATCGAAGACGGTAAAAAAAAAATACCATAGTCTCCCATAATTAATGTGGAGGTTTGAATTACAATCGAGAGAGGTCCTTTCATTAATCGAAAATTATGAAAACCCAAAAAATTACAAACATTTAAGAGATTAATTTTGTTTTTTCGACTCTAATTGAATGTGAGATCACCAAATTCAAAGATTTTAATAGATATTCTTTATGAAATTTTCCATAGTTCTTCTATGGAATTCAATCTTGTTTCAGGCCAAGAGAACAACAATGGTGATATCTATTTTGGACAGCTTTCTTTATTATCTCTTACTAAAAATCAGCATGTATAAGTAAGAAGATATGCTTTCCTATTACAATGGTGTTAGGACTCTCAACACACCCACTCTCACTCTCACAAATGAAATCTTGAATAAACTTTAATGTCATTTTAAATAATTTTAACCTAATTCAATCATACAATACCGGTTTATATCTCATAATTGTAAACACATTTATTTTAATAACAACCTAACCAATGTGACATAGTGAACAGTATATAGTGTTCACTTATTAGAACCAAAAGGAAATTTGCGTGGCATAAAGAACGGAAGGAGGGGGTGACCCATAGTATTTGTGCCCACTGAGTCTTGCATTGCAGGGTGACCCATTTCTCATGTGGGTCCTACGTTTTAAGTGTTTTATGACTCATTGAAAACTGACCCAAATAAATATATATATAAACTAAAAAAATTTATGCATATATAGCAGATCAATTTCCTCACTTGCATTGCATGTCTCGTTAATATCTTCACCTTTTTTTTCTCTTTCCAATTTCCACCAACACTATCAATTCTCTTGGAAAAAAATCTAACACAACAATGAGAGTTTCACCACAAAATTCAGAAACCGAGAGCACCTCAAATTCATCACCATACGCAACAAACTCAATTCAAAACCAAGAATCCAACAACAAGAAGGTTAAACGCAACCGTGACTCCAACAAACACCCCATCTACCGAGGCGTTCGCATGAGAAATTGGGGAAAGTGGGTGTCCGAAATCCGCGAGCCACGCAAAAAATCGCGGATTTGGCTAGGCACTTTCCCCACGGCTGAAATGGCTGCTAGAGCGCACGACGCTGCTGCGCTCTGCGTTAAAGGAAAATCCGCCATTCTAAATTTTCCTCACCTCGCAGATTCTCTTCCAAAACCTGTTTCTTTAGCCCCTCGCGACGTTCAAGCCGCGGCGGCTAAAGCAGCTCAAATGGACATAAGCAAATTTGAAGTATCGTCATCTTCTTCATTGTCGACATCATTGTCATCTTCGATGACAACGATGTCAACATCAACAGACTTGTCTGCTACTTCTGAAGAACTTAGTGAGATTATTGAGCTACCTACTTTGGAAAACGGTTATGATGATGTTGGGAAAGAGGAGTTTGTGTATGTTGACTCACTGTCACAAGACTATGCTTGGATGATGTATCAGCAGCCAATGGCATGGCTACAGACAACACAAGAAGATGGTTGTTGTGTTGGTGATGATGGACTTGTTAATAATGGTGTTGTAACTAGTTTCGAGAGTTTTATGTGGAATTACTAGGCTCTTGTTTTCTTTCTTTTCTTTCTCTCTCTTTGTTCCTGTCTTTTCTTGTGAATGCTTTTGTTTTATTTTATGTTCTTAATTTGATTGATTGATATAATTAGAGTTATAGTTATATCTATAATTATTAATGTCACTCTTCTTCACTTTCTTTTTGTTTTCACTTTTTGGATTCTATGCCCTTTGTGGTTTTTTTTTTATAAGGGGCCATGGTATGATTTTTTTAATCTACTTTGTTTTCTTATGTGTATTAATAGCCTTCTTCTTTTGTCTGTTTGTAAATGTTTATTGAAATGTGGAAAAATGTAATAAATTTCCCTGTTTTGGCACAAACTATTGAGTCAATGTGCCCTACATCATAAATTATTAATATAAAATTACCCTATTCAGACTTGAATTGTTTATGTAAGATCAAGAAATCAGAAGATATTTTGATTGCCTTCAATGTTTGTGTATTTTGCTGGAAAGAACAATACTGACCAAAAAGAAAAAATATTGTGGTGTACGTACAATACATTAGGAGAATATTGATGATGATGTTGTTGGCCATTTTCTAATTATGTTTGGATTAAAAACACTTGTGATTAATTGGAAAGATAATTATATTGACAAATTTTTTTAGACAAGTTAAGTATATTTAATCATCTGACAAGTACATTATTATTATTATTGTTGTTTAATATGATAAACCACTTGAAATTTTCTATCAACCGTTGATGTATTTATTGTTTTTTATTTAGCTTCATATATCTTATATGCACATAACTTCAAGCAGGTATTTCATGTGATCAAATGTCAAAAAGTGTTCTTATCACACATATTACAGAACAAATTTTATAAAAAAAAACACAGTCCTGATATATTAAATGGCAGTCTTTTTTAATGAATATTTTTATAATTTGATTTCTTTACATTGAAAATGTAACATCCCGCTTAGACGTAATTTTAATCAGTATTAGAAGCGTTTTAAGTAAGCAAGGGCGTAAGCGTAATTTCACACTTAAGGGCTTAGATAAGGATGGCAAGGCAAGATTATTTTCATTTCAACCTCTCCATTCTCTCTCTAAGATCAGATTTTCTCTCTCTCTCTCTCTCTCTCTCTCTCTCTCTCTCTCTCAAGATTTCGACCCCCGCCCTTTTAAGCTCTAATTCATCAACTTTCTCCCTAAACCAATTGGGTTATAAGCAAGCAAGACTTTTGGGAACTAGAGGCAAGGGAAAGCTAAGAAAGAATCAAGTGAAGTGTAAGATTGAAGCTAGGGTTTTGAATTTAAAAGTTTAGCAAAGCACCAATCAAGTTTTAAGGTGAGCTCCACAGGGTTTTAGAACCCACCATGAGTGAGGATTATAAACTGAATTTATAAGTTATTAGGAAAAAGGTTAGTTTTTTTTCCCTATTTTGATTCTATGCTTGATCCTGTTTAATCCTTGAGTATAATACGTTTTAGAGTTTAAAAATGAGTCACTGACATGCTTTCAAAGATCACTGGGTAGTGGGTATCAAGTTTTAAAATTAAAACATGTTTTTTCAGAAATTCTGTGTTCTGCTACAGTCGCAGAGCGACGCCCAGGGTCGCAAAGCGAAGTAGCAGAGTTTTGCTACTGCCTAGCCATCGCTTAGCCATCGCCTAGATCTCGCCCTGCGAAGTAATCAGAAGCTGAGTTCGCAGAGCGAAGCTTTCAGACGCTCTGCGAAGCTTCAAACTCAGGATTACCAGGTTCTGAAGGTTCAAACTCTGAAGTTCAGAGTCTGAAGGTTCAGACGCAGGATTTCGCAGAGCGAAGTCTGGGGGTCGCAGAGCGAAGTTGCCCAGAATGGCATTTTATTTTCAAACAACCGTACCATGCTAATGATCTTTGATATGCTTTGGGGTAAAGATACTTATAAACTTTCAAGGATTAATATAGGATGATGATAGGTATCTTATAGAGAGATGGGTATTTTTAACCCACAAGTTATTATAGTAGTTAAGGGATTAGTTTTCAGGTTTCCCTTAACTAAGCGGATTATTATGCACTCAATTAAGTGTGTGTAACCACAAGAAATGATTCAATATCCAAAGTTCAGAACCTTTTATTATAGGTTAAGCATTCAAGAATAATTACTTGAAGAATAAGAACAAGTTAATAAAATGACTAGATGTGTCTCCTGTCTTCTCGTTAGTTAGAATACAGGGGGTTCCAGATTAAGCTGGAATGGTGAAGTTACCGTCTGATAAGTGCCAAAAATGAGTTAAAAAGCATAGTTAATTTAAGCAATTAAGTAGCTTGTTTTGCAAGTTATCATGGGAAAAGCTCATAATCACTGATCAAATGCCCAATATTGCTTTTACTTCTTCCCCCATCCATTTGTGCAGGAAAATGCAAGCCAGGACATGATTTGAGCAAAGAAACAAGAAGAATAGAGTCTGATAAACTCGCCGAGCGAACCCTTGGCGATCAGTTGGCGAACTCAGGCAGGGATTTTCAGAAACAGGGGAGCTTGATTTCGCTCAGCGAGATATTTTTCGCTCAGCGAGCCAAGGCGGTTTAAGGAGATTTGAAGACGTGGCTGAAAACCACTGGTGAACTTTTAGTATCTCGCCGGGCGAGATACTAAATTCAGCTTTTAGTATTTAAGCTTTGTTTCAGTTTTTTTTATATATTATTCAAAGATAGCTTTTTAATTTCGTTCAGTAATATTTAGGATTTAGTTTTAAGAGATAAAATAGGGCTAGAAGCTATGATCTTCAAGGAGCAAAAGTGATTGGATTGTGGAATCAACCAAAGGCTTTGGGAAATCAAGACTTAGGTAATGATCTTCATCTTTTCTCTACTCTTTTGTATAGTTGTCATGAAAATGAACAACTAACTTCCCTTTGTTGGGATTGGAGGTATTCTTTCTAGCTTAGATGTAATCCATGATTATGTAAATATATGATTTTAGCAATTTATGTGTTTTTGAAGTTATTCTTGATTTTCATTCTCATGCTTGATTCAATTGTTATTGACAAATACTTTTGAATCTACGTTTAGAATAATCTTCTATCAAAATAAGAAAATCTAGAAATGGATTTGGGTTTTGATAATCGCAAAGAGTGTCGGAACGTAATGCTTTCGGATCGTTCGATCGATTGGGAAATCGTCGATTAAACGATACGATCGATCTCACGATGTCATTTGGGAAATCAATGACGTTGTCGAGCGATACGTGATAATTTCGCTAAAATGCTAAAATTCATATGCATGATTTTTAGATTATATTCGATGCAAGATTGATGAACTCCAATTCTAACGCTTTGATACCCTATTACTTTTCGTTTTATTTCTGTTTTTAAGTTCAATTCGTTTTATGCAACCAATTTACGAAACCCTTAACTCAAAACAATAACGATTGTTGAACGGTTCGAAGTAGCGCACTAATCCCTGTGGAGACGATACAAAAATACTTACCTCGTTTGTTGCTGCAATACTACAGCTAACAAAATGGCGCCGCTGCCGGGGATTAGTGTTAAGATATTCTGAATATCGCAATAATTGGTATTGTTTTGAGCTTTTGTATATATCGTGTTAATATTCTTTCATTTCTTTTGTACATTATAATCTGTTTGTGCATTAACCCTCTTTGTTATGCAAAGACAATTTTCTTGTTAGTTACACTTGTTTCAGATTTTCAACATTGAAAGAAATCATGGCTGATCATCATGATTATTTCAACTACTATAATCCATTCGAGTATGATACCTATCAACAATTTCAACAATATCCGTCTGAAGACGAACAAATGTTAAGAACGGAAAATATTTTGAATTTGTTCATGCAACAATCCATGATCAATATGCAAAATACCAACCGAAGATTGAGAGTTTTATCATGCCAATTGGAGATTTTGCAAGTTCAATTCAATTTTCTACCAAGAATCATGGATGTTCTGACCAACAATCAATCCGTATTGGAATTCGGAGAGATTGTTGAAGATGATGTTGATGAGAGTGAGGAAGAGACGATGTTTCAAGGATGTGGTATAAGAACATTAGTGGAAGAATTAGAGATACCACACAAGGATGAACTTCCTCAAGAAAGGTCAGATTCTGAAGAGGCTAGAGTTGTTGATAGTGATGAAGTGATGGATATTGAGAATACGGAACAGTTTCTTAACAAGGAAGAAACTTGTAAAAAGGAGGGGATGAAAGTGAGCAAGGCGGAACTTGAGCTTGTACAAGATGGTATTTGTTCCTTGCTCAGCTTATTCTGGTTAGGGAGGTTTTGGACTCCACATCAGCTGTACTGCAAGTTCATGGAATTCCTCCCACAACAAAGGAGTACTAAAGCTGATGTGCTTTCCGTCTCATTTTGGCCACCCTAACGAATCAGGCGTCGAGTTAATGACGTTAACCAAGCGCTTGTTGGGAGGCAACCCAACTGTGTAGGTTTGTTGTTTTTAATTAGTATTTTAGTTTTTAACCTCCATTCATGCATGTAGGGATAGTGGCAAAATGCTGAAATTTTTATTTTTCTGTGTACTGTCATGGTCGCTACAGCGATGACTTTCAGACTTTGCCGCTGTAGCGCCGTTTTATCGCTTGTAGCGATGATATTCAAATCTTGTCGCTGTAGCGACGTATCGCGCGCTTGTAGCGACAGAAGGAAAACTGACATTTCAGTTTCCAATGCCACTATAACCCTTCATCTTCCCTCCCAACCACCCATTCATTATCTTTTCAGTTTTTCTTTCTTATTTTCGCATCCCATAACACTATCATTCTACTACCATTCCATCTTATTTCCTTTCTGCAAATTTCATTATTTTTCTGCATTTTCCTGCTAAACTCTTGCAAATCATCCTTAATCTGTTCAATCCAGCACTCAATCTCCAATCCAGGTATGATTTTCGTAAACCTCTGTTGTTGTTTGTTAAGCTTTACACTAGATTGAATGTGGCAGCATGCTTTTAGAAATTAGGGTTTGCATTTTCAATTTTTAAACTTAGGGTTGTTCTTCTTTTGCAATACCCATGATAATCAATCGTTTAAGCTGTTAAAAATGAACTAGAACCATTAAACAAACTAGCCTATCATCATCTTGTTCAAGAAATTCGTATTTTGAAAAACCTATTTTGTAAAAATTCAAAATAAACTTAGGTTTTTGATGATTAGGCAGTTTTAATGATTTTTATTCATTTGTTTTAGCTTTAGGATTGATTTCGCATGCCACAAGTAGTTTAGATAGGAGAAAAATCAGATTTTTGAAAAAGGGTAGATCTTCGCTACATAGCGCTTGTAGCGCAAGAAACCAGCATTTTCTGGGCTCGCTCGCTACAAGCGACCATCCTGTCGCTGTAGCGACGAAGCCCAGACTCAGTTTTATTTTTTTCTTTTTATCTAATGCTAACTTGGATCCTACATGTTTTGTCTGTTTAATCTTATTTTGTAGGCATGGCACCTAAAACATCATCAAAGAGGCAACGCAATGTTGAGGGATCTTCTTCAAGACCAAAACCTAACCCTCAACCCCATGATTCAAACCGGTTTCTTAGCTTGCGTAACCAGGAGCGTTACGCCGAGCTAAAAACCAGAAGAATTTGGTCAGAGAAGCAGTTCAAGATAGCTGAGGAAGGAAGCTATGGAGGCATTGCTCATATGCTCAACGAGAGGAAATGGGGAATCTTATGCAATCCTCCAAGGAAGACAAATTATGATATTGTGCGAGAGTTCTACGCAAACGCCATTCCAGCTGACCCCTCAGATGATTTCACCTGGACGACATTTGTCCGAGGGCGTACCATCATGTTTGATAGGAACGCAATCAGTGACTATTTAGGAAACCCTTTGGATCTTACATATCCGGATGACCTAATAGACTACAAAAGGTTGTGTGCCTTTCATGAACATCAAGCAGCGGGAAACTGGGATCACGAGTTAATCGCACGAGAGATCTTCCAAGAGGGGAAAAATTACGATGTGAGCAAGGCCTCGGGTAAGCCTTTTAGAGCTTTTAGGGATGACATGACTACCCCAGCTCAGGTTATCCTCACCCTTATCTTATATAACATTAGGCCTAAATCTCACACCTCTTCCACTACCCTGGACGTCACACCCTTGCTTCACTATATCCTCAGCAACCGTCAGGTTGACGTTGCGAGGATAATAGCTAATGAAATGAGGGTTGTGGCAGAAAGTGGTATCCTGCCACCGGGTAAACCTAAGTGCCCATTGCCGTTTCCTGGCCTGATTATGGGATTATGTAGAAAAGCCAGGATCCACTTGCCCAGCCAAGTCGATGAGGAGATTAAAAACCCTATTGATGATAGATACATCAATAGGTACTGCTCAACCCCCTCTCCTACTGCTCCACCTTCTTCTACTGCTGGACCTTCCTCTTCTGCTGGACCATCTTCGGTACCACCCACTGCACCCCAGGACCCTAGCCAACCTCAGGCCCCAACCTATCCACCTTTAGATTTTTCTAGTTGGGATCCCTACCATATGACTGCGTATTCACACATCATGGCTCAGAATGAGTCAAACCATCGAGCCCTGACGACGATTCAGAGTCATATGCACGAGGCAGGCTACTCCACTTGGACTCCAGCTTATTTTCAGGAGCATATTGCTTGGCCTGGGGACAGGCCATTTTATTCTGGAGGGGCGGGTGCAGATGCAGCTGGTGATGATGTTGGTGGAGATGATGATGACCATGGTGATGACTCCTCAGAGGCCACACGGAGCATTGACCACGAGGCTGTAGATTTGATGGATTCAGACATGGATTCAGATTGAGACCTCTTTGCAAGCTGCAGAATTTTTTGTTCTACCTTTCTTTCGTTTTATTTATTCCTGAACAATTTTATTATGCTTTGTACTTTTTAATTATGTTTATGTTTATGTACTTTGGATTATGTTACTTTGGTTATTATGTTAGTATATTTTGGTTATTATTTGTTTAGTATATTATGCTTTATAAAAATTTTGTTATTTATCTTTAAAATTTTTGAAATTACCCAACAATTGGAAAGTAAGATGACAAAGATTCAAAAGCTAAGTGCTTGTTTGAAAGCAAAGCATTGAGCCTAGAATCAGTTGAGTGATAATGATAGAATGAGTGATAAAAGCGCGCAGATAAGGTACTCGTTTTCTTGTTTTTCTAGGTATATTCTTGAATGTGAATGAGTTCTTTACACACAAATTTAATTTATTCAGTTTTACGCAAGCACATGTTTAGTTTTGAACCAATTAGAACTAGCCGAAATGTGAGGAATCCTCAACCATTGCATATATATGCAGGAGACCAGCATTTCATGTTTAACTCAGTTATTTTATGTTAAATCTATTGTTGTTTTAAATTGTATAAAAGCATTGAAATGATCAAGGCATTCTTTTGAAATTGAGAATAAACACTTGACCACAAAAAGCCTACCCGGTGAGAGAGTGAGTATTAGATAACCCCATTGAGCCTAATGAATCAGAATCTTTAATTATGAACTGTCAACATTCATAAGCACAATGCTTAGTGAATTTGCCCAAGTTTTTCAAAATCCAGTTCATAGTTAAATCACTAATGGATTCTGATATTTTTACTTTCATTTTGAACCCTTATCCATCATGATTATTGACCTTTGCCAAAATGATAAAGGAACATTCGATTAGGGTATCATATTGAATAAGTTGGGGAGAAAAGGGAGGTTGTGAATGTTAAGTAATGGTGAATTGTTATAATTGATCTTGACAACAAGAAAAAGAGAAAGAAAAAGAAAAAGAAAAAAAAAGAAAGAAAAGCAAACCAAGAAAAAGAAAAGAGAAAAATAGAAAAAAAGTTTGCAATAAATCAAAAAGTTGTCAAGATCAATCAAAGAAAAATTTGTAAATCACCAAGAGTTGTATTTGAATAAGGAGGAAGTATGTAAATTAGAATGAATGTTCCTCTTACTTGGCCATTTGAATTCAATATCCCACATATGACAATTCTTTTGTAACCGAGCCAAATTTCAACCCTTAAAGACCTTGTGATCTATGCTTTTGTGCTTTTAGAAATGATAATTAGATGGACGCATAACTTGATCGGAATGTTAGCAAACTTGCCGGATGAGTGTTCATAACCCTCACTTCATGATTTCAATTTGTTTTATTTACTTTCAAAGAAGTGTGTTAGGTGTGGTTCATTGTTAATTATGTTATTGACTTGAATTGTATGATATGAATTTTGTGTTTAGGACTTATGTCATATTCATAGTATATATCTAGATTAATGAGAAACTTCATACTTGCCCGCACAATCCACATTTGAATTATGTCATCTGAAAACTTTTCATTTCTTTGCATGTATTGTACTTTTGTCCAAAGCCTTGATTTTTCCATTTCTTTTGAGTCCTTTGTTTGAGGACAAACAAAGATTTAAGTTGGGGAGTGTGATAAGTGCCAAAAATGAGTTAAAAAGCATAGTTAATTTAAGCAATTAAGTAGCTTGTTTTGCAAGTTATCATGGGAAAAGCTCATAATCACTGATCAAATGCCCAATATTGCTTTTACTTCTTCCCCCATCCATTTGTGCAGGAAAATGCAAGCCAGGACATGATTTGAGCAAAGAAACAAGAAGAAAAGAGTCTGATAAACTCGCCGAGCGAACCCTTGGCGATCAGTTGGCGAACTCAGGCAGGGATTTTCAGAAACAGGGGAGCTTGATTTCGCTCAGCGAGATATTTTTCGCTCAGCGAGCCAAGGCGGTTTAAGGAGATTTGAAGACGTGGCTGAAAACCACTGGTGAACTTTTAGTATCTCGCCGGGCGAGAAAAATCTCGCCGGGCGAGATACTAAATTCAGCTTTTAGTATTTAAGCTTTGTTTCAGTTTTTTTTTATATATTATTCATAGATAGCTTTTTAATTTCGTTCAGTAATATTTAGGATTTAGTTTTAAGAGATAAAATAGGGCTAGAAGCTATCATCTTCAAGGAGCAAAAGTGATTGGATTGTGGAATCAACCAAAGGCTTTGGGAAATCAAGACTTAGGTAATGATCTTCATCTTTTCTCTACTCTTTTGTATAGTTGTCATGAAAATGAACAACTAACTTCCCTTTGTTGGGATTGGAGGTATTCTTTCTAGCTTAGATGTAATCCATGATTATGTAAATATATGATTTTAGCAATTTATGTGTTTTTAAAGTTATTCTTGATTTTCATTCTCATGCTTGATTCAATTGTTATTGACAAATACTTTTGAATCTACGTTTAGAATAATCTTCTATCAAAATAAGAAAATCTAGAAATGGATTTGGGTTTTGATAATCGCAAAGAGTGTCGGAACGTAATGCTTTCGGATCGTTCGATCGATTGGGAAATCGTCGATTAAACGATACGATCGATCTCATGATGTCATTTGGGAAATCAATGACGTTGTCGAGCGATACGTGATAATTTCGCTAAAACGCTAAAATTCATATGCATGATTTTTAGATTATATTCGATGCAAGATTGATGAACTCCAATTCTAACGCTTTGATACCCTATTACTTTTCGTTTTATTTCTGTTTTTAAGTTCAATTCGTTTTATGCAACCAATTTATGAAACCCTTAACTCAAAACAATAACGATTGTTGAACGGTTCGAAGTAGCGCACTAATCCCTGTGGAGACGATACAAAAATACTTACCTCGTTTGTTGCTGCAATACTACAGCTAACACCGTCCGTGAGGGCAGCTACACATCAAAGTCAAGAAAGATAATGTGTCTCCTGTCTTCTCATTAGTTAGAATACAGGGGGTTCCAAATTAAGCTGGAATGGTGAAGTTACCGTCCGCGAGGGCAGCCACACAAAAGCAAGAGGATTCCGGTGTTAGCCTGATATGATAGGAATTTCACCGGTATGATGGGAGATGTACTTCGGGGTTACTCCACCCGGATGCACTCCGTAAAATGAACCAAGATAATGTATTGTTTGTTCAACGCTAACTTCTAACTTTATGATATGAAAAAGATGAATATGTATATACATTATACCAAGAGATAAGATAGTAGTCACCAGTAAGTATGAGATTAAACATAAGAAAAAGACATTTAGCGATCCTAGTTCTCCCTTGATCGCGAAATATGTAGAGAATGACGGCGATCATAGGTATTTCCCCAAGATTGCCAAAGTTAGTGCATGGCGACCCTAGGTTTCCCCGAGGTTGCCAACAGTAGGTTGGGCCGGAGCTCACTGAGACGTTATGTCTCATCCCTTTCCTTCTGGTGCAGGTTCACAAGAAGCACGACGCAAAGGTAAAGAGAAAGCTTTGGATTGATCGTGCTGATTTCCTTGTTTATGGATGTTTATACACAGATGTTGTATTATGGTGTATATTACTAAGGATGTTTTGTATCGAATTTCAGATTGTATTAATGACTCATGTATTGTATTATCTATAAGCAAACTTTCTGTATTGTATTTAATGTATCCAGTACGAAATTTTAATACTCGTATGAGATCCTAGGCAATCTCTATATGGGTGTTACAATTTGGTATCAGAGCAGGTCGATTCAGATCGTGCCTTGGGTCATTAAAATACAATCCAAGTATGTGGACCTCTTGGATCCAGGACATTATTCTAAATGTTATATCCAGTTAAAACTGATCACTTTGACTTGTATATGACAGCTAGGATAAGATGTCTGGGAGAAGAAGAGGACCAGGAAGACCTCGAACTAATCCGGCCAGTGAAGAAAGTGGGGAACCTAATATGAATTTCTGGGAACAGATGCTGCAACAGCAGCAGGCCTGGCAGCAGCAGTACCAGGAGCAACAAGCTCAAAATGCATTACAGTATCAGTAGATGATACTAATGATGCAACAACAAGCTCAGCAACAGGCTCAATCCCAACAGCAATGGATGGAAATGATGAATCAAGGGCAGGGATTCCATCAACAGCCACCACCTCCTCCCGTTATTGGTAATCCGGTTTTCCGGGAATTTAATAGGAATCATCCTCCCGAGTTTAATGGAGAGGGTGATCCCCAGGAAGCCAAGAGATGGCTGAAGCAAATGGAAAAGATTTTCCGGATGGCTGAATGTTCGGAAATTGATAAGGTGGTGTATGCCACGAACCAATTTAGAGGCGCAGCGGAAGACTGTTGGGAATCCACCCAACGTAGAATGCTGGCCAATGATGTGGAAGTAAATTGGGTGAACTTTAAGGAGGTGATGTTAGTGAAGTACTTGCCCCTATCTTACCGAGTGAAGAAAGAACAAGAGTTTGTAGAGCTGAAGCAGGGCAACATGTCTGTTACAGAGTTCACGAAGAAATTTGAAGAGTTGTCTTATTATTCCACCCATAATGAATATGCCGGAGACGAGAATTGGAAAATGAATCAATACAAGCGAGGCTTAAGGGGTGAGATTGATACTGCTGTGAGTCTCCAGAGAACCACAAGCTATGATGAATTAGTGCACGATAGCCTAGTTGTTGAAGCGGGTCTTGCAAAAACCTCTAAAGAAAGAGTAGCAGCATTCGAAAGAAGAAAGAGTAGAATGCCAGACAAATACCATGATAAGTTGAAACCAAAGGGGTCCCCGCAGAGAGGAAAACCACCTAGTTCACCAACAACTTTTTCTGCCTGCAAGAAATGTGGAAAATCTCACAAAGGAGAATGCATGCTAGGAACGAGTGTCTGTTATGGGTGTAAACAACCTGGACACTTCCTACATGAATGTCCTAACAAGCGTGGTAAGGGAGCAGCTGAAGGAACCACCACTAGTAAAGGTAGGGTGTATTCCCTGGATGGTCAGAAGGCTCTAGTTAACGAGGATCTGATTGCTGGTATGTGTTATCTTGGTCAGAATCCTGTTAAAGTTCTTTTTGATTGTGGCGCAACTTGTTCTTTTATTTCTTATAAGTGTGTTGAGATGCTGCAATTACCTTTATCCCCATTGAATCCTCCGATGACGGTGTCTACCGCTACTGATGACGGAATTGTGGCAAGTTATGTTTGTGAAAACTGTCCTATCACTGTGTCTAGTAAGACATACTATGTTGATTTAGTGTGTCTCCCTATGGAGCAACTTGATGTGATCTTAGGCATGGATTGGCTCTCCGCCAACCACGTGTATATTGGATGCTCCTAGAAAAGCATTTTTATGCCAACGAGTGATACGACAGAAGGTGTGGCCCTATTTGAATTGATTAATCGTACTCATCAGTTAATTCAATTTGTTTGTGCTCAAGATAAAAGGTTTTATGTTATGCTCACTGTGACTTCAGAACCAAAACTAAGTCCCAGTGACATTCCGATTGTGAATGAGTATCCCGATGTTTTTCCTTCTGAAATAACTAGTTTACCTCCGGAACGTGAAGTGGAATTCTCTATTGATTTGATTCCGGGAGCGGAGCCAGTATCTGTGGCACCGTATAGAATGTCCCCTTCAGAGCTTAAGGAGCTGAAGTCTCAACTAGAAGAGTTAATTCAGAAACATTTCATCCGACCAAGTGTATCACCGTGGGGTGCACCAGTCTTGTTGGTTAAGAAGAAAGACGGAAGTATGAGGTTGTGTATAGACTATCGCCAATTGAATAAAGTGACCATCAAGAATAAGTATCTTCTTCCAAGAATTGACGACCTTCTAGATCAACTCAAGGGAGCGACAATATTTTCTAAGATTGATCTTAGGTCGGGTTATCATCAGATCCGCATCAAGTCATCAGATGTGTCCAAAACAGTGTTCCGAACGCGCTACGGGCACTATGAATTTTCGGTTATGCCTTTTGGTGTAACTAATGCTCCAGCTGTGTTCATGGATTATATGAACAGGATTTTTCAACCTTATCTAGATCGATTTGTGGTAATTTTTATAGACGACATCTTGATCTACTCCAAGGATCCTCAGGAACATGCCCAACACTTGAGAATCGTTTTGAATGTCCTCAGGGACAAGCAGTTGTATGCCAAATTCAGTAAGTGTGAATTCTGGTTGTCTGAAATTAAGTTTTTGGGTCACGTCATTTCTCAAGGAGGAGTAGCCGTTGATCCGTCCAAAGTTGAAGCCGTCCTCAGTTGGGATAGACCCAAGAATGTGGCCGAAATTAGGAGTTTCTTAGGCTTGGCTGGTTATTACCGAAGGTTTATTATGAGGTTTTCTCAGTGAAATTCCTGGCAATTAACTAGTTCTGAACTAAAAACAGAGTATGAGAAATTAAATTCAGAAGCAGAAAAATAAAGTGCAGAAAGATAAAAACACAAAGAGTTTGTTAACCCAGTTCGGTGCAAACTTCACCTACTCTGGGGGATACCAATCCAGGAAGGAAATCTACTAAAGGAATCAACTCAAAGACTCAGACACAAACCCCCCTGTTCCCAGCCTTAGTAATCAATCTCCACTTAGTCTAGATTTCTACTCAGGAATCCACCTAAGTATTAGAACACTACTAACTTCCTAATTACTCAATCACAACCCAGTGATCAGTAACACACAAACAAACAACTCAAAACAATGAAGACATTCTTCAAAACAAAGACATCATTTGTACTTAAAAGTTTTGAATGATTTACAACTCAAACAATCTAAACCAACTCAGATGAGTGGTGTACAATATAAAGCCTAAGCTTACACAGACTCTTAATTCTAATATCTGAATTTTGACTCAATTAAAAATCCACAATTGGCAGCAGCACATCTTCCTTTATATAGGCTTCAGCAGCTTCTCATAATTCTGAACACAATCTTCAATTGATATAGTTCTGAAATACTATGAGGCTCAAAAAGGAAACATATAATTCTGAAACAAATCAAGCAAAGATCCTTTTGAAATATATTCATTCATAAACCACGAAGCAAATCTTCATAAGATCTTCACCAAAAAATATTCAGCCTTCTGGAAACTTTAGCATGAATAAAACTTCAGAAAATCTCCAAGAGATACGCACAGAATTAATCCAAAAGAATGCAGAAAATCAGCTTCTGGAAACAGCTTTTGAAGTTCAGCTTCTGAAGGTCAACGCTGGTCAACGTCTGAAGCTCAGCTTCTGAAGGTCAACGCTGGTCAACGTCTGAAGCTCAGCTTCTGAAGGTCAACGTTGGTCAACGTCTGAACAGTGCGTCTGAAGTACTGTTCAGCGTCTGAAGGCACATTCTGCGTCTGAAGCACTGTTTCAGAGTCTGAAGGCCCAGAAATGCAATTTTCAGCTTCTGAACCTCTTTAAAACCAGTTCCTTGCTTCTGAAGACATCATATAACTTCTGGAAACGCATGCTTGCACCTTTTGATTTGATTTTACCAAACAATGAAGCCAACACTTCAAATAACCAACAATCTCCCCCTTTGGCAAATTTTTGGCTAAAATCAAATGCTTCATAAACACAAGTCCTTCATCCATCACAATCAATCAACAATGAAGAACTACACATAATGTAGCAGAGTCAGCAGCGGATTAAAACACAAAACAACTTCAAAATACTCCCCCTGCAACACACAACATCAGTTTCTGAGGAACAACTCTTCTCCCCCTGAAACACAGTGTCATACCCCATTTTTTGACTTATGTTTTTATTTTGTTTTATCTTTTATCATTTCATTACTTATTATTACTTTTTATCATTTCATTCTTGTCATAGTATTTTATTTGCATTTTATCATTATTAGCATTACTATTACTATTATTATCATTATTATTATTAATATTAATATTATTCTATTTTTCATTAATAATATAATTATTATCTATTATTATTATTATTATTAAGGTTTTACTAATTAATAATATTAAGTTTTTTCATCCTTTTTATTATTATCACCATTTTCATTCTCATTGCATTTTATTTTATTTATATTTTTATTATTACCATTTTCATTATCATCATTATTATTATTCATTTTCCACCTTTTTATTTTAAAATACAAAAAATCAAAAAAAGGGGAGTTCGCAGTGCGAAATCACCTTCGCACTGCGACCTCTGCGAATTTTTCTGCAGATTTTTATTTATTGATTTATCCTTTTTGTTTTCAATTGCAATTGTTATTATTAATATTATTATCTTTGTTATTGCTATTTGTGACTGATTTGGTGCAGCAAAGCAAGAATTAATGTGTGACATTAAAGGTAAAAGGAAAGAAGGATTTTCTTCCAACCTATCATGTGCTCAATCAAATTGGCTGCCCTTGGTCAGCTCTTGTCCCTCCAAATTGACCCATCATCCAACCTGAGCTTGCCAGCCAGCTACTTGATCCCTTTCCTTCCCTTTTTCTCCACCAAAACCAGTCAAACTCAAATGGTTTTTGCTTGCAAAAAGCTGTTTGTGCTGCCCTGTTTTGAGCTGGATTTCTCTTCCCACACACCAGCCCACATGCTCATTTTGCTTCCCCCAATCTCCCTGTACATGGCAGTACACGTTTTCATTGCTTGACCTTCCAAGATTGCAAGGATTGATCCCAAGAATCACCCCTTTTGCAGCTGCCCTGTTTTTCAGTTTTTCTCATCATTACCTTCTAGAATCAGCTGCATTTGTGGCTGAGATCAGTCAAGATCTTGCCCCTTGGCACAAGGCAAAGCAACTTCTACCCATTAGCATTAAATGCAAAGTGTTCTAGCCTGAACTTAGCCCAAATCAGCTAGTGTTCTAGGATATGGTTCATCATTGCAAAGATTGCATTTTTTGCCTATAAAAGGAATGGCAAGGCATAGAGACCAACACATTGACACACATTGAAAAAACCAGAGTCACATACACAGCCAATACACACGAAATCCACACAAAAAAACCCATCACATTGCAGCATCAAAACCGTTCATCACAAACCAAAGCAAGTTAGAGTTTATTTTCCATAACCTCTAACCAATCAAGCAAGCCACTTCCAATCTTGCTCAAGCATTGCTAGGAGTTCTGTAAGTCTCCTATAATCTTTCTCTTTCATTTCGTTTGCTGTTTGCATCTCTTGCTTTGTTCAATTTCATTTTGTGCACAAAAAACCCCTTTTGAAACTCAAAAGGGATCTCAAAGGGGCCAAGCCTTAAAACTGAGTTTCTACCCTCCTTTTTCTTCAATTTTGCAAAGCATTTTAACCCCCTTTAGGTTCTGAAGCTTGCTTAGAAGCAGTTTCTGAACTTTTGTTCAGAAACAGCTTCTGAGTTCAAAATTTCGCATACTTCGCAGAGCAAAGTATTTTTCGCACTGCGAACATATCAGAACCTGACTTCGCAGAGCCAAGTTCTGGTTGCTCTGCGAAGTATGTGAAACTCAGAACATGAATCAGGCATTCAAATGTCAAATTTTTGGGATTCCAGCCCTTGATTCAGAACCTAAAGAGGTTTAAAACCATTTTTTTCCAAACCCAATTCATAATCATGCACAACTTTGAAAATTTCACAAGTTCGTGCGATAAATTTTGAGTAACTTGTGAAACAAGTTATGTTCTTCAATTTTCAAAACCAAGTTTGAGCAATAAGCTAAAGTTCGTCTATTTCAAAACAAACTTGAACAACCATGTTGTTCATGATTTTCAACCCAAACGCGAACTTAAGCCGAGCTTGCTCATCCTTTTTAAACCAAACGAAAATGAGCCGAATTTGTGGACTTTCCAATTTTGTGCATGTCTTATGATTTTGTTTATCATTCAAACTTGAACTACGCTTGTTCTTGAGTTTCGATAGCTTAAGTAACGAGCAATGTTCATGATTTTAATAAACTCGAACAACAAACTTGTTCGTGATCCCCTTCTTTTTACTTTTCCTTTTAAGGCATTTTTTGGTTCCCTTTGAGATTCCTTAGGATCCTGACAAAACCAAACTTGAATGAAACGGGAATGGTTTGACGTATGTCTCCCCAAACCTCGGTTGCACGAATGCGTGACGTATGTCTCGTCGCTCGGGCAATCGTCATTCCACCCTTGACGCGTCTAGCACGCTCAACCTTCCCTTGGCCCCCTTGTGGCCATTTTTACCCTTTTCTTGGCCCTCGTGGTCAATCCGAACCTTTCGCGCCCTTGCACGTTTATTTTCAACCATTTACGCCTTGCGCGAATTTATCGCCTCCGCGCGTTTGTCGTTTATTTTCAAACCGTTTTACGCCCCTGTGCGTCTGTCTTTTTATTTTTAAAACATTTACGCCTTGCGCGAGTTTATCGCCTTAGCGTCCGTCTTTCACCATTTAAAACTTTGTACGCTTTCGTGCGTTTTAAAAACCTTTGTTCAAGTCCGAGTGCAAATCTTTTTATCAAATCATTTACTTTTATGCATTGTCGTCAATGGCCAGTTCGGCAACAACCCGAACAGTTGACATTTACTTTCATTACTTTCTTTTTTTCCTTCTCCAAACTTTTTTTCGCTCGGACGCGATCAAATCTTTTTTAACTAAAACGAACCAACGCACAAATGTTTTCTACCCAAAGAACTACGTACGCTTTGAATTCTCCGACTACCGGGAGATACGTAGGAGCAAGATCGACATCTTGTCAAGCCCATTAATAAAAACTTTCTTTTTTTCCCCTTCGTTTGTTTTTATCTCTTTCTTCACTTCACATTATGTTTTCTTATATATTTTCTTTTTATATGTTTAAACACGCAAGTAAAACATCGAAACATTTTAAAGCCTAAGCCGACTAAGAGGTTCCGGTTGAGTACAACGGATGTGAGGGGTGCTAATACCTTCCCCTCGCATAATCGACTTTCGAACCTAAAATCTTTTTCAAGGTAATTTCGAACTTTTTTCCTTTTTTCCCCGGAAAATTAAAAGTTCAGTCGTGGTTTAACATTTAGTGATTCAAAGCTTCCCAATAGCTTGACATCCGAAATTCGACGCGACAAAGATGGCGACTTCACTGGGGACATTGATCTCTAGTTAAGTTCGTCACCATCTTTTCACAAAAATATTTTTGTGAAAAGATGGCGACTTCACTGGGGATATTGATCTCTAGTTAAGTTCGTCACCATCTTTTCACAAAAATATTTTTGTGAAAAGATGGCGACTCCACTGGGGATATTGATCTCTAGTTAAGTTCGTCACCATCTTTTCACAAAAATATTTTTGTGAAAAGATGGCGACTTCACTGGGGACCATGCATAAAACACTTTGTTTGTGCATAAACGAGTCAAGCCTATCTCAGTCGGCTTTTAGGCTAATTTGTTTCATTTTACTTGCGTGTTTATATTTTCTTGTCATTTGTTTGTTTATTCTTTTGCTCTACATTTTTATATATATCATTTTGCTTCATATTCATATCATATATATCAAATGCGGGGGTTACTTGAGCGATGCTACTCCACATTGTTCGGGTTAATGCCGGACGTGTGAGGCTCTCTACCCGAGCTCGAGAGAAAACTAAGTTAGAATGGTGGTTGTGAGCGGAAGCCCGCGTTGACGTATGTCCGTGAGGTAGGATGCCCAACCCCGCTTAGAGGAGATTTTCACGTGGAATTAATTGAAGTCATGTCGACGTATGTCCATAGACAACCTTAATTCCATGTGAGATCTATGACTCTAGGGACCTCTTCTTAGGAATTTTCACCTTTAGAGCCTACACGTGAGGATGGGGGGAAGTTCCGAACCTTCATCTACCAAACCCCTGCATGTCATAACATTTGCATTCATAAAACTTTTTGCATAAACAAAAAAAGAGGGGCATATTTTTTGCATACTCATTGCATTCATACATTCACATGCATTTTCATGCATTTCAAAGAGGAACCCTCACATTATTCCCTCGCAAAAAAAAAAAAGGAAGTACCCGACCCGGTGTACAGTTGCGTTTCGGATGAGATCCGAGCAACCGGAAGGCCATCGAAATTCAGGAAATCATTTCTTTGTCCAAGTAATTTATCTTGTTTTTAAAAAAAAAACAATCATTTTGCTTTTCCCAAGGCAAATGATTAATTTTATGGGACCCCCATATTTCAAATCATTTCCGTCATTAATAAATTTGCGGTTTATGTTCAAAAGAGTTCGTTTTTCTTTCGTTCTCAAGTAAATTTTCGTAAACCCTAGAAAAAAATCATCATAAATACACCACCAAAAATAACACTGCTACGATCCCTCATGACTTCAATTTTCAAATTAACCAAACGGAAGATGATAATAAGGACGATTTTGAACCTCCTGAAGGATTGTCCAGACTTGGGGATCAAGAGGATAGGGTAATACAACCTCACCAAGAGAACCCTAAAAAAAAATAGCACCACAGTTTTCCCTCTACCGGGACACACTCTATAAGAGAAATCATGGTCTCACTCAGACGTGTGGATAAATGTGAAGCAGTCATGCTCACCAAAGAAATCCATGAGGAGTCCTTCCAAACCCATGCCAAGACATGTCACAAGTGACAAATTTATGCCAACAAGGGGCACATACCACAAACACCTCTGAATGTCATGACATCACCCTAACCTTTCTCTATGTGGGGCATAGACATGTTTGGAATGATTGAGCCAAAGGCTTCAAAAAGGGCACCAGTTCATACTAGTTGCCATCAACTGTTTCACCAAATGGGTCGAAGCAGCTTCCTATGCAAACATAACCAAACAAGTGGTCGCCCAATTCATCAAAAAAAGAAACCATTTGCCGTTACGCCACTCCCCACAATTTCCCACAAAAAGCCAAGTCGTCATTGGCATTCCTCACATTCCCCAAACACAAAAAGCCAAGTCGTCATTGGCATTCCTCACATTTCCAACAAAAGCCCAATTTTCATGGGCACACACACATCCAACAAAAAAGCCCGACCTTGCTCGGAAGACAATCATAAAAGCCCGACCTTGCTCGGCATCCAAAAAAAAATCAAATAAAAGCCTGACCTTGCTCGGCATCCCATCATAAAACTCGACCTTGCTCGGAAGACCATCAAAAAGCCCGACCTTGCTCGGAAGCCACATAAAAGCCCGACCTTGCTCGGCATCCCATCAAAAAGCCCGACCTCGCTCGGCATCCCAAAAAAAAAAAAAAAAAAAGCCCGACCTTGCTCGGCAACCAAACACAAAAAACCATGCTTGTCATCTAATCACTACCAAGGCCCAATTTTCATTGGCATTCACAAACACAAACAAGGTTCGACCAACTGAACCCCATAAAAGAGAAACACCTCACAGCATTGGGGCATGGACAGTTCAACAAGAAAGTTCATTCTCGAGAATTTAGAGAAGGAGACTTAATGCTTGGAAAAAAGGTATTACCCATCCACAAGGATCCCCCTATCAATAAGCTCCGGCGCAGTCAAAAAAATATATATGCCAAAAAGAAAAAGAGCTCGCTAAATCGAAAACCCGAAAAGGGCGGTTTAGGCAATAGAGAGCGTCCTGGTAGATTGAAAACCTGAAAAGGCGGTCTAGGCAAAAATTAAGGACATCAAAAAAGGAAATATACCCCAGTGGACTGAAAACTCGAAAGAGTGGTCCAGGTAAAAATTAGGGGTTTCAAAAAAAAGAGAAGGCAAAAGACTGCGGCACGTGAGGTCCGGGCAGAATTCAAGAGGGAAAGAATCAACCTCATTATCATCTTTCAAAAAAGAAGGTTATTTCGAAGTCAAAGGGAAAGTAGCACGTGAAACCCAAACAAATTTCCATTTGTCTTTTTGTTTCTTCTTTCCTCCCTATCTTAGTGATCACCTCTTATAGGGATTACATCTTCATGAATACTTACCCATACAAGGGGCTAAGTTTCATTGATTAAAAAAATCATCTTTAAGCCTTTTCATTGTTATGCGTCCTTACTTGCTCATAAAGTGTGTTTTTATTCATGATAAATAATGCATTGAAATATGGGAATAACATAAAAAACAAAAAAACAAAAAAATGTGTGTTTTTTTTACTTGGACGTTAAATGTCGAAAGAATTTCTTTGGCCTCCGGCATTGCATCAAAGGACTCAAGACTTGAAAACTTTCATCAGTCACTTCAAGATCTTACTCTTCGTCAGAAACTAGTGCGTAGCTCACGGCGCATAAAACGCAAAGATCCCGAGGGTCGGAGGAAAATTTCCCCAAAATAAAACTCACCCCCATACATCCTTTTTATCCACTAAGGCCGGATATCGATCATGCTTCCAAAATGATCCTTATATCCCCAGTGAGATCACCAAAATCAAAAAGCCCGACCTCGCTCGGCAACCAATCAAAAAGCCCGACCTCGCTCGGCAACAAAACAAAAGTCCAATAATCATTGGCAAAGCAAAGGTCCTATAATCATTGGCAAAGCAAAGGTCCTATAATCATTGGCAAAACCAAAGCCCAATAATCATTGGCAAACCCAAAGCCCAATAATCATTGGCAAACCCAAAGCCCAATATTTGTTGGCACCCAAAACCAAAGCCCAATATTTATTGGCATTCCCCAGTGGAGTCTCACCCAAAGCCCAATCATCATTGGCGCAATCACAACCAAGCCCGACCTTGCTCGGCACCCAATCATAACCCCCAGCATATCATATCATATTCATTCATACATGCATATCATATCATATTCAATCATTCATGCATACATTATCAAAATCATTCGTTAACATGCATCTCATATTCATATCATGCATTTCCCACAACAAACAGTCGAGTGTCATCCCCAGTCTGTCTGGTCTAGGGATTTCAATCTCCTTTTCGCCAAGCGGTAGTTCTTTAACGAACAGCTTGTGCTCCTCTCATTTTCATCGTATCAAGGGGCAATTCCTTAACAAACATGTTGGGTATCCCCAGTACAAGTCCATCTCTCACACGACGTCCCCAGTGACAGTCATGCATTCATACATTCATACATATGTACATTTATGCATGCAGCATACTACATATCATTCATGGTTGTTCTAACCATCATGAGTCTCATCAATCAATCACGAGCAATTCGTGAATTCTTTTTCCCCAAGTGTCATCCCCAGTCTGTCTGGTTTAGGGATGTCACCCTTTTACGCCAAGTGGCAGTTCAAACGAACAGCTTGCGCGTCTTTTTGTCAGGTCTTTACGCCGAGTGGCAGTTCTTTAATGAACAGCTTGTGCGTACTCCCTAGTGTTGTGCCAAGTGGCAAGTTCTTTAATGGACAACTTGTGCATTCTTTCTCCCCGATTGAAGGGGCAATTCTGTAAGGAACCGCTTGTCAGCCGCATCCCCAGTGTCGTCAGTGGCAAGTTCGGTAACCATCCGAACAGCTGACATCATTCTTTTATTTTCCTGTCGTCAATGGCAAGTTCGGCAACAACCCGAACAGTTGACATTTTATTTTCTGTCGTCAATGGCAAGTTCGGCAACAACCCGAACAATTGACATTTTATTTTCTGTCGTCAATGGCAAGTTCGGCAACAACCCGAACAGTTGACATTTTATTTCTTGTCGTCAATGGCAAGTTCGGCAACAACCCGAACAGTTGACATTCTTTATTTTCTGTCGTCAATGGCAAGTTCGGCAACAACCCGAACAATTGACATTCTTTATTTTCTGTCGTCAATGGCAAGTTCGGCAACAACCCGAACAGTTGACATTCTTTTTATTTTTTGTCGTCAATGGCAAGTTCGGCAACAACCCGAACAGTTGACATTCTTTTCATTCTTTGTTGTCGGTGGCAGTTCGGCAACAACCCGAACAACTGACACTTATCCCCAGTGTGGTCATTTTTATCGTCTTTGCATTCATGTTTACATTACAAGCATTCATCACATTTGCATACATGCATTCATAGCATTTATAATTCAGAAAAATATTTAGTCAAAAAATGGCGTACTCTATATTTAAGTCTCTTCGGCCCGTCCATTTCAAATCACACTTTCAATCTCCGGGACGAAGAAAATTAAATAGGGGCATCTGTCATACCCCATTTTTTGACTTATGTTTTTATTTTGTTTTATCTTTTATCATTTCATTACTTATTATTACTTTTTATCATTTCATTCTTGTCATATTATTTTATTTGCATTTTATCATTATTAGCATTACTATTACTATTATTATCATTATTATTATTAATATTAATATTATTCTATTTTTCATTAATAATATCATTATTATCTATTATTATTATTAAGGTTTTACTAATTAATAATATTAAGTTTTTTCATCCTTTTTATTATTATCACCATTTTCATTCTCATTGCATTTTATTTTATTTACATTTTTATTATTACCATTTTCATTATCATCATTATTATTATTCATTTTCCACCTTTTTATTTTAAAATACAAAAAATCAAAAAAAGGGGAGTTCGCAGTGCGAAATCACCTTCGCACTGCGACCTCTGCGAATTTTTCTGCAGATTTTTATTTATTGATTTATCCTTTTTGTTTTCAATTGCAATTGTTATTATTAGTATTATTATCTTTGTTATTGCTATTTGTGACTGATTTGGTGCAGCAAAGCAAGAATTAATGTGTGACATTAAAGGTAAAAGGAAAGAAGGATTTTCTTCCAACCTATCATGTGCTCAATCAAATTGGCTGCCCTTGGTCAGCTCTTGTCCCTCCAAATTGACCCATCATCCAACCTGAGCTTGCCAGCCAGCTACTTGATCCCTTTCCTTCCCTTTTTCTCCACCAAAACCAGTCAAACTCAAGTGGTTTTTGCTTGCAAAAAGCTGTTTGTGTTGCCCTGTTTTGAGCTGGATTTCTCCTCCCACACACCAGCCCACATGCTCATTTTGCTTCCCCCAATCTCCCTGTACATGGCAGTACATGTTTTCATTGCTTGACCTTCCAAGATTGCAAGGATTGATCCCAAGAATCACCCCTTTTGCAGCTGCCCTGTTTTTCAGTTTTTCTCATCATTACCTTCTAGAATCAGCTGCATTTGTGGCTGAGATCAGTCAAGATCTTGCCCCTTGGCACAAGGCAAAGCAACTTCTACCCATTAGCATTAAATGCAAAGTGTTCTAGCCTGAACTTAGCCCAAATCAGCTAGTGTTCTAGGATATGGTTCATCATTGCAAAGATTGCATTTTTTGCCTATAAAAGGAATGGCAAGGCATAGAGACCAACACATTGACACACATTGAAAAAACCAGAGTCACATACACAGCCAATACACACGAAATCCACACAAAAAAAACCCATCACATTGCAGCATCAAAACCGTTCATCACAAACCAAAGCAAGTTAGAGTTTATTTTCCATAACCTCTAACCAATCAAGCAAGCCACTTCCAATCTTGCTCAAGCATTGCTAGGAGTTCTGTAAGTCTCCTATAATCTTTCTCTTTCATTTTGTTTGCTGTTTGCATCTCTTGCTTTGTTCAATTTCATTTTGTGCACAAAAAACCCCTTTTGAAACTCAGAAGGGATCTCAAAGGGGCCAAGCCTTAAAACTGAGTTTCTACCCTCCTTTTTCTTCAATTTTGCAAAGCTTTTTAACCCCCTTTAGGTTCTGAAGCTTGCTTAGAAGCAGTTTCTGAACTTTTGTTCAGAAACAGCTTCTGAATTCAAAATTTCGCATACTTCGCAGAGCAAAGTATTTTTCGCACTGCGAACATATCAGAACCTGACTTCGCAGAGCCAAGTTCTGGTTGCTCTGCGAAGTATGTGAAACTCAGAACATGAATCAGGCATTCAAATGTCAAATGTTGGGATTCCAGCCCTTGATTCATAACCTAAAGAGGTTTAAAACCATTTTTTTCCAAACCCAATTCATAATCATGCACAACTTTGAAAATTTCACAAGTTCGTGCGATAAATTTTGAGTAACTTGTGAAACAAGTTATGTTCTTCAATTTTCAAAACCAAGTTTGAGCAATAAGCTAAAGTTCGTCTATTTCAAAACAAACTTGAACAACCATGTTGTTCATGATTTTCAACCCAAACGCGAACTTAAGCCGAGCTTGCTCATCCTTTTTAAACCAAACGAAAATGAGCCGAATTTGTGGACTTTCCAATTTTGTGCATGTCTTATGATTTTGTTTATCATTCAAACTTGAACTACGCTTGTTCTTGAGTTTCGATAGCTTAAGTAACGAGCAATGTTCATGATTTTAATAAACTCGAACAACAAACTTGTTCGTGATCCCCTTCTTTTTACTTTTCCTTTTAAGGCATTTTTTGGTTCCCTTTGAGATTCCTTAGGATCCTGACAAAACCAAACTTGAATGAAACGGGAATGGTTTGACGTATGTCTCCCCAAACCTCGGTTGCACGAATGCGTGACGTATGTCTCGTCGCTCGGGCAATCGTCATTCCACCCTTGACGCGTCTAGCACGCTCAACCTTCCCTTGGCCCCCTTGTGGCCATTTTTACCCTTTTCTTGGCCCTCGTGGTCAATCCGAACCTTTCGCGCCCTTGCACGTTTATTTTCAACCATTTACGCCTTGCGCGAATTTATCGCCTCCGCGCGTTTGTCGTTTATTTTCAAACCGTTTTACGCCCCCGTGCGTCTGTCTTTTTATTTTTAAAACATTTACGCCTTGCGCGAGTTTATCGCCTTAGCGTCCGTCTTTCACCATTTAAAACTTTGTACGCTTTCGTGCGTTTTAAAAACCTTTGTTCAAGTCCGAGTGCAAATCTTTTTATCAAATCATTTACTTTTATGCATTGTCGTCAATGGCCAGTTCGGCAACAACCCGAACAGTTGACATTTACTTTCATTACTTTCTTTTTTTCCTTCTCCAAACTTTTTTTCGCTCGGACGCGATCAAATCTTTTTTAACTAAAACGAACCAACGCACAAATGTTTTCTACCCAAAGAACTACGTACGCTTTGAATTCTCCGACTACCGGGAGATACGTAGGATCAAGATCGACATCTTGTCAAGCCCATTAATAAAAACTTTCTTTTTTCCCCTTCATTTGTTTTTATCTCTTTCTTCACTTCACATTATGTTTTCTTATATATTTTCTTTTTATATGTTTAAACACGCAAGTAAAACATCGAAACATTTTAAAGCCTAAGCCGACTAAGAGGTTCCCGTTGAGTACAACGGATGTGAGGGGTGCTAATACCTTCCCCTCGCATAATCGACTTTTGAACCTAAAATCTTTTTCAAGGTAATTTCGAACTTTTTTCCTTTTTTCCCCGAAAAATTAAAAGTTCAGTCGTGGTTTAACATTTAGTGATTCAAAGCTTCCCAATAGCTTGACATCCGAAATTCGACGCGACACACAGCACTCAGGTACTCCCCCTGAACATAAACAGCTTCTCAGGAAGCACACAAACTCAGGAACACTCCCCCTGAACAAGCAAATCAGCAATCACCAATCACACATACTCCTCCCGCTTTTTAGCCAAACAAGTTTGACAAAGCACCAGCAAAACATCAGGAGAAGAAACACAACTCAGAACACACATAACACAGCACAACAGCACAATTAACAGCATCAACATTAGAAGCACAAAACTCAGCACACCACAGACAGCATACCAGAAATACACAGAGAAAACCAGAACACCAGTCACCAACTAGCCAGTCTTCAGACTCAGCATCAGAAATTGCTTAGTCTTCATTAGACACAATCATCAGATGCTGCTCAATTGATATGTGCCTCAGGCACATTCAGAACCTTCTTCCCAGCTATCTTCTTCTCAAAATCAGCAACTCTTTTCTGAACACAGGACATAACATCTTCAGACTCACAAGAAACAAGTGCCTTTTGAATAGGAATAGGAACTAACACTTTGCTCCTGATTTTAGATGAACCAGCACCAGAACTCATCTGTGCTACAGGAATGGGCTTGATGTCATCAGCAACAGCCTTTCCTTTTCCTTTGTTCAGCCTCTGAGCAACACCAGCACACTTTGGTCTCCATTCTTTCTTGATTTTGCTTTTATTCACAGCTGGTTCAGTTTTTCTATGTTGAAAATGCTTGGGATAACCATGCAACTTGTAACAAAAAGGTTTAATGTGCCCCTTTTTACCACAATGATGACAAACCCAAGGATGAGACACTTTCTTGTTTTTAGAATCCTGAGGTTTGTTCTTAGGTTTTCTCATCAGTGGAACATGAGAATCAGCAGCAGGTATGCACCTCTTAGCAGGATTTTTCTTTTTGATGTTCAGGTTCTGATCAACAAATCCAATGACATTTGGTTTTCCTTGATTCTGATTCTCCAGAATCTCTTCCAGCACATCAGTAGCAGAGTTCAACATTCTAACTTGCTTTTTCATCTGATCAAGTTGAGAATTCAGTTGAATTACCTCACTATTGAGAACAGAAATTTTCTCTAAGTGTTCACTTCTCTCAATCTGAAGTTGAGTGTCAATTTTCTTCTGTTCTTCCAGCTGCTTACACACTTCTGCAAATTGAACATGCCACTTCTTGCAAAAAATAGCAAGATCTTTATAAGACAATTCTCCATGTGACTTCTTAACATCAGTATTGGTAACAAGGCCAATGCTTTTTACTTTCTTTTCCATTCTGCCAGAAAATAACTCCCTGGAGCTCACCCAAAAACAAGCAGGGTGTGTGCTCTGATGCCAATTGAAATTCCTGGCAATTAACTGGTTCTGCACAAAAAACAGAGTATGAGAAATTAAGTTCAGGAGCAGAAAAATAAAATGCAGAAAGATAAAAACACAAAGAGTTTGTTAACCCAGTTCGGTGCAAACTTCACCTACTCTGGGGGATACCAATCCAGGAAGGAAATCTACTAAAGGAATCAACTCAAAGACTCAGACACAGACCCCCCTGTTCCCAGCCTTATCAATCAATCTCCACTTAGTCTAGATTTCTACTCAGGAACCCACCTAAGTATTAGAACACTACTAGCTTCCTAATTACTCAATCACAACCCAGTGATCAGTAACACACAAACAAACAACTCAAAACAATGAAGACATTCTTCAAAACAAAGACATCATTCGTACTTAAAAGTTTTGAATGATTTACAACTCAAACAATCTAAACCAACTCAGATGAGTGGTGTACAATATAAAGCCTAAGCTTACACAGACTCTTAATTCTAATATCTGAATTTTGACTCAATTAAAAATCCACAATTTGCAGCAGCACGTCTTCCTTTATATAGGCTTCAGCAGCTTCTCATAATTCTGAACACAATCTTCAATTTATATAGTTCTGAAATACTATGAGGCTCAAAAAGGAAACATATAATTCTGAAACAAATCAAGCAAAGATCCTTTTGAAATATATTCATTCATAAACCACGAAGCAAATCTTCATAAGATCTTCACCAAAAAATATTCAGCCTTCTGGAAACTTTAGCATGAATAAAACTTCAGAAAATCTCCAAGAGATACCCACAGAATTAATCCAAAAGAATGCAGAAAATCAGCTTCTGGAAACAGCTTCTGAAGTTCAGCTTCTGAAGGTCAACGCTGGTCAACGTCTGAAGCTCAGCTTCTGAAGGTTAACGCTGGTCAACGTCTGAACAGTGCATCTGAAGTACTGTTCAGCGTCTGAAGTCACATTCTGCGTCTGAAGCACTGTTTCAGAGTCTGAAGGCCCATTCAGAGTGTGAAGGTCCATTTCAGCTTCTGAAGGCCCAGAAATGCAATTTTCAGCTTTTGAACCTCTTTAAAACTAGTTCCTTGCTTCTGAAGACATCATATAACTTCTGGAAACGCATGTTTGCACATTTTGATTTGATTTTACCAAACAATGAAGCCAACACTTCAAATAACCAACACTCAGATTGCCTTACCCTTGTCACGCCTCACTAGGAAGTATGTGCCCTTTATTTGGGACGAAGAATGCGAAGAGAGCTTCAGAATCTTAAAAAGGAAATTAACTAAAGCACCAGTGTTGGCAATACCAGATCCTGACAGGAGATACACCGTTTTCTGCGATGCATCCTCTAAAGGACTGGGTAGTGTACTTATGCAAGGAGAGAATGTGATAGCTTATGCGTCTAGACAGCTCAAGACTCATGAAGAGAATTACCCCACCCATGATCTTGAGTTAGCAGTTATAGTCTTTGCATTGAAAGTGTGGAGGCATCATTTGTATGGTGCACAATTTGACTTATTCAGTGACCACAAAAGTTTGAAGTATTTGTTTGATCAACGGGAACTAAATATGAGTCAGAGAAGGTGGATGGAATACCTGAAAGATTTTGATTTTGATTTGAAATACCACCCAGGAAAGGCAAATGTGGTAGCAGATGCTTTAAGTCGAAAGGCCTTAGTTAAGGCGGAAGTGATGATGCATGTGTGTGGTCTATATGAGAAGTTCAAGAATCTTAATATCCATGTCACCAAGTTGGAAGGTGGCATCCTGTTGAACAAATTAGAGATTTCGTGCGACCTACGGTCTAGGATTGCACAAGCTCAGAGTATGGATATGGACCTTCAAAGAAGAGTTGGTCATCAGAGTTTTCTTTGGCACCAGATGACACACTACTGTTTGAAGGAAGAATTTATGTTCCGAATAATGCAGAATTGAAAAGGTTGATTAGAGGAGGCGCACAAGAGCAGTTTTAGCATTCATCCGGGTACCACCAAGATGTATCAAGATTTGAAGAGAGATTATTGGTGGCCTGGTATGAAGACGGACATTGCAGAATTTGTATCACGATGTATTGTGTGCCAGCAAGTAAAGATTGAACATCAAAGGCCTGCAGGGATGTTAGTACCCTTGGAAATTCGTCAAAGGAAATGGGAAGAGATAACTATGGACTTTGTGAGTGGATTACCTCGAACTCAGCGAGGACATGACTCTATTTGGGTAATAGTAGACCGGTTAACCAAGTCTGCTCATTTCTTGCCAGTTAAGACTACTTACCAAGCCTCTCAATATGCTGAATTGTTTATCTCAGAGATTGTAAAACTCCATGGTGTTCCTGTTAGTATTGTATCTGATAGAGATCCGATCTTCACATCCCACTTTTGGAAAGCTTTTCAAAGAGCTTTAGGAACGAGATTAAAGATGAGCACGTCCCATCATCCTCAAACAGACGGTCAATCCAAGAGAACCATTCAAACGTTAGAGGATATGCTACGTGCGTGCATCCTAGAAGATGGAGGAAGTTGGAATGAACACCTACCTTTGATTGAATTTTCTTACAACAACAGTTACCATTCCAGTATCGGAATGGCACCTTATGAAGCATTGTATGGTAGGAAATGCAAGACACCACTTTGTTGGGCTGAGGTTGGAGATAAAAACCTTTTGGGACCCAAGATAATTCAGGAGACTACCCTAAAGATTAAATCCATTCAAGATAAAATGAGAACAACCCAGAGTCGCCAGAAAAGTTATGCAGATAAGAGGCGAAGGCCTTTGGAATTTGAAGAGGGAGATCATGTATTCCTTAAAGTTACACCTAAGTTGGGCTTAAGAGGAGCATTTAGAACAAAGAAACTTTGTCCAAGGTATATTGGGCCGTTTCAGATACTCAAGCATGTCGGTCCAGTAGCTTATCAGTTAGCTCTGCCACCGGCCATGTCAGGTTTGCATGATGTCTTCCATGTCTCTCAATTGAGGAAATTTATTCCCGATCCTTTTCAACCAGTAGAGTTGGACACTATTGACTTGAGATCGGATTTAACATTCCAACCAGAACCAGAGCAAATTGTTGAACGAGACGTTAAGACCTTGAGGAACAAAGAAATCCCAATTGTCAAGGTTATATGGAAAGGCTCCCCTGACGGTGAAGCTACGTGGGAGCTAGAGTCAGAGATGCAGAAGAACTATCCACATCTATTTTCAGGTAAATTCTAAATTTCGAGGACAAAATTTCTTTAAGGGGGGTAAAGTGTAACATCCCGCTTAGACGTAACTTTAATCAGTATTAGAAGCGTTTTAAGTAAGCAAGGGCGTAAGCGTAATTTCACACTTAAGGGCTTAGATAAGAATGGCAAGGCAAGATTATTTTCATTTCAACCTCTCCATTCTCTCTCTAAGATCAGATTTTCTCTCTCTCTCTCTCTCTCTCTCTCTCTCTCTCTCTCAAGATTTCGACCCCCACCCTTTTAAGCTCTAATTCATCAACTTTCTCCCTAAACCAATTGGGTTATAAGCAAGCAAGACTTTTGGGAACTAGAGGCAAGAGAAAGCTAAGAAAGAATCAAGTGAAGTGTAAGATTGAAGCTATGGTTTTGAAGTTAAAAGTTTATCAAAGCACCAATCAAGTTTTAAGGTGAGCTCCACAGGGTTTTAGAACCCACCATGAGTGAGGATTATAAACTGAATTTATAAGTTATTAGGAAAAATGTTAGTTTTTTTTCCCTATTTTGATTCTATGCTTGATCCTGTTTAATCCTTGAGTACAATACGTTTTAGAGTTTAAAAATGAGTCCCTGACATGCTTTCAAAGATCATTGGGCAGTGGGTATCAAGTTTTAAAATTAAAACATGTTTTTTCAGAAATTCTGTGTTCTGCTAAAGTCGCAGAGCGACGCTCAAGGTCGCAAAGCGAAGTAGCAGAGTTTTGCTACTGCCTAGCCATCGCTTAGCCATCTCCTAGACCTCGCCCTGCGAAGCTTCAGACTCAGGATTACCAGGTTCTGAAGGTTCAGACTCTGAAGTTTAGAGTCTGAAGGTTCAGACGCAGGATTTCGCAGAGCGAAGTCTGGGGGTCGTAGAGCAAAGTTGCCCAGAATGACATTTTATTTTCAAACAACCGTACCATGCTAATGATCTTTGATATGCTTTGGGGTAAAGATACTTATAAACTTTCAAGGATTAATATAGGATGATGATAGGTATCTTATAGAGAGATGGGTATTTTTAACCCAAAAGTTATTAGTAGTTAAGGGATTAGTTTTCAGGTTTCCCTTAACTAAGCGGATTATTATGCACTCAATTAAGTGTGTGTAACCACAAGAAATGATTCAATATCCAAAGTTCAGAACCTTTTATTATAGGTTAAGCATTCAAGAATAATTACTTGAAGAATAAGACCAAGTTAATAAAATGACTAGATGTGTCTCCTGTCTTCTCGTTAGTTAGAATACAGGGGGTTCTAGATTAAGCTGGAATGGTGAAGTTACCGTCCGTGAGGGCAGCTACACATCAAAGTCAAGAAAGATAATGTGTCTCCTGTCTTCTCGTTAGTTAGAATACAGGGGGTTCCAGATTAAGCTGGAATGGTGAAGTTACCGTCCGCGAGGGCAGCCACACAAAAGCAAGAGGAGTCCGGTGTTAGCCTGATATGATACGAATTTCACCGGTATGATGGGAGATGTACTTCGGGGTTACTCCATCCGGATGCACTCCGTAAAATGAACCAAGATAATGTATTGTTTGTTCAACGCTAACTTCTAACTTTATGATATGAAAAAGATGAATATGTGTATACATTATACCAAGAGATAAGACAAAGAAGTCACCAGTAAGTATGAGATTAAACATAAGAAAAGACATTTAGCGATCCTAGTTCTCCCTTGATCGCGAAATATGTAGAGAATGACGGCGATCATAGGTATTTCCCCAAGATTGCCAAAGTTAGTGCATGGCGACCCTAGGTTTCCCCGAGGTTGCCAACAGTAGGTTGGGCCGGAGCTCACTGAGACGTTATGTCTCATCCCTTTCCTTCTGGTGCAGGTTCACAAGAAGCACGACGCAAAGGTAAAGAGAAAGCTTTGGATTGATCGTGCTGATTTCCTTGTTTATGGATGTTTGTACACAGATGTTGTATTATGGTGTATATTACTAAGGATATTTTGTATCGAATTTCAGATTGTATTAATGACTCATGTATTGTATTATCTATAAGCAAACTTTCTGTATTGTATTTAATGTATCCAGTACGAAATTTTAATACTCGTATGAGATCCTAGGCAATCTCTATATGGGTGTTACAGAAAATGAAAACACTGATTATGACATAAATAAACTAAGAAAACACTTGATATAGTGATCTTATATCCTCTAAATCTAGTGTATTAAAGGATGATAGAAATTTAGGTGTTTATTGGTAAGTTGCAGATGGTTATTGGCCAAAGTTAGTTATGAAATGTAGCACAAAAAAAAAACACTTTTATGAAAAAAGTAGTGTTGGAAAAACACATGGTATTAAGTTTTAAGACGTATGATTCAAATGGTAAAAGACCGTAAATAAATTTGAATCGTTGGGGAGTGGATTCAAATCTATAATCATCCACCTCTCATTATTTAGTTTCAGTATGAGTTTGCTAAGCACTTTAGAATAAAAAAATAAATAAAGATGCCTAGATTGAGATTCTCTATCTTCCAATGTTTTACCTGTTATAATTATCTTTGTATCTATCTCTTAATCAATCATCCTCTCTCTTTAAAATTGTTGCATATGAAATTTGAATTATATTTTGTGCAAGATACCACTTATTTCTCGAATCAAGTAGGTTCATTTCGAGATGGAGACATTTCGAAAAATTCATAATAACTGCCAAAGCCTATTGAAGAATTCAACGAATTGGCATGCCTGGTGGGACATTAGTTTGAGATAGTTTATGTCAACTTTCTAGTTATCAGAAATGTATTAAAAAAAATATAGACATAACATGACTCCTTTCCAGATGAAGAAATGTTAACGATAATAACAATTTGAATGAAGATGAACAAGAAATAAATATTTCTCGGAATCTTCTCTTGATTTTCTTCCAAGTGTTTGAGCCTTTCATGCTGTTGCTGAAGCAAGTTCACCAGATTCGTCAGAAACTCGTTCGTTTCTGGCGGCGGAGGATTTGGTTGAGGAGGACGAGTCTCCTCCGCATGGAGAGGCGGTGGAAGCGGTGGAGTTTCTGTTGTTGTCGAAGGATGTGCGTTGATTGCATTGCCGAGGGTGGCGTTGTTCGCGTTTCCTCTTTGAACCACCGGTTCCAGGATTGGTGACGATCGATCTTGAAGAATCTGAAATGCATGACTTGATTACTGAGCGGCAGAAGATCGACTCGCGACGTTTCTCATGCGAGTTCCAGCCATAGCTTCGTGGGAGGAGTTGTAATTGTTAACCGTTGCGGTGGAGGTGTAACCGCAAACGGTTACGGCGGAGGATCGCGTAACAGAAAAAACGGCTACGGTGGAGGATCGTTGGACCGTGGCAGTTAGCGAACGATCCCCCTTCTTGCGTCAAATGATCTGTCCGGTAAAAAACTGATGAAGGCACCGATGGCATGCGGTGTTCCGGCACGGTGGCGGTGCAGTCTTCACGGCGGAGCGAAAGGTGTATGTAAGCACGTTAGCACTCTAACGCTCAAGTCAGTGTAGGAATGAGTGTGGGGAAATGAATTGTACTTTGAGGGTGATGTTGAGTCACCCTTATATAGGAGAAGGAGGCGCTAACGGCTTCTATAAAGTACGGCGCCTCATCAGGGAGTTGTTGGAGGCAATGTGTACGGTGCAGGAAGCGCGGGGCGTGCTTCAGTGTGTTGGTATGCACCGGAACTAGCCTGCTCACTCAGACTGTAATAATATATTGTTTCGAGGATTTTTGGTCCACGTGTCTTCATGGGATTGACACTCTAGTCAGTCCAGAACAGTTTGTATTTTAGAAAATCAACTTAAAAATAGTTACAAATCTCACAAATCTAAGTTATTTCAAGTCACCCCGTGTTTATCACTTTATGAGTTAAAACGACCACCCCAGTGTTTAACACAAGTCACTATACTAGTTATATGAAATGATAATGGTACATAGATCTCTTAATGTTGCATTCACTTAAATATTAACGACAAGTAACTTTATATTTGGCTCAAAAAAATAATTTTTATTTAAAACTTTATATCATTTTAAATTATATATATATAGATATATGTGTGTGGGAGCGCGCGTTATGGATTATAAGATTTTATTTTGTTATATGTTATAGAATTTTATGAATTAACCGTCTTTTAATATTGGCAACGTTATTCTTTTGCTTTTAAAATTTCAAATATTAGTACAATATAGATATATAGTCGTGGATGTGTATGTATATATATATATATATATATATATATATATATATATATATATATATATAAATGCTTTTAAAATAAGTTGCATTTTTTATTTTTTTGGTACAAGTTGTATTTTTTAAAAAACTCAGTATTTGGTTCAATGACTAACTAATTTAAAAGATTTAATTCAACCGTCCACCTATGGGGGTATTATTTAAAGTCAGAGCCAAACTCTCTATGATTAGTTCACTAAAATTTGTACCGGTGGATCAAACGACCACAAGAGCACTATTTAAAAATTAGGTATTCGACTCAATGACCGACTAACTCGTGGGTTCAACCCTACAATATGTGGGAGGACCATTTAAAATCAAAGCAAACGTATGTATGGATTAGGCCACCAAAATTGATACCGGAGGGAATCAAATTTGAGACTATAAGAAGCGTATACTTGAAACCATAATTTAAAATAAAGAAAATGCTAACCAGTGTCTTTATTACACTCTTTAACAACCTTCAATAAATTTTATATAAATCTATGTATTCAATCGTATTAAAAATTAAAGTATTTGATTTTCTCATTAAAAATTATCTTGATTTAGAATCATTAAAATAATGTGTATTATTAATGAATGAAGACAATGATGGGGATTTTCCTTGGGTGGTAAAGACAACAATGGTGGTTAGCTTCCCCCTCAATCCTCATAAGTGATACGTACATTTTTTGGTAGCTTGTGATTAAATAAATCAAAGTGAAGAAAACGACATATTCAATTCATCCACTTTATTGCCATTTTTGGAATATTAGTTTAATTAGTAATTATTGTTATTGATGATATGACTAAACAGAAACAGCCAAGTTGGGGAAGTCAATCGCCGACATATTTTGATCCCTTTTATATTTTATTAATATTTTTTTTGGTTTGTACTCAAATTTAATTTTTTTTTAGGGGACAGATTTAATTTATCATTAATTATTTTATAAATAACGGACATTTATATATAGCCAAATATCTGCGCCGTTGGTTAACAGTTTTTTTAGAAGCTAAACTTAAATAATATATATATATATATATAGACACTTAAAAATACATATCTATTTTTTTTTTTTTGACAAGTTAAAAATACATATCTTGTTAGTTTTTTTTTTTGACAAGTATATATTGTTAGTTGATATCGGTAAATTGGCAATTGAGCTTTAGGTGGAGAATATAAAATTGGAACTTTTATGTCAAAATAGTTTGTCCTTGGTTACTGCAATTTCTCTAAAATGGACATGTATTTTGAAACGGGGGGAGTATATAACAGATCACAATGAAAATAAGAATCTTCAACAATATAATCTCGGGGTACATCATAAAATCTCAAAGTATAAATATGTCAACTACATGATCAAATAGATCCATCAACATCAAATTCAACAGAAAATAAGACAACCCCAAAATCCTAGATCAGAACATCTAATCTAGACTATTCAAAACAAGAAAAACGAGTAGGCATCACGCTTTTCTCAGCATACTCACAAGCAAAGCTAGTCCTCAACCTGCACGTCTACACCACGAGAATGCAGGCGACAAAAGCCACTGGAGGGTAAGATATGCGCTCAACATAAAGGAATTATAAACGCATGTAAGTTCAGACAAAACATCATCTTCATATAAGTATACATCATATTAAGCCTAGTTATAATCATACAACATTCATAACGTATTTACAATCAATTGAGAGCCTGGTCACATCAATACTTTAAGACAAGATTCACAAAGCACATATAGCATATTCTCATCAACAATTAATCGCCAAATCAAATACATATCAATCACATCTCATCAACATCATCAGTTATCCAGTTACCAATTAGATGCACAAGTTCATGCCAAAACATTGCCACATACGACTCATCATGTTTATGCAGTGCGTCTAAAAGACTCTACATGCATGTGGTACTGATTTTGGATATCGGAGGTGTGTTACCGAGTGATCCCTCGTCTTTTCATAGTTGGATAATCAAAAGTATATTACTGATTAGTCCCCTCGTCTTTTCATACTCATCTTTTCATAGGGCTGACTCATGAATGCATGGACCCACATATAGACTCGATAATGCACACCAATCATACACCTCATTGTTATATAATTCACACCATCATACAACATATCATCACCAAATCAACACCAATTGCATTGTCAAATCAAATAAGGTCACACATCAACAAGTTAAACATTCAAGGCATCATATCATCGCATTCATCAATTCACCATCATCATTTATCATTCATCAACATATCATAATCATCATAATCACACATCTTCATTTAATCACATTCACACAGTTCACAATTCTTGCATAATAAGAACAAAGTTACATTCACCTATTACCAACTAATTTATTACCATCTCATTACACTCTTATCATGTTACATCATCATTCATAGTTCATTAATCAATTCACAAGCTCGTATACATTTCATAACTCAATTAAAGACAATTCATAAGTTCGTATCTAGACATTTTAATCTCTAAGGGTCCTTACCTCAAAGTCCAAGTTAATCACTCTTATACATCTTAATAATCAAGTTTAGGGGGTTTGAGACCCATTCACGTGCGTTGGATACCTCAAAAAGTTACAAAAATTGAGTTTCCCTACACAACAGGGTCGCACGGTCGTGCACATGGGCACACAGTCGTGCGACCTAAGTGCGAGACACACGCACGGTCCGTGCCACAGGGGTGCACGGTCGTGCGTGTCCGACAGGAGGGGAAATTCTGATTTTTCTGTTTTTCGCGTAAAACATCGTTTTCAACACCATTCTTCGATCCAATTCGCACTTAAACCGTCCCAAATCCTTAAACCAATATTATCATATCATTTACACCTCAGCTTAGCTTAATCAACTTAATCATACTCATTTCTATCATTAATTATCATAAGGCCAAATATCATTTTTAGTCCTTTAAGTTTGACAAGAATACCGGATCAGTCCTTTAAGGTTTTTAAGTTTCAAATAGGTTCTTTAAGTTGTTAATTTAATACACCTATTTGAAGTTTTTTAAGTTTTTAAGTTTCAAATAGGTCCTTAAAAGGATAACGGTGTAATAAATTAATAACTTAAAGGACGTATTTGAAACTTAAGAACTTAAAGGACTAATCCGGTATTTTTGTCAAACTTATAGGACTAAAAGAGGTATTTGGCCTTATCATAATTCAAACTTAACTCAATTAATCGTCTCAAAACTCATTTTAACACATTAACTCAACACCCAAACATAGCAATAACAACAATAACAACTCTTCTTCAAATCCAACACAATAACACTCATCCATTTCAATTAACACACACCAACTTAATCAATTCAACAACAATCTTCACCATTTTCACCAACTTATTCATAATTGCCAAGAACACAACAACAACAACAACAACAACTTCAATTATGACAATAGCAATATAATCTCACGAATTCAACATTTAACATGTACCCATAATTAAAATCAACAATTAACTCATAGTTTAACACCAATTATCATGTTCTTCACCAATTTCATCAAAACTCACAAATATACCAAATCATCATAATCAAACATAGAGTTTAACACAACAACATGATTTCATCAATTATTATATACCCAAAATAACACCAACAATTAGATCACGAAATTAACACATAATCAACATTAATTCATGCAATTAAAGATAATTAAAAACACTCACAACTACCCAATTGCTCATAAAACCTAAATGGTGAAAATAACCTTCCCTTTTACCTCTTAATCCACTCCAATAAGCTCTTCTAAGTAGAATTCCCTCTTTTCCCCCTTTGCCCTTGAGCTTCCTTCACTTTCTCTCCAAGTTCTGCCTTCCTTTAGCCTCCTTCTCTCTAGCCTCTTCTATTGTTATGACAAAATGATCTTAACCTAATTTCACTACAACACACACCATTCTATTTATATTGTGGGTTTGGGTCACTTACATTAATGGGCTTAGTCAATTCTCATTCACCAAAATAAAAACTACTCTTTTACTCCACTTAAACCCTCTAATTACTCACACACCTCTATTCTCTTAATTCTCAAATTCCTAATTTCTAACACTTCACAAAAATTCCATTTACCCGTAAATGACCAAAATACCCTTAATTTCTAAAAATACACTAACTCACCAATTCTTCCAATAAAATAAACAATTAACAAATATAACAATATCAAATAAATCTAATACTAAAAATCGGGGTGTTACAACTCTCCCCCACTTAAAGAATTTTCGTCCTCGAAAATTACCTGAAGGAAACAACTCCGGATACGACTCCTTCACCTTACCCTCCAACTCCCAAGTTATGCTCTCTCCTGTAGGACCTCCCCAAATCACCTTCACCAAAACAATCTCTTTTCCTCGCAACCGCTTAACCTCTCGCCCTTCAATATTCAAAGGCACGGTCTCAACAGTCAAGTTATCCCTTACTTCCAAATCATCCACTTGAATCACATGCGACGGGTCATACACATACTCCCGAAGTTGAGACACATGAAACACATTATGCAGATTCGACAACGACGGTGGTAACCCAATCCGATACGCTAAAGCTCCAACTCTCTCCACAATCTGATAAGGACCAACAAAACTTGGAGTCAACTTCTTAGACTTCAAAGCTCTCCCAACACCGGTAACTGGGTTAACTCTCAAAAACACATGATCGCCAACTTGGAATTCAATATTCTTCCTTCTCTTATCATGGTAACTCTTCTGTCTACTCTACGAAGCTTTCATCTTCTCCTGAATCATCTTAACCTTCTCTGTAGTTTGTTGAACTACTTCCGGTCCAAGCATAACACTCTCCCCTGACTCATACCAACACAACGGTGTTCTACATCTTCTTCCATACAATGCTTCAAAAGGTGTCATACCAATACTCAAATGAAAACTATGTTGTAAGTAAATTCAATCAACGGTAAACATTCACTTCAGCTTACTCCTTGTTCCAAAACACACGCCCTCAACAAATCTTCCAAAGACTGAATAGTCATCTCCGACTGTCCATCAGTTTGAGGATGATAAGCAGAACTAAATCTCAACTTCGTTCCCAAAGCTTCTTGAAAACTCTCCCAAAACTTCGAAGTAAACCTCAGATCTCTATCTGACACAATGCTAGATGGAATACCATGCAACTTAACAATCTGCTCAATGTAGATCTCCACCAACTTCACTAAAGACATACCGGTCTTGATAGAATAAAATGCGCTGACTTCGTCAACCTATCCACAATCACCCAAATCGAATCACTTCCCTTCACAGTCCTTGGTAACCCACTTACAAAATCCATAGAAATACTATCCCACTTCCATTCCGATACAAACAACGACTGCATCACTCCAGGCGGCTTCTGATGCTCAATCTTAGACTTCTGACAAATCAAACAAGCATACACAAACTCTGAAATATGCTTCTTCATTCCTGGCCACCAAAACAACTTCTTCAAATCCTGATACATCTTCGTCGCTCCGGGATGAATACTTAAACTACTTCGAATAACTTCTTCTGAAATTCTCTTCTTAAGCTCGGGTACATCCGGTACGTAAACTCGATCGCGAAACCTCATAATTCTTCTCTCATCCAATCTGAAGTCTCCTTCTCTACCTTGATTGATCAACACCAACCGATCTACAAGTTCCAAGTCCACCCTCTGACCTTCTTTGATTTCCTCCAGAATATTACTTGTCATCTTCAACATCCCCAAGTTCACACCATTCGGTGTCAACTTACACACCAAGCTTAAATCTCTGAACTGCTCAACCAACTCCAATTCCTTCACCATAAGTGTCGACATGTGTAAAGACTTTCTACTCAAAGCATATTCCACCACATTCGCCTTATCAGGATGATAACTTAAATCAAAATCATAATCCTTCAGAAATTCAATCCACCGCCTCTGCCTCATATTCAACTCATTTTGGTCAAACAGACACTTCAAACACTTGTGATCGCTGAACACTTCGAACTTCGAACCAAACAGATAATGCCTCCAAACCTTAAGCGCAAACACCACTGCCACCAATTCCAAATCATGGGTCAGATAATTACTTTCATGCACCTTCAACTGCCTTGAAGCATACGCCACAACTTGTCCATTTTGCATAAGCACTCCGCCTAATCCCATCTTAGATGCATCACAATGCACCCCAAAATATTCCTTCGCATTCGACAAAATCAAAACTGGCGCTGTTGTCAACCTCTTCTTCAGTTCTAGAAAACTCTCTTCACACTTAGCATCCCAAACAAACGCTTGTCTTTTACGAGTCAACTACGTCAACGGCAAAGCCAACTTAAAGAAACCTTCTATAAAGCTCCTGTAATAACCGGCTAAACCCAAAAAGCTTCTGATCTTGAAAACTGACTTAGGAGTCTCCCACTGCAACACTGCATCAACCTTAGACGGATCAACTGTTATACCACCTTTAGAAATAACATGGCCAAGAAAACTCACTTCATGCAACCAAAACTCACACTTCGACATCTTAGCATACAACTTCCTCTCTCTCAAGGTGTGCAACACAATCCTCAGATGCTCTGCATGCTCTACCTCCGACTTCAAATACACCAAAATATTGTCTATAAACACCACCACAAACTGATCCAAATAAGGATGGAAAATCCTATTCACGTATTCCATAAATACACCTGGCGCATTAGTCACACCAAACGACATCACATAATACTCATAGTGACCATAACTAGTTCGAAACGCAGTCTTTGGTACATCCTCCGACTTCACTCGTATATGGTGATATCCGGATCTTAAATCAATCTTGTTAAACACTTGCGCACCAACCAACTGATCTAAAAGATCATTTATCCTTGGAAGAGGATATTTGTTCTTAATGGTCACCTTATTCAACTGTCGATAATCCACACACAACCTCATGCTACCATCCTTCTTCTTAACCAACAACACTGGCGCTCCCCACGGCAAAACACTCGGCATGATGAACTTCTTCTCCGACAACTCTTCCAAATGCTTCTTCAACTCACCCAACTTTGATGCAGACATCTGATATGACGGCGCTGAAATAGGACTAGTTACAGGCACCACATCAATCGCAAACTCCACTTCTCTCTTAGGTGGTAAGTTGGTAATGTGGTCCGAAAAAACATCTGAAAACTCATTCACTACCGACAAATCACCAACTTCAGCCTTACCTTCAACCTTCAATGAAGTCAACATCACAAACAATTGAGCTTCCCCACCTAACGACGCTTCTACTTACCCCGCGGTCAAAAACTTTCCTTTGACACGCTCCTCCGGTTTAGAAAACGTTACACTCTTGGTCAAACAATTAATGTTAACACCAAAAGCTAACAACCAATTCATTCTAACATCCATGTGCTCTAAGGGTAAACATACTAAATCCAACTTAAAATCCGCATCACCAAAATTCACAGGACAACTCACACAAACCAAGGAAGTGGTCACCGAGCCATTGGCTATGGTATCAATGACCATCCCTCTCAACATAGGAGACATGACAAGATTCAATCTTTTAGCACAATCAAGAGAAATTAATGAATGTGTCGCATCAGTATCAATAATAGCAAGCAAATGAGTGTTGTTAATGAAACAAATACCTCTAATCAAGTTGTCCGGCTTCGTGCACTTGGTACTAATATGACCAGCTTCTCCACAATTGTAGCACACCACCTCCTTACTCTTGCACTCAAAAGCACAATGTCCAGCTTTTCCGCACTTGTAACAAGTCACCGTAGAGTTCTTGCAATCAGTTGTTCGATGTCTCGGTCCTCCACACTTAAAACATCTCAAGTCTCCCCCACTAGGAGTACTCCCACCAAAAGCTTTCTTCTTTCCCTTATCCGCTCCATAAGGTTTGCCACGATCATGACTCTTTCCCTTCTTATCGTTCACACTCTTGTAGTAGCTTGCTCTTGCTTTGCAATCTTCGTCATAAATCCTACACTTGTTCACCAACGACGGAAACACACGAATCTCATGTAGCCCAATGAACTGCTTAATCTTAGGACGTAGACCACTCTCAAACTTGACACACTTTGATGCTTCAGCTTCCATAACATTGTAATGCGGGCAAAAGCGAGAAAGTTCCTCAAACTTTGCCGCATAGTTAGCCACTGACATGTTCCCCTGCTTCAACTCAAGGAACTCAATCTCCTTATTACTCCTCACATCCGCCGGGAAATACTTGCTCAAAAACTCATCCTTAAAGGCCCCCCAAGAGATCTCAACTCCTCCCGCGACCATCCGCTGCCTAGTGTTCAACCACCAAAATTCCGCCTCTTTTGTAAGCATATGAGTAGCCAACCTCACTTTCTGATCGTCCGTCGTCACCATAGCTCGGAAAATCCGTTCAATCCCCTGCAACCATGTCTGAGCTCCTTCGGATCATATCTCCCATTGAACGTCGGTGGATGATTCCTCATGAATCGATCCAAGTGCAACTCGTCCGCTCCACCTTGCTGGTTCTGCTGAACGTGGGCTGCAACATTCGCTTGAGCCAATGCATGAGTCATCGCGGTCATCGCATCTGCAATCGCTGCATCGTTCCTTCCGGCCATCTCTCGCTACACAACAAGCACTACATAGTTAGAAAAGAAAAGTATCGACACTAATCCACATACATGTCGCATACAACAGGACAATAAGCCAAGTGTTAGCCCAGACTAGACCGACCTGCTTTGATACCAAATTATAACACCCTGAACCCTGTGACTAATATTTAAATAATAAATCATGCAATTATCAAACATCAATGTGTTACTATTCGCCAATCATCTCATACTTAATTCTCAAGATAAAAATTTCATCAAATATATAACAGATCATCAATTATTATATACCCAAAATAACACCAACAATTAGAGCACAAAATTAACACATAATCAACAATAATTCATAGAATTAAAGATAATTAAAAACACCCACAACTACCCAATTGCTCTTAAAACCTAAATTGTGAAAATAACCTCCCCTCTTACCTCTTAATCCACTTCAATAAGCTCTTCTAAGTAGAATTTCCTCTTTTCCCCCTTTGCCCTTGAGCTTCCTTCACTTTCTCTCCAAGTTCTTCCTTCTCTCTAGCCTCTTTTATTATTATGACAAAATGATCTTAACCTAATTTCACTACAACACTCATCATTCTATTTATATTGTGGGTTTGGGTCACTTACTCTAATGAACTTAGTCAATTTTCATTCACCAAAACAAACACTACTATTTTACTCCACTTAAACCCTCTAATTACTCACACACCTCTATTCTCTTAATTCTCAAATTCCTAATTTCTAACACTTCACAAAAATACCCTTTACCCGTAAATGACCAAAATACCCTTAATTTCTAAAAATCCACTAACTCACCAATTCTCCCAATAAAATAAACAATTAACAAATATAATAATATCAAATAAATCTAATACTAAAAATCGGGGTGTTACAGGGAAAACCTCTCAACCAAGGAAATGTTAGTTGATTGCATGAACAACCAAGCGAGATGAGCTGATTCTTTTTCAAGGTCACTAGCACAGTATATGGGTCGCAAATGCCCCATACTGAGTCAAAACATAGTGAGACTGAACAATGATGTACAAAACCCGCATATCATATTTGTAGCGCCACTAACCGCAAATAAAGATAAGGGGAGATGCATGATCATCGTGGAGTTGCGTTCAAAAAATGTCGCAGATCAGCCATGAAGAAGGAAACCAGAGTTGAATGTGGGCCACAACGATCCATAAGCAAGGAAGATTCACCCATTATCCAGGAAATTAGCCGAGCAGAAGCTCATAACTGTAAGCCTCTTTTTTTTTTTTTTAAACCAAAGTGTAAGCAATGTTGTTTGGCTAATATGCATAATTTTTGACAAATTGTATTTGCGGTTTTGGACAAATTGTTTGAAGGTATATTTTCGGACGATACAAATATAATATTTTTCTTTTTTATTTTTGGGCGAAACTAATATTATTTTTAGATGTGTATGTATATTCAAACTCAGGTTGGAAGATGAAAAAGTTTTTCTCAAAATTATGGGTGAATGTTTCATTTATTCTATCTTTCTAGATCAAATGAAAAATGAACAAAAAAAAAAAGATGGCAAATATCGAGGATATATGATAGTTTTGATAAAACTGACATTATTTTAAAAAAAAAAACTGACATTATTTTGTACGAACCATTCTCATTTCTCTGAAATAATTATTATGGGCAAGATTACTATCCATGTCCCTAGTCCATCCAAATTGCTTCCAAGGAGAGTGATAGTTTTTCTTTTTGCCTAGTTCATGTTCATAGCATCTAAAAGAATAATGTGGACTTTTTTTTTTTTGTGTTTGGCAGTTTTGTTAAAACTTAAAAATATTTAAGGGTTAAATATATTTTTAGTCTCTTTAAATATATCAATTTTTATTTTTAATCCACCTTAAAAAATTACTTTGAACTTTAGTCTCTTTAAAATTTTTACTACCGGTTATAGTACCTTTATTTTTACAAAAGTTCACGTTACATGTTTTAATTGACTTTTTTTTATGACGTGTTATTGTATATATCCTAAAATATCATTAACTTAATAATTTAACTATTTAATATTTAATTCCCTTTCAAAAGAAATCTTTAATTTAAAATTATAGATAAGTTAATCAATATTAAATAGTTAAATTAAAAAACTATTGATATTTTAAAGTTTTATCAATGAAATTCCATCAAAAAATGTCACTTGAAACATGTGATATGAATAAGAATGATGTTTTGGGTTCGAACCTCGCTTCATAAGTTTGTATATATTATGTATTGTCCATACCAATTGAGTTAAGTTCACGGAGACTATAACAAAAGCTTTAGAGGGACAAAAGTTTACAGGAATTTTTCAGAAAGATTAAATAAAATTTTGTATATTTAAAGAGGTCAAAACCGTATTTAACCAAATATTTGATCATGAGTGACATGAAAGAAAAATTAAATCTATTTACCTCATGTTTCATGACAACGTTAATATTTGTTGTCAAAAACGTTAATATTTGTTATCATATTGTCTTTCATGAAAGTTTTTCATAACAACGTCAATAATATCTTTTATGAAAAATCAAATCTATATCTATGTACATAGTAGTTTTAATATTGCCATGTTCATAACAACGTCTAATTCCGAGACGAAATTATAGAAAGTCATGAAAGAAAAAATATATCTTTTTGAAAACTAATTATTTAGATGAAATGAGAGAAAAACTATGGAGTGGGACATTACAATATAATTATGGGTTAGAAAATGATTCAAACATCCATCTCCAATGCATGAGAAAGAATTGAAGCATTTTATATGTAAAATGAGATTGGATATATGTAAAAAAAATGATTTCACTAAAAATACATATAAATTAATATGAGAAAGAATAGGAGTATTTTATATGTGAAAACGAGATTGGATATATGTAAAAAAATGATTTCACTAAAAATACATAAGAATTAAATCCTAAAATATATATATTTATAAAATTTCAATATTAAAAATTTCAATTATACTTTTTTATGACATAAATTTGGAGCGAGGAGATGATTCTCTAGTTTAAGGTAGGGAAGCCATTAAGATTCAAAAAACACTCACAAATATATTTACAATTAAATCTCTCTTGAGGGCACTATTGAGTCTCGAACTCAAAACCTCACATTTACCGAAACGTTTGTATGTAACTCTTTTCAAGGGCCCCGGTAGGGCTCGAATTAGGAACTTATGAATTCAATGTTTGTATTTTTACTACTAGATCAAACTCTTGGAGTCTAAAATTATGTTATCTAAAACTACAAATTCAAATATAGATATATATTGATCAAGTTACACTGATGTGATATTACACTAATATTACATTGTTCAATAACATTTTACTTGATATATATATATATAGTTTACAAATTTAACCATTGGATTGTAAATTTATATCATATAGATCATCTGTGTAAATTTTTACGTAAATCTAACATCAATTGATATGTTATTGAGACCCACCAAGATTAAGAGTTTATAAGCTTTTACTGAACATCATTAATTTTGATACATCTCGCTAACATATCAAATGATTTTAAATTTATGTAAAAAATTCTATAGATCATAATTTAAATGATATAAACTTACAATTCAATGATCAAATTGCAATATATGTATAGAGTAAAGCAATATTAAACAATGGAACATTGGTATAACATTACATCGGTAAAATTTGATATATATATATATATATATATATATATATATATATATATATATATATAATCTGTTAATTTACACTCACCTAAAAACACTAAGGAGTAAATTAACAAGCTACATCCACCTAAAATCATTAAGGAGTAAGTTAGCAACCTACACCCACTTCATTATTTACACTCATTTTTATAAATTTTATCAAATTGTTTACACCCACCTTACTAATTTACACCCACTTTCGTCATTCCAAATATTATTTCCTTAAGGCTTAAATATGCAAATAGTCCCTGCAAATAGGGTTCGTTTTGCTTTTGGTCCTTGGTAATTTTTTTTTAAAAACACCCTTGCAAAATTTTATGTCTTTTAAAAAAGTCCCTGATCCCACTTAACAGCGGATTTGGCATGGTTTTGGCCACGTGACAGTTGCTGACTGTACAACTTTTGACACGTGGTGATGACGTGGCATGCCACATAATTAAAAACTTTTAAAAAATTGAAAATAAAAAACAATTTAAAAATTCTTAAAATTATTTTCAAAATTAAAATTAGAAATAAAAAATCAGGAAAATATATTTAAAAATTTAAAAAGCTAAAACAAATTCCAAAAAATTTAAGATTATTTAATTTTCAAAAATTAAAATTATATAATTTGAAAATTTTGGAAAAAAAATCTGAATTTAAATTTAAAAATCCTAAAAAATAAAAAAAAAGCAACTAAAAATCCTTAAAATTCTTTTTTGAAATTAAAAATCTGAAAATAATTTTCAAAATCATAAAATAAATTTCCAAAAAAATATGATTATATAATTTTAAAAAACTAAAATTCAATTTTTTTAAAATTATATAATCTGAAATTTCGAAAAAAAATCTGAAAATTTTTTTTGAAAAAAAAAATCTGAATAAATTATCTAAAATTGAAATTAAAAATTTTGAAAAAAAATCTGAAAGTTATATATCCAAAAATTTCCGAAAATTATAATTTTTCAGATTATATAATTTTTTTAAAAATTAATTTTCATATTTTAATTTTCAAATATTTATATTCATATTTTAAAAAATTATATAATTTTCGATTTTTTTTCATATTTCAAAAATTTAGTTTTTTTTCAAAACTATATAATCGGAAAATTTTTGGAACTTTTTTTTATGATTTTTTTATTTTAAATTTTATTTTCATATTTTTTAATTTTTAAAAATAAATTTTCATAATTTTATTTTTTTTTTAAAAATAATATTATGCAGCATGCCACGTGGCAAAAGTTGACAGTCAGCAACTGCCACGTGAGCGAAACCATGTCATCTCACCTCAAAAGTGGGTTCAGGGACTTTTTCAAAAGACAATTTTGCAAGGGTGTTTTTAAGAATTTTTTTTTACCAAGGACCAAAAGCAAAACGAGCTCTATTTACAATGACTATTTGCATATTTAAGTCTTTCCTTAAAAGTTTGTCTCACATTACATGTTTTCGTCATTGGTTTTTCTTCTTCTTCTTTTTCTTTTAAAAAAACACAACTAATATCAGTGAGTATCAATGAAGCAAGTATATAAATAAGGAACCCAAGCCACGTGTAGCATAAAATCAACATGTAGCTGTAGACTCTAGTGGCACATTGTTAATTAATGGCTCACCAACAAAAAAAGCATAGCTTAAATATTATACAATTGTTTATTTGGAACATAAAAATGAGTGGAAATTAGTAGGATGGGTGTAGATAATGAAGTGGATGTAGATTGCTAACTTACTCCTTAATAATTTTTGGTAAATGTAGGTTGTTAATTTACTCCTTAATATTTTTAGACGAGTGTAAATTAGAAGCCTTATATATATATATATATATATATATATATATAACCTAGAGAAAACCATATTCTATTAAAAGGCTATAAGTACGTACTTGTCTAATTTCGGTATATTTAAAAGCCAAGTTGCTTGAAAGATACCCTGGAGGTCGGCAATGGCTTTCCCTTCTTAGCAAAATGATTAATTAAATATATGTACGATACGAGATTCAATCGAATCTTGCATAAGATTATTTTATTCTATAAATTTAACTTGTTATATAAGATAAAATATCGCTAGACCTTTATTCTTTTGACAAGAAATATAGCTAAGAACTTGTTTTTTTTTTTGACAAGATAGCTAAGAACTTTTTTTTTGAAGGAAGATAGCTAAGAACTTGTTAATTAATTAATTAATATTTAAAGGTAAACAGAAATATCTGAACGACATATTTTCCTATTAGCGGACAAACTTGCAACACTCTGGATATATTTCAAACATCAAATCATATATATGTTTTCTGTATTAGTTAATTAATAATCATATACTAAATGTCAATTGGGAAAGAACTTTGTAGCATTTTTCTGAAATAGCTTTGACTTATTACAGTTTTGGTTGCTCGATCAGGGTGGTTAACATCATTACCTTGGCTAGTGCTTATTAATACATATATAATATCTTGCCTTTTAAAAAAATATCATTACCCTAATCTTAATCTATCCTAAAATACATATTAGATATTTATTTTAATTAGTCATTTTCTTTCTATGAAGGGAAAGCCATTGCCGACCTCCAGGGTATCTTTCATGAAATTTGGCTTTTATATATGCAAACCGGAAGTCGCAAAAACCGGAAGTCTCACACTACAATAGATGATAGTTAAAAACAAAATTAATCCGCTTCGCTTTTAGCCACCAGTAAAATTGAAGCTTAATTTTGTCGAGAAATTGTTGTAACTATTCCTTTTTTTTTTACGAAAAGCCCAAGCATTTTTTTCACACCAAATCACTCACACACCTGATAACTTTGGGATTTTTTTAAAAAAATATTGATATACTTTCGGATTCAATTAATATTTTTTAGGGGAATTAATATGTTTTTGTTACTTAATTTGTTAGTGAAATCATTTTTTACATGTATATTCGATCTCATTTCACTATTTGCTAAAAAACAAAAAAGTTGCATTCTACCATATAGATATTTGTGAAGATTGACACAATAAAGTGGTATTATAAATCAAGGAGAATTAGTTAAAACTAGAGTGGTAAATTTGATAGTTCAACTCCTAACTTAGCGTATAAAATACTATCAATACTAATATTTTTATGTTGATAAAAAAATACACTAATATTTTTATTTTAAAAAAATATTGTAAGATTTTATTGTATACATACACTTGTAAAAAAAATTAAAAAATTGTCAATGTGTAACTATTATAATTAATCTCATATAGCTGTATGCATAAGAGTATACTAGAATGGATTTGTTTCCACATTCAAAACATATAATAATATATTGTCAGATTATGGTTAATAAGTACACTTCATCCATTCTGTCGAAAAAAAAGAGTACACTTCATCCATTTTTAAACTAATTATACAAAGTAATATGTATTATATCCTAATCTCCATTAGAAAAAAGTGTAAAATCCTAATCCACGTAATTTGGCATACAACACTCTAGAAGACGTTTCAATCTTAGGAGGGCATTAACCAAACTGCACAACAACGGGATTCTAGAATCTAGACCGGTCTAATAATAAGGGCAAAAGTCTTGTGTGGTTACAGACACAAATACAAAAAGGTAAAGGATAGAAGAAGAAATAATTAAATGTGTATTTCTAAAATAAGTAAATAATGTGTATTCATGTATAAGTAAATAATGTGTATTCATGTGTGTGTCTAAATAATTTGTATTTAAGATTGTAATTACTCAAGATTTCTGCTAATAACAAACATTCTTGGAGGGTTCACAAAAGATAATGCCCTTCATAAGGGTGAACACACCCCTGTATCATAAAAGCAAAGGATGAGACCTTCAATGCTCCAATAATCAATGAGTATATAACACCAATGAGATTCTAGTAGAACAAAAAAATTCACTATTAAAAACTCGCTATTTAGCGATTATGTAGTGATCAAATTATTTCAGTCTCCATAACAACTGGTCATTAAATTAGTTTCCACATGAGTTTGCTGTAGTGGTCGAATTATTTCAGTCTCCATAACAACCAGTCATTAAATACTTAGCGATTATGTAGTGATCGAATTATTTCAGTCTCCATAACAACCGATCATTAAATAAATCGTCATATGACCTTGTGATTGATTTAGAGCTGATGACTTTTTAAAATGTCGCGAATACATCAAAAGAAGAAAAAAACTGATTTAATGACATATTTGACATTTTCAATCTCTAAATTGAACTCTTAAACGAATACATTTTTTCTTAAAATATATTTTAGGACAAAACTATATAAGGTGAAGAATGGATGGAAAATTGATCCAATGGTTGGTAGAATTTTGACCGTAGGAAATACTTGTCCCTCTTAGACTCCATGAATATAAATTATTCCCTCCGTCCCAAATAAATGATTCATTTCACCTTTCAATGTAATAGTAATTACATTTTTTTAATTATACACTTTAATTAATATTAATTTCATCACTTCCAATTCAATAACTTCTATTTTGTATTTATGATAATGGTGAATAAACTACTTGACATAGATACTTAAAATCATTTTTCTCTATCTTTCACTTATACATTTTTCTTAATATGAGTGAAATGATCAAATGACTCAATTATTTTGAGACGGAGAGAGAGTAATTAGTTTTAAATCTGGGTTGAGTAAACTTTAATACTAGTAAATATCTCCATCATCACCCACGACTTGTCAATTCAATAGTTTTCATATCTAAGTTCTTGTCTGGTCCTTCAACATTATTAATTAAGTTGAATGAATTAATCTCCCACTTCCTCACCCCTCAATTAAAAGTTAATGTCACCTTTACTTGGTATTATTTGCTTTATACGATTTTATGCTCATTGCTTTCATTATCATAGCAAAGTACAAGGGTTCGTATAAGAGTAAAGGAAAAAGATTAAAGAAAGAAAATGAAAAACAATGGTACAGTACTATATTGCATGTGTATTACTAATAAGCTTAATTAAGCCCCAATAATTCATTGTGAATTCCATATATGCATGTGAGGACAAACACATGAATCAATCTTATCACAATAATTGAAAAGTGAAACTTCTTTGGTTCAAAAGCAGTTCACAATTTCACTTAGTTTTGGCTTTTTGAATAAAAATTTGACACACAACACAAGGGGCGTTGCGTTTTCTTGGGGGAAAAGAAGAGACTATTGCATGCTGACATATTTGCTACAAGCTTAACCGACCAAAAACAATGAATGGTATACAATCTCAAATGATTGACTGTCACTAATATCTCTTTCTGGCTTTATATAATTTGAAATGATGTCAATCAATTGTATATATGACCTCAAGGTAGTGAATATACACTTTGTTATGTGTAAATTTATGAAAATGTTAGAGTAGGACTGAAAATTGTTGAATCAAATTAGAGGTCTATGCATGGTATGGTTAGGTTAGAGTACTGTACTAGTGAACAAAACTATTACCTACAGCTAGGGGTGGGTATGGTTCGGTTCGAGATGAAAAACTGAACCGAACCGAACTGAACTGTTTGCTAAATTTAAAATAACTGAACCGAACTGTTTGCATTTCAAACTGAACCGAACTATTCTAAACCGAACCAAACTGTTCCGAACCGAACCGAACTGTTATTATTGGTATCGTTGAAAAAAAATGTATAAAAAACCAGACGAAATCGAATTTTAGAAGTTTTTAAAACTGAACCGAACTGTTTCGAATTGAACTAAATTGTTTTGAACCGAACTGTTTCAGTTCAGTTTCAGAATTGTTAGTAATGGTTCGGTTCAGGTCAGCAGTTCGGTTCGGTTTTTTAGTTTTTTTGCCCACCCCTGGCTACAACGAATGCATCATACATATGTTGTAGGGGGATCAAAACTATAAAAGTGGGATATACATCCAATTTAATTTTATTTGTGACCCCTTTATCTAATTTTTACCAATAGTGATTTGGTAAAATAATATATTGTTCGAAAATAAGTGACCTAGTTGACTGTTTCACACATCTTAATACACATATTTGACTTTTAATATCTTTAATTATGTATTATCCAATGTTCTTTGAACGGCACACTCATAAATAATGTGTGGTGTTATCCAATGTTCAATCTAATAGAGTTTTCTAAAGCACACATTATCTAGATGTGTCTTTCAAACGAATGTGCACGCATTGACATTTACGAAATATGACACATTTTAAATGTATCTTTAGGAAAAGAGATTTATGCAAAAGAAATGGTACCGAAGCCACCAAAGAATAGTACGTGGTTAGTGAAGAAGAGAGTAGGTTAGGGAGATGTTTAGAATAAAGAAAATGGAGAGGTGTGTATATTGGGCATAGTAGAGAAATTTAATAAAGAACATTGTTATTCGTGTCTTTATCTCTCTAGATGAAAGAAATTAAGAGACTAATAAATAGAGAGGATCATCCTTTCATGAAATCCATGAAAGTCGACATGTCTCATGCTAGAAAATGAGAAGTTTTGGATTCGAGGTCAACCTTTCATGAAATCCATGAAAGCCGACATGTCTCATGCTGGAAAATGAAAAGTTGTGGATTCGACAAAAAACACGGTATTGGTGCTATAAATTTGGGTCAAAGTATTTATACCACATAACGCGTTAATTTTCATTTCGCGCTAAGAAACATTTCGTTTTTATAAAATATATTTTAAAGATGAAGGAGTGTGCTTGACACAAAAAAAAAAAAAGACGAAGGAATGTGGTGTGGATGTCAAAAACTATAGGCTTGGCGCAGCTTCTTCCTAGTTTTGAATGATCATACAAGTAGAGTACTAGAGTGGCTAATACTCCCATCATTCCAAGACCACTTACAGTTATACATAAATTAATGAAGGTGAAAATAGAAATGCTAGTTGTGTCTATAGTAATAATAATCATATAAACATTTGTTAAAAGAATAGTAACGCTAGCTATGCTTATATCAACCGCAACAAAAAAGTAATGCTAGCTAGCTATGCCTAATTCTATAATAACTCATATCATATGAAAACGAAAATGAATAGATTTTGCACTTCTTGCCAAGTGTGGTTAAAACTAAAGTGGCAGCTAGCTAGCTAGTTCCTAATATGTAAAATGTTGGGGGTGAAAATAGTTATAAAGTGCCAAAGTAGAATTGCTGGAAAATTGAGTCAGTCAAATCTTGAATACTACTTCTACAAAACCAAAAAAACGGTATCATCATTAATACTGCCAGATCCAAATCTTTGTGTTTTTATGTGTGTCAGTTGTGGTAATTAAATTATCAGCTCAGGACATGGATGGTGTTTGCCTTATTGTCGGATATGTGGACAAATAACAGAGTCAAACCGATAAATGTTCAAAAGTTTCAAAGCTTCCAAGATTTCAGCAATTTATCTTCTCCCACTGTCTCTTAGTTAAGTGTCATTTTAAACTTTAATACACATAAATTAAGGAAATTATTAATGAAATTTTAGCAGGGGTTTGGACTTCCTCCGAATAGTCGAGGACGGGAATAGAAACATGGATTTTTTTTCCTAGACGAGAGTCATGTTGTCAACTCTCCTAACACCATGTTGTTTGCTAACGTTTAATCGCAATCAAATTTATATATTGTTGTGAATTCAATTAAAACTCACATCAATACTATGATGTGTGGAGAAAAATTAGTAGCAATCAATAACCAAATTGACCAAACAAACCACAAACAATAAAAATAAGATACAAGAGAGGGCAACTCTCCAATAAACTATCAGCGAGTTTTTGTTTAATTTTCATTGATTGTTTTTGTTTAATTAATATTGATTAAATCATTATCTCATCTATAAGACAATGGACAACTCTTAACTTCTATTCATTTGTGACAACGTTTGTCATATAAATATATCATTGTCAAGCATAGTTTATACATATTTGTTGGACCACGAGGGGTGTCTCATTAGGTTGGATTCTCACGTTGTTCTAAGAGCAACAATCAACTAAAATTGAAAATCATGTCTTCATCCAAAACTTAAGACATTCAGTTTATGGGTCCTCTCACTTATAGGTTGTTCATTACCTCATTTTTTGTCCAATATGAAACTTTAATAGACATTTGACACATCACATTAGCTCTTCCTCAAGTGTGAAGTTTGAGACTTTCCACGTCCTTGATCCAACAACATGAATTTCTCCTGCTCCCCTACCAAGTCAAACTGAGCTCTAATACCATTGTTGAGACGTGAGGGAGAACCTCATTGAGTTGGATCATTATATTGGTTAAAGTATAATCGCACAAGTGAGATTGATAGTATCAAATTTGATATCATATCTTCACCCAAAATATTAACGCATTAAATTTATGAGTTCTCTAATTTATATGTTACTAAACATCAACCCTTTCATTCAATATAAAACTTTAACTCACACGTGACGCATCACAATAAAATTATTATAAATTTTAATCAAAACTTGTGATGTTATGACATTGAAATTGAACGTGCTTCTAAGGGCTCCTTAGAGGGTAAAACAAGTACTCATGGTATATGGGGTATATCTTATAATGGAGGCATGTCTACATGGCGTTACGTCCTCCACAAAATATCAGAACCGTTTTTTTCGTTTTTCATGACATCACCGAATCATAACTTCCAAAAGTGTTGTTTTGTTCTTCCAAATCGTCTCTTAATCTAGTTCTCACCATTATTTTTTCTCCTTCTTAATCTGTCGGGAAAAAGTGATTTAAGGTCAATTTTGATCAGGAATCACATTTTTAAATAGATTTTTTTAGTTAAATAAGTGATTTTCAATTTTTCACGTATATTAGTTTTATCTCCATATTTTCTTGTGATTTATCAAAGATACTAACGGGACTCGAACTCATAACTTTAGATTCAAAGTTTGTTGTTTTATCACTAGACCAAACCCTTAAAGTTCACATCAGTGCTTTCTCAACTAAGCCATTATAAATTCGATTACAGAAAAAGTAATTGTGCTTACTCTAAAAAAAAAAAATTAATTGCATTTGACCGATGAAATAAAGTCAAAACAAGTTCCTTGCATCTACACACATTCTTTTTTTATCAAGTAGTTTAATGGTTAGAAATTCACTCCTTAAGATGATTAAGTGGAGAATCTTGGGCTCGAACCCCGACCCCTAAACTGAGGTATGCTCGTAGAGACAAAATGAATTAAATTTGAGAACTTAACCGTGTGTGCTACTGATGATGATAAAGGAACTACTTTATACTCTAAATAAAATCTTACCAGCACAACTGTTTACTCCAAAAATTACAATTACAAACCAAAACCACACGACTGTTTATAATAAGTGTCCAAAAATTACGATTACCAACCAAAACCATAAAAACAAATAAACGTTTGTAAAAGAGATATTATCCCCACACAAAACCATAAAAACATAAAATAAATGCTAGCATAAGAGATATCATCCCTACATGCTCCCCAAAAAGATTTCATCGGCGGCTAAATGAAAAATACAATTTGAAAGTTCGTGATGTATATAATATCCAATATTATTTGCTGACATAGACCAGCAAAATTACAAGAAATCGATAATAACAGTGCATTGATGTTTTACAAAATAATTGTAATTGTTTAATTTAACTTGCTAATTTATAATGATAACAGGACTATAAATTAAAAGACTTTCTAAACTTTTCATTTTAATTCTCGGTTTATTCATACTTTTAAAGAACACGGTTTTTCTTTTGACAAATAAAGAACACGGTTTATTTATACTTGATTTGTAGTAAAATATTAATTTTTAATGTGTCAAAATTGATATGCGTACGCACCAATTTTTTTAAAGAAACTCACTTAAGGAATGGCAAAAATGGTTTGAACTCTTTGCTATATCAAGGTTTTAACTCCTAAAATGAAGACATAACGTTTGTGTCGGTTTAAATCTAGCAGACACATGATTGCCATTCCTCGGAAGATAAATAAAAATACAAGCAAGCACAACCTCAGCAAACCGAGAAAACTGTCCAATGTCATAAAATTTTTACAACATATGACAACCATTAGAGCATAGCAATTTACGACCAGTCTCTTCCACCTGCCTTCTCAAAGCCAACACAGGCTGTTGAATGACATTGATATTCATCCATCTCTTATAAGATATATATATTTGGTCAGCCTATTTATCAAGTATAGCACGGCCAAGATTTGTAGCTAGAGCCAGCCTAATAGAACTCAGTGCTTGAGCGGGTAAGTTAGGCTCAGTGAAGTGCGGGCGCTGCCTCGCCAAAGATAACTCTTGAAGTTTGTTTAATAGAAGATTTGTCTCAGATACACTGAGAAGAGGACTTTCTTTCCAATTTAGCAACTTCAACTGTTCCCAAACAAAAAAGAAATGATGTAATATTTGATTATAAATACCAGCTTGCATTAAATGTGTTAAGTACATGGGTGACTAGTCACAAATAACATGCAAAAAATCAAATCATAACAGGATCTACAATGATGTGGTTGATATGTTCATCATCGTTTCTTACTTTCCTTATATTGTTTGATATGTCAGTTTCTAAGAGTAGATTTTCACGACTGTTATCCCTTTCAAACCTGAGTTTTGTTTCATGGATTCTGTGATCTTGTCGATTTAGTATACGCAAGAACATACCACTCCTTGGCTTAATCGGTGAAAAAAATATATATACATATCATATCATTCCGGTGTTTCAAGTTGGTATAAAAGCACAAGGTTCTCGTCCAGCATGGAAAATAAACCTCAAATTCATTGTTTGAAGTTGCTAATTCTGCCAGCATCAAAATATCTGTTCCAACTGTATCTGAGTCACAATAATCCATGCAATCCCATTTGTGCAGTTTCTGTAGGGTGAGTGAAGGCCAAGTACCAACTTGCTAGCATTGTAAGACCTTACTTTCACCCTTGCCTGATTCACTAGCATTGTAAGTCTCTGGTTGACCACAGTTTCTTTGCCCCTTCATCAGGTTCCTGTTCTGCCCTAACTTTGAAGATAATTTTGGGCGTTCTTCTGCCACAGATATTCCATAGGCTGAAACTGAAGAAAAGTTTATATTCCTAGTTTCTAATTTGGTTGGCTACGGAAGACACGGTCTCAGAGAAGAGCTGGTATTGGTGGTGGATGTGGTGGAGAATATCTCCACCACTCTTACTGTCTATGAGACCGACACAACTTAAGATCGTCGCTACTCCCTATATGGATTCCCTGATAAAATTGCCAATGTAGTTGGATCAACGGTTTCAACTGTTTAGCATAAGAATCAACCTTGAATGAACATACTCACATGTTTTCCATAACGTAAGGAATATCTTCAACTTAGATGCCAGCCCAGCCTCTTCCTCTTACTATGCCGTTGTCAACCATTCTAGTCATGCAACATAGCTTGTCTCTGCATACAGACACCTGTTGGATCTTGGGCTTCCCGTTGATGTGATAACTCTTAAAATAAATAAGAGTTATTTATTACAACTACACTTGAATTACCAAGTTTAAAAGTGTGTTTGCCATTAAAATATTGACTTAAGATGACTTGGGACTTTTTGAAATTGTGAAACTAATAAGCTGTGAATCATCACTGTTTTGGTGAGTGTAAGGAAATCTATCTAATTGTTTTTGGTCGATGAGGTGCTACTCTGCTAGCTCAGTGGTTGAAAAGCATAGCCTTGTAATCTCAAGGGACGAAGTTCAGGACCCCTCGGGGATTATTGTAAAATGTTCACTAATGTCACTTTAATTAATAATAATTTCACCCTTCTCCAATTTTTTTTAAAAAATAAAAATAAGAATCTAATTTTAATGTACAGCTTTAAATTTAATTAATAGTAAATTAACCCTTGATAAACCACTACATTAGAAACTATTACTCAACCCCAAAATACCAGAGACAGAACAATTTATACGCAAATGGCGAATGCAATCGTATTATCATATTAACCCATGATAAACCACTGCATTAGAAACTATTGCTCATCACAAAATACCAGAAACAGAACAATTTTATATGCAAATAACAAATGCATCAATCAGAAGACTTAAGAAATGAAGAAGAAATAATATTGGGAAGCTGCAGTGGCATTCTTAAAAGGAAAAGTAATATGGGAATATTTTTAATTGGCTCCACTCATTGCATACAAACAGAAACAACTATGAAAGAGATGTTAAGATGGTCCTGTTAAAACATGCACATATGATTACACCGAACATTATAGAAGAAAAGATACACAGAAATAAAATAAAAAATACTCACCGAGTCAAACAGAAGGGGCAGCCAAAAGCGCTGAGGGGTTGATGGATTTTTCATAAGCTGCAGAGTGAAAAAAAAAAAAAGAATTACATTTCAAAAGAGAAAACTGACTAACAACTGGATCGAAATACAGGAAAAAACTAGAACTTCATTAGTGGAATTCCTCTATTTCTGAGTCTGCATTAATGGAGTACAACATTAGAGTTGAAGGTATAAAGAAATATATGCGGGAAACAAAAGAATATTATTGCTGCATAGCATTCATATTCCATGATATTTGAGAGTACTATAAGCTGACTCCAAAGTTAAAAAATGAGATCCTCATGTTTTTAGCACATTGTTTTTTCTTTTTTGTTTTTTTGAAATGGCAAATTTTATTGAACAAACACTCTCATTAACAAACATTCTCATTAAGCCTACAACACATGCAGGCTAACAACCAACAACAGCAAGCACCAGCTCCCACCTAAATAAGAAACAACATACCAGCAGCCACAACTTTTGGTATATTATCTTTATTTTAGATTTTAATTTGATTTTTCTTATATATTTGAGAGTACTGACATGTGTTATGGAGAGAACATGTCAGTATACTTTATGAAATATGAGACAATTTGAAAGAAAATATATAAGAAAAATCAAATTAAAATCTAAAATAAAGATAATGTACCAAAAGTTGTGGCTGCTGGTATGTTGTTTCTTATTTAGGTGGGAGCTGGTGCTTGCTGTTGTTGGTTGTTAGCCTGCATGTGTTGTAGGCTTAATGAGAATGTTTGTTAATGAGAGTGTTTGTTTAATAAAATTTGCCATTTCAAAAAAACAAAAAAGAAAAAACAATGTGCTAAAAACATGAGGATCTACACGCTAATATAACTTTGTAAAATAAAAGACTATTTTTAAATTAAAAAATGAGCAAATTAAAACCTAAAATAAAAATAAGAGATCGAAAATATAATTTAGTCTTTAATATATTATATATTGAAAAAAAATATCACATGGCAAAAATTTAACGTGTCTTGCACTACTACTACACAAGTTTTTCCATTTGGTCCATTATCTTTTTACTTGTTTTCATGTAAACATAGTTTTCATTTCCAATAATTCTCTGTTTGTAATAAATTTCAAAGCTACATATAAAATATATGCGCTGCTAGTTTTTATTTTTTATACAAGGGTATTTTTGTTTTCTCTAATTTTTGTTGTTTTTTTGACTAATCGGTCAACTCTTTAACTTTCATAGGAACCCCAGGTGTCAAGCTTCACCACTTTTCTCACTACCATTTAATTTTGTTCAATTGGTAACTGTTGCCCCTATAATCTAATTTCTGTAAGCAAACTGTCTCGCACTTAAAGTGTGCCATAACCTTTCCTTCTGACACCTCGAAGCCGTAACTAAATCATATGACCTCTACTACCTTCAGCCATTTACTTCCACCCAGTCTTGTAAATCTCATTCCTTAGTGCGTAATCAAGACATCCTATATGTAATGCAACCCAAGACCCCTGCTCTACTACTACATCACAATCATGATCATCCGAGATTACATATATTGAATAAAATAATACCTCATCTCTCACAGATGGAGTCTTCAGAAAGTCAGTCAGACCAGCAATGGACACATGTTAAACTCTATTTTCCCAGCCATATTAATAATCAAGATGTCTCATTTTGAAACCATTCGTTCTAATATTTGGAGACATAATAATGTTCTTTCTATCTTTAGGGTATAACTTATAAGCAACATGTTACCTTTACTGATGATTTCTTACAATGCGCTTATATTTTCAATAAAACATTCCAAGCTATTCAATATCTTCCCAAAGTTTTGCTCAGCAGTTACAACTCAATTTGGAAAAACAACACGCATTTTGCACAGTGACAGTGCTAAAGAGTATTTTTCTGACTGTTTCAATTTGTTCATGACTATTGGCGGCGCCATTATACATCAATCTAGTTGTCCACCTACACTCCCAACAAAATTGTATAGCCAAAAGGAAAAAGACATATTGTTGGCATTGCTTATATTCTCTTACTGAATGTCAATGCACCTTTGAAGTTTTAGGATTATGTTGTTCATCTTGATGTATTTATATTTAATAAACTGAATGCCATCTTCTGTTTTGGACAATCCCTGTTATGCCTCTAGTGTCTTTGGTTGTACTTGTTTTGTTCATAATATATTATTTAGTTGAATTCAGCATAGAAGGATGCTAGTAAATAACATGACTATTTTGTACAATCAGCTTACTGTTTTATTGGGGACAACATAATCGTAGAAGTTTGCACATATAAATTATTACCAGTATGAGGGAGCCTACAGCTTGTCTAGCAGCATCAGTCGATTTTCCACTGTATACCATCTGAAGGGATTTTTTGAAATCTCTATACCTGAATGCAATAAAAGACAACTGTTAGAACTAAGAAAATTATAAGTAATTAGATGAGGATGTGAAAATAAGATAAAAGTGACAGCAAAGGATGTTCATACTTGTGTAAAAACTCAAGACCTCCAGCAGGCTTAGATTCAGATCCCAATAATTCAATTAAGCCTTCCCATTGCTGTAAAACAAATGGATTGTCGAAGTGAGAGATTGAAATCATTATTTTAAAAAAAAAAAAAATCATATCCACATATGAACTAATAGATAATAAAACTTCTGCACAAGTTTTTATTGTAGCAGTATGAGAAATACTTTGAAGCTTTCGTCGGAGATTGACTTTCCAATTGAGTCAAATAACTGTTGTGCAATCCTATCAAGACAGTTTGTATCTTGGGATTGTTGAAGCCAAAATACTCCAGCACCTTTACGACCATGCTTCCAGTGAAAGACTCCAGCAACCTATATATTAAACAAGCACATTCAATTCTATGGAACTACATTATTAAAAGATGGTCAAGATTTTAATCTCCAAGCTTTCTACCCATAGTATTTGCAATAGTTAACCTAATCAAGAATGTAAGTTACCTTCATGATATTTGAACTGATATGATCAAGCTCATATAAGCGGCATATCTCGATGTTCTGCATGAGTAGGAATGATTTGTCTGTCACTCACAAGCATATTAAAAGAGTACTAAGGATCATATGGATGTGATTTTTTAATTGAAAATGAAAAACAGTAAGACGAAACAGTTACCTTAAGCAACATGTTGTTGTGTTGAACAGATTGTCTGTACAATAAATTCTCTAGCAAGCCCATTCCTTGCTTCATGCACGATGTTAAATATATTGGAGCTATCTGCAGATATGCAAACATAAAACGACATGAGCACCAAATTAGATTACTTCTACAGAATATTGCTGTCATGCACATAGTTGATACAACAACTACATTCTTCAATAAAAAAGAAAAAAGAAAAAAAAACTTCATTTGGCCTTGACTGTTTAGGTTTCCTGGAATTTCTTAGTCATATGTATGAGACATCAGTTTCACCATTGCTCTTCAGTAAATTTCAACGTTCATCAAGAATGAGTACAGTTCATTGAAGATAATTTACCAATTCAAGATCAAATAAGCAGGATATTTTTGGTTTGAGTAACTTGCACTTACTTGCCAGGTCAATGCATGTGATGATAGAACTTGAGCATATGCAAGGCGATGAAGTTCCACCATACTGATTCCCCCCAAGTTATAACGCTCATCATGTAGAAGAAACTCTGCTTGCTCACTCCCTGCAGTTAACAATTCCACGGCGTGTGCAACCATCCTATTTTATTGACACGAGATGACACATACAAAAGTCACATTTTATTAAACCAAATTAATGAAGGGAGTTACTCAGATGATCTGTACTGATTATTTTAGTCAAAAAATAAAATTATAAGTCAATCAAAATTTTGAACATTTTCATTGTGAGCTTCTTGAGAGAAAATAATCTAATCCAAACATGAACATAGTAATAAATAAATAAAATTAATAAAAGAAAAACAGCTCACCAAGGACCGAATTCTCTGGAAATTTCTGCTAAAACAACCTAAGACATTTCAACATGATCACAGTCAATCAACTTTAAAACGGGAAAGGAAAAATTCATTGAAAAGAAAAAACAATGGAGCATGAATAATGAAGTTTCACTTTTACCTCCGTATTTTCTCCAAGAATTCCAATCAAAAGTCCAGTCAACCTATGGGTACCATTAGGTGGTTTCAATTGGATGCACTTCTGGGCCAAATTATACATGCTTTCTACTCCCTGAGTAGAAAAGGGGGCACCAAAATTATTTAGAGATTCAATTAATAAACAAAGATATACGAAGATTATTTAAAAACAACATATGTAAAAATCATTTAATAAAAGTTAATTGCACAAGTGGATTAAACTTACGATCATAAATGGCCTGATGTATAGAAAATGAGAAACATACAACTCAATCCAGTAACATGAAGCTGTACAGAGACTCTCAGTGTTACCCAGCATAACTTGTAGCAAGTTTCTTAAGCCCTCACGAGTTTGTTGATTATCACACTGAATCCAAAATGGACTGCAGTCCAGTTTAGTAATTTGTGACCTCCATTTCTCCCAGGCCTATAAAATAGAATACATAACATCTTATAACTGTGGGGTAAATGTGTTGAAAAGCAAATGTACTACTAATGCATCTTAAAGTATTGCGGAATTTGGATATACTTTGATAAATTCAGGCTTGGATTTAAAGCACTCTCCCAAATTTCCAACAGCAGATTCAGGACGTAATCGAGGCATTTTGGAAATAAGAACAGCAACTGCCTCCACTAATCCATTTTCTAACTGTCCACCGAAAGAGGACAGAAAATGAGACCAGAGAAAAGTATAAATAAATATAATAGCAGCAGCAGCATGAACAACAACAATGAAGATTGCTGATTATAACAACATCATCACTGACATACTGTGTGATTTATTGCGTTCCTTTAACAAAACTTTCATAATTTTCATGCATACCTCACGGTTGCTGAGCTGATCTAATTGGTAAGATCCATGCAACCGCAACATTTTCACCTGCAAGTGAAAGCCAACTTTCTTTCTTTACAATGGAACATAAGATGCTGCAGAAAAAATGTCAAAAATACAGGATCCTTTACTGACCACTATATCTAACCAACCAACTGACAATGTAGATGACATCACTTCCCAATATCTAGGATCATCCTCGATAACCTGCATGAACAAAATTTCCTATGTTTACCTCTCCAACCTTTGAGAAATTGATCAAACATAATTATTACAAACATTACTAACTTGTCAAGGAGGATGTAAAGAACAATGTATATATATAGGGTTTTTCCATCATGTGCAAATTTGCACATGTTAAGAAGTTGAAAAAAGCAAGTTTGCATTGAAACTTGTGCATTTAATATTAAATATGTATCTTTTTAATAAATAATTGTTGTTTTTCAATAAAAGGTTTCCACTTTTAGTTGCTTTAACATGTGCAATATTGCACATGTTAGACAAACACACACACACACAAAATCGCATTTACGATCGTAAGCTTTTAAAGGCAATTATCCAATTCAGCTCCATCATGTTGATGAATTTCGAAGTAAAATTTAAGTTAGAAGCAAGCTTCATAATAAAAATTATGGGAGTGGGACATGCAGGTGCAACCCAGGAATATAGCCTTTAGGAGGCTAATAGCACTCTGTTGAAGTTAAGGATTCATGATTCAAGGCGTTCTGTCCCTGCCTTACAATTGTAGCGACACACTTCTAGTATAGCATTTTGCTTGTTTTCTTGTATCCATAATTTGATGGTCTGTACATAGCCATACAATTTCTTGCATCTCCTTTTACATTTTCTTGATTGTGTTTTGTTCAATATTTGAGGGGAAAATGCCCCTGAAATTAGCTGCTTCAGGTTGGTATCTATCCTCATCCTTTCTCTTATTTTGCTCTAGATGAACATCCAATATTCATAGATCTTGGAAAATTTATGTTTTATGCCGAAATTCGTTGAATTGGATGCATGTTCAGTACTATTCTGTTTCCTAAAATATGATGCTCTCTAACACAGTGTTGACGACTAACAGCGATGGCAGCATTATAGCATAGAGGATTTTAAAGAATCTGATATGAAAACTTTGATGCTATCCTAATTTCACTATAACGGCAATAGTGGCCGCTATTCCGATTTCTGCATGCTGATGTAAAAAAATAGAATTTTAAGGATTTTATAAAGGGAAATGTAAACGAGTGCCCCCGGGGGCACTCTTTAAGGACCATAAGTAGTAAGTATTTATGAAAAAGCGTGTAATCAATGCATTGGAAATCGAAACATTTGACTTTTTAAAAAATAATTACTTATTTTGGAATGCTTAAAGAGTGCCCCGGATGCACTTGTTAACAAGACCTTTTTTTAAATGTTAAAACTGAAGAATCTGTATGTATGCCAAACATGACCTATTTTTATACAGTAATAATGGAAAAAGGGAAGAGTTAGTGAGTATTGCTCTTATATTTGCCATTACACGTAAAGCTTTCCATATGTAAATTATGTTTTTCCTCCATTCCCTCTTTTATTTATATGCAGCATGCCTTTTTTACATATAATTGACTTATTTCAACCGTTATGCGGCTTCCTCTAATTGCTCTCAACATTATCTGCTATTACACATAGCAGGTGTTTTTGGCATTCTACTATTTTCTGCAATCTGCCATTGATACCACTGCTCTAACATGTGGTGTTAGTTTTTTGTTCATTTATTAAATTCTGTAGATTTCTCTTGGTAATATTTTTGTATACATATATGATATATATTATCTTTTTATTATAGCCACCATATGCTGCAACCCACACACCACATATGCTGCAAGAATCCTTAATTAAAACTCAAATATACCCAACATTTAGAATTCTTTAACACCTGATAATAAGTATTCATCATCATCAATCAAATGTACATATGGCCAAACCTGTATGTTGACAAGATCATTCTGAAAATCCACTAGCTTGCCATGAATTGTTTCTTGTGTACTGGTAAAGAGGCTATCATAATCCTGTAATAAAAAGAAACCATGACTATACAATAAGCAAATGTAAATAGTCTTAAAATAAAATCCAACCATCTACAAAACTTGTGGAAAATAAATAAAAAGAGATTATTACAGCTAACCAATCAACAAGCCTTTCAGGTAGCCATGCTTGAGATTGTTTGTCCACATAAAATATTTCCATCAACTCCCATGCAGCTTTCAAACATGTTGGCTCCTCATTTTTCTACAACAAGTCTTATAAAGTAAGCAACAAACTATAAGTCCCGTAAAGAAGGTCAATGCACCTCCACACACTCAACAAGAGGATTTCGAATCTGCGATAGTACCTTAACAATTTCATTTGGGTCTTCAATTATCGGACTAGGGCCCAACTTTGGCCCTGCAAGAAGCGATGTTATCTCCTTGCTATATTGAAGGACATGCTCCCACCTAATTTGTAAAACAAATAAAAACCTATTGTCAACAAGTGCACACACATGAAACCGCACATGATTGTCAACCCACAATCTTATTATTATTGGTTAATTCAAAAACAAACAAAAAATCGAGTACTTTGAAAGCACAGTGATTTCAGGAGGTATCCCTTGCAATGAGGTTAGGCTAAACCCAAACTTTGATGAATAAAAAAAATTAAAACCAGAGATCAGGACAGAACTTCAACTTTTAGTTTTGATATGCAATTTGTTTACATGAAAACATGTCAATGCCAACAAAAAACATAACAACAACCGAGCCTTATCCCACTAAGTGGGTTAGGCTACATGGATCAAATGACGCCATAATGTTCTATCATACATCATATATTTATCCAACTCATTAATGTCTATATCTTTCTCTTATAGTTTTTCTAGGTCTGCATATGTCTAGTGATTTGACTACCCTCCATCTGATCTACTCTCCTCACTACAAAATCAACAAGTCTTAGCTCTACATGCCTAAACCACTTATGCTTGGTTTTCACCATCCTTACTACTATACGTCCTGCTCCAACTCTCCCTCTAATATTATAATTTCTAATCTTATTCTGTCTAGTCTTATAATGTGTAAAGAGATGTAACAAAATAAAAAATCCAAAGAGATATTATCACAACTTAAGTTTTCAATTCTTAATAATAAGTAATAACCAAAATCAAACTAGCAAATAAATCAAGTAAACCAAGCAAATCTTACAACACATTATAATTGAAATGCTTAGAAGAAACCTATGCAACACCCAGACTTCAGATTGAAGGCACTATCGAACACCGACACACATAGTTAACTTCAATTACTTCCATTTATCAAATTATTATCAGTGTCAACGTGTCTGTTCGTGTTTATGCATCATACTAATGACTAAAGCAATTTTCCCCGTAAGCATTTCAAATTGAAATGCTTAGAAGAAACCTACTCAGCACAGCACCCACGCTTCAGATTGAAAGCACCATGAATAGTTAAATACACTTACTTCAATTTATCAAATTATTACCGGTGTCCACGTGTTAGTGTAGTGTTCAGTGTTCGTGTTTGTGCTTCATACTAAGAATTAAATCAATTACCAATCTAACTGATACGTGGAAGGAGACTTCGACATAGAAGAAATCGCACTCCGGCGACTCTGAAGCAACGCAAAAGGAGCAACAGATCCATAAGCAATTCTTCGCCAATCAGCATCATCAATCTCCGGATCTCCACCACCGAGCTTAACTTCAATGACTTTTGCGCCGTCTCCGGCATCGGAGGTTTGAGAAGGTTCCGCGAAGAGGGAGACGCGGAGGGAGTTGCCGCGGGACCAGGAAATGGCGAGGCGAGAGATTGGACGGGTGAGATTGTGGTGGAGAGGGTAGATTGCGAGAGAATTGTTGTTGGTTTCGCCGGAGAATGGTATTAGGGTTCCGTTGTCGACGGTGTTCGGGGACATTTTTGTGGAGTGGGAGTGTGATTAGGGTTTTGGGGGGTTTTAGAGGAAAAGAACACGAAATTCACGAATGGCGAATACTCGGCTTGGTTTGGCTCGGCTAACCCAAATTTGTTTCGGCGGGAACTAGGAATAATGGAAGAGGACTTGTTCAGTTTTCTACTGCATTTAACTTATTTGATTCTATTTTAATATAAATTTTTGGGAACATACTTTGATAAACCGAATATTTAACCTATATTGTTTTTATTTAGTGGAATTATTCATATTATCATGGGATTTAATGGATTTTTTTAATTAAAAATTTAACTAATATTAATTTTATATAGAGATGGTTTTTGTCTTCCTCGTCCTGAATTCAATGGAGTTTGGGTATTTTCGCATTTGTTCTAATATCCGACAATAGTGAAAAATAAAACCATATCCTCTATCCAATTGTGTTCGGATATCTCCGCCTCATCCCTGCGTTAACTGGACTATATTTTTTAATACTTTTATTAATATATAAATAGTAAAAAAAATCTTAAACTATGTCGTTTCAACAATTTCATTGTTTTAAACAACAAAAAATAGAGGAAACAATTTGTTAAGGGGTTTTCAAATTATTTTAATACTCTAGCATTTTATTTATCTTAAGTTCATCCGTTTTTTCAAATGCTATAAAAGGTTGTTGGTATTTTCCTATTCTGGATCAGTTCTTGAAATATCAATCTCAAATTTTCTTTTATTGATTTGATCATGAATTTCTTTTGCCCTACTGTGATGTAATAAGTTTTAATATTGATGTTTCTTTCTCCCATCTCTAATAGAGTGGGAATAGGAATTTGTATAAGAGATGATACAAACACTTTTGTTTTGGCAAATGGTTTACTCCAATTTGTGAGATACATGTTGGCAAAGCTCTTGGATTGTTATCAGCTTTGGAATAGGTTCATCAATTACACTTGGGACCTATCGATTTTGAGCTTGATGCCAAACAAGTGGTGGATAGTTTTTCATCTACACATCAGGATGTTACAGAATTTGAGATGATTATTCAAAATTGTAAAACTATCTTTGAACAATATTATGTCAACTCTAGTGTTGAGTTTGTGAGGAGACAAGCAAATGAGGCAGCCCATAGATTAGCTAAGGCGGCCACATCTTCAGCTAGTTTTCAGATTTTGGTAGAAATGTCAGATTGTATTGAACACATTTTAAGTAATGAAATGATATAAGCTTCTTTCCTTAAAAAAAATAAAAAAATTTGTAAGGGGTTTTGTTTTCTTTCTATTGCTTTTATCATTGTCTAATGTGTATTGCGGTGTAGATGCAAATATTCATAATGCTCATGGGTAGAAAGAGATCTCCCGGAGGGTTCACAGTTTAGACATTATAGTCAAGGTGAAGGAGAAGATTCTTGACAGGGAAGGGCTCCCAGTGCACCAACAATATCTGATGTTTGCCAGTGAGCAACTAAGGGACAGTCAGACCCTTGAGGATTACAACATCCAAGAGAAGTCAACCATCGACCTTGTCATCTGCCTCATTGGGGACTAGATGACCACCACACCATTGTTGATTACTACATCCAAGAGCAGGCAACCGTCCACCTCATAGTCTGTCACCGCGGTGACCCTTATCATGAAGACAATCACCCTATAAGGATTTGACCTTTGCATTTCTTATTAAAGATTTGACTTTTGTTCTTTTTGTTGTCTTGAGTTATATAATGATTTGTTTTACTTGGGATCATTATTAAATGATGATATTTATAAGTCTCCTTACCAACTGAGTCAACCTTCATTGATCACCCATTCCCTTCGATATTTATAACTCTTCTTGTCCTGGCTGCATATATCCTCTAGAAAACAAAGCTAGGTCTTAATCTTGGGCTACAACGCTAGCTAGAATGAAATATCTTTCACAAAGATGTAGGTAATACTTGTAAGAGTTGACAAATTTTGGCAAAATTGTATCAGAGGTCCATTGTTTAAATTTTTGTGTCAAATTAGTCATTTATATTTATTTTTCAAGTTGATCTTTTATATTTACATGACATTTATTTCATATCAACTTCCACTACAAACATGAATACAATATCGTTAAATGATCTACTATAAAGAATATTCTACCACTCAATACCATTATTTAGCTCAAGTTACCAACAATGAGGTCACGATATTAGATGAAAAATTCATACAGAATCATGATAATCATGTTATTTTGATAGATTGGAGATTGCAACTATTGTTTCTATGTAGTTTGAGAGTGATGTCAGTCCAATGTAATATTGGTCCTTCCATAGCTTTCAAAGGGAATATTGGTCCTTCCATTTTAACTTTAGTACAAACAAGTTTCTCTATGTTGATTGACATTGACTGCAGTGGAACTTGTTTCCATGTAGTAAAAAAAAAAGGAGCAAGTTACTAATGCAACAAAAGGGTGCACAACAGCATAATATAGCTTACCAAAGTTTTCTTACATAAAAACTATAAACTATTTGTACTCAATTTCTGTACAGAACACAATCACCAAAGATAACTCAATAAAGGATAGTAGATATTCACATGGATATGGAGAAAAATCTAGATACAACAAACAATTAGGCCACTATCAGCTTATTGACTTGTATGTGCTATACAATACAAGAATGGTGTACTCTATACTTTTATATACACTAATTTCCACTCATGAAGGGTTTATTAATTCCTTTATAATCTCTTTGACCTGTCTCTTATTGACTTGTATGTGCTATACTATACATATCGAGGATGGTTTCTCATATGTTTCTGTTACTCCTTCAGTCTTCTTCTTTTCCCTTATCTTGCTCGCGAAAACTCAACGGTTCTTCTTGTTTGAAATGAAAATCTTCCACCAGTGGAGGCCATAACACTAAAGAGGGAATGTAACAATCTATTACATTACCATTTCCAAGAACACCACTTCTTCCTCTTCCCAAAGACCAAATTTTATATCCCTCTTGTGCAACAATAACAGTATGAGCCGCCCCACATGCTACTTGAACCGATTCTAAAAACTTAGCCTCATAAGGATTACTTACAACAAGCGGAGAAAGAGCATCACTAGAATATTCACCAACAACTCGCGCATCCGGATACAAGCCAAGACCCTTCTCCATTCCCCACGACCAAACATCCCCGTCCGACGACACAACACAAGTATGAAACAAACCACAGTCAACAGAAATAAGATTTACAAATAGTGGCAATTCTTGAACAAGTTCAGGAATTGATGTACTTTGTGTGGTTCCATGACCAAGTTGTCCATTTTCACCAAGACCAAATGTCCAACACACACTTTCTAATGTGTCATCATTAGGCCTTTTTCTATGAGTTAACAAAGCAGTGTGAAAAGCACCACATGCTATTTCATAAATTGACCAATGCGAATTTTGATCAAATGTTTTTACCATTTCTGGATTTGGTCTATTTTCTGTGTCCCCTAAGCCTAATTGACCATGATTGTTGTTACCCCAAGAGTAACAAATGAGATCGTCATTTTCACCATTGTATGATTCTCCAACACTAACTAGTGCTATAATGTGTTCATTTCCACATGCAACGTTTACTACTGTGTGACCATGGAAATCCCAAACTGGTGTTGGAGTGAAATTGCTTACTATTGAGAATATACCTTCTTTGCTTTGATTTGGGCAGTTTCCCCACATCCATAGGCCACCAAGATTGTCAATAGATAGTGACATCATTCCTCCTGCTTTGATAGAAATTATCTGGTGGGGAGAGGAGTGAATAGATGAAAACACATTAGTGAGACACATAGTAGCATGTTATTGTTTTTAGAGTGTGTTTGGATTTATGGTTAAGAGTGTCAAAACTGAATTTTGTCTTAGGTTAAAATCTATTTTAGTACAAATCTAGATGTTTGGATGCTCTGAATTACACTAAATTTTAATTGAAAGTTGTTTTATAGTAAAAGTATTCAAAACATAAATCATTTTGCATCAAACTTGGTTTTAGCCAAATCAATTTTACAAAATCAAGTTCATACAATATCACGTTTGTCAAACGTTCACCCAAACACACTTGAGGTCTATTTGGATGTGCTTACAGGGCTTAAGCCTACGAAAACAATATATAGCTTATATGAAAACAATTTATATCATCGTTTGTTATAGAAATAGGTTACACATGAACATTTATATGGTAAGTGTGTATGCTACAAATGCTTAATTAACTTGTTTATCCAAACAAAGCCTTAATAAAAAAAAAAGGTATTTGTTTTGTATTATATATACCTTTAGTTGTGCTTTCACTTCAGCTTCTTCTAACACTAAGGTTGAAGAATCTGGGGAAAGCAACTCAAGAAACTTGTTCAATAAGCAAGGAACAACAGAATAATATCCATCTGTATATTTTGGGTTGTGGGCATCCTCTTCATTGATGATACCAAGTTCAATAGTCAAGGAACTAGATAAACAAAATAGTATATAGTTGATAAAACTTTTAGAAAGTTAGAATGAGTAATTTCTATAATTTAATTCAACCTATAGTAACTTCAAGCATATATTAAGGATACATAAATTGTAACCCCAGCACCAAACAGATCCATCATCTGTTAACACAAAAATTGTATGAACAACTAGATTGTTAGGATAATCTTCAAATTTGTCTGCAGTAAAATATGTTAAAATTCATTTTGAGATATAAGAGAAAAGTGTTTGGAACCTGCAAGAGCTAGACTATGATATGCACCAGCAGCAATTCCCACAATTTTGACAAAGTCTTGTGATCCAAACTTGACTTCAGCTGGAAATAGTTGGTCTTGTTCTGAGCCCAAACCAAGCCTTCCTAATGTTCCTCTTCCCCAAGAATATACACGCCCATCCCCTACACTCATAATCACACACACACAAAAAGAAAATTCCGTTAATTCAAGTAAACCTCTAATAACAAACAAAGCTACCATTAAAAAAACTTAAATATAGTTTTAGCCTCTATTTTGCTTCATTCACGATTTTGGTCCTATTGTTTCAAAATGTATGGTCAATTGAATCGATGATTTGGCACTGTCTAGGTAAATTTTCATTTCGTATCATCAATTCAGTTGCCGCATAACAATTTGCCATTGGTGGAAAAAGTGTTCGACATTTTGAAAATCGGAGGAATCAAACCGTAGATTTAGACATGGATGAACTAAAATCGTGAATGAAACAAAATAAGGCTAAAAAAATCAACAGATGATCGAAAACAAGGCATAAGAAAAATATATACAACTATCTTTACAAACTTTTTTTTTATGAAGACGACGATAACAAAAATAGAAAGTTGGTTACCTGTGAGAAGGATAGTATGTGCTTCCTCTGCAGCAACGGCGGTTACTTTAAAAGGAAAGTTGTCGGAGCTTGTAACATCTTCCATTATCGTCCACCTGCTCTATTAAATTATGTAAAATATGATAAGAATGTTAATCAAGGTTTGAACATACTTGACCAATACTAGTGGCTTGCCATCACCTCTATTTAACAACTTTCATTCTGTCCTTATTTGATACTATCCATTTTGCGTTGAAAGTTATAGATACCACCTGCAATATTTGAAAACGACACAAGCAGCAGTAAGAAAAAAAAACCATACAAACAATTTAAGAGTGTTTGTATTATATGTTTCGATTTCTTTAATATTGGTCATACATTTGCAGCGTTTGATAGCTATATTGACTTCGTAGTGAATAAGACATATATTATATAAAATTGCTCTCTATTGAACGGATCATTTTCTCTCTATTTCTCTCTTTCTATTAAATCATCTGCCTATCATATCTATTATATCACTTTCTCTATTTTTATTTCTCTCATGTTGATAAATGGATAATGAGTGTCCAAAAATAATTTTCCTTATTAATAAGGAGTATAAAAATGAAACGATAACACAATGTAACAGTGAAAAGATAAGTTATATTTATCCATAAAACAATTGACCATGTGTATATTTAATTAATTAATTTTTGTGATATTAGTTTGAGACTTTCAAGTATGCTCCTATAAAGATTTAGTTTTGATTCTTCCTAATACCAATTTCAAAAAATTAATCTATACAAAGCTATGCTTTTTGACTCTAAATTGAGTTTCATAAGTGGACGGTAGGAGTGTACCATACGTTTAGATAAGTCAGGTTTTAGATTGGATATCGTATTTTAAAAAAAGATAAAAATAATCGTTTTCAATCTTAACACCTGTTGCCACATAACTATAATCTAATGTTTTATTCTCTATCTTGATTGCTGACTACCTCTCTGTCTCTATCTCCACTATGGTCACAGTCTTGATTGGATATATTTTAAGGTTTCATGCAGAGTTATTATTAAATTAAGAGCCATATAATTTGGTATAACTAATTGTAAATTATTTGATTTTATTATGGAAACGATCATCATAGAAATTTGGAAATTTTAAATGAATGAGAAGCTAATATTCTTGTGGGCATGATGTGTTGATGTGAAATGTTTCCTGCATTAGCCAAATGTGATATGTTGCGGGGGAAAGAGATGATTATAAGACCCTAAAATTAAAATGATGCTGCGTACGTATTCTAAATTGATTTTTCAAAGAACGACACTCTACGTCTCTATCCTCTTGAATTAAAATTTAGCTGAACCAACATTACATTATTATTATTATTATTATTATTATTATTATTATTATTATTATTATTATTATTATTATTATTATTATTATTATTAATATTTAAGTGAAATTAGACTTAGATCTCTTAAATAAAGTCTCCAATTAGGAAAAAAATTGTGGTTGGAAGGATGGAGCCCCTAAAGGTGGTCAACCATGTATATAAATATAGATGTGAAAGCCTCTTGTTACGGAACACCTTAAAATCTCATATTGTTTGAGAATTGATGTAAAAGGTATTTTATATACAATACTCACATTCCTCAACTCAATGAGAAGTCTTTTACAAATGACAAAATTATGGCTCACACAACGACCTAAAGCGGACAATACCTCAGAACGTGAGGTAGCATACTTGAGAGTGGTGCAAAACACCTCTTGTTAGAAGAAACAACAATTATGCTTAATTGTAAGTTGAGCAAAACATAGTTTAAAATATTTTGGTTTGTCAATTGGAGATCAGTTGAGAATACTGTCATTTTAGAGCGATATTCATATTTTGGGGTGGCTAGATTTAGATGTCTATACCTGATCTAAAATCTAACCCGTTCGCATTTCTTGATTACAAGAATGATGCTAGATAGCCATCTCACGTCTAGTTCTCCTAATATGAAGCATACTTTAAGGGTCCGCTTGGTTCAACGGATGGGATGGGAGGGGAGGGGAGAGATTTTAATGGAGGAGAGGGAAAGGGAGGGGATATATTTTAATTAAATATACGTTTGATTCAAAAGAGGAGAGGGAAGGGGAGATATTTTAATTAAAAATGTGTTTGGTTCACAAGAGAGGGGAGAGATTTTAAAATTAATTTACTTTTTTACCCTTAAACTTAATTAAGTATAGAAAATGCTTGTTTTTAGGATATCACAATAATAATAAAAGTTGTTACAAAATAATATAACCTAATAATAATAAAAGTTGTTACGAGGATAATATAACTTAATAATAATATAAGTTGTTACAAAGATAATATAACCTAATAATAATAATAATAATAAAAGTTGTTACAATGATAATATAACTTAATAATAATAAAAGTTGTTACAAGGATAATATTGAGATTTTAAATTAATCTAAGGATAATTTTGGCAATGCAATAAAATTTTAAAAAGATATCCTCCCCTCCCATCTGAAAAACTCCGATTTGGTGGAAAGCAAAAAATGAGTCTTGAAGGGATTTTGCTCCCATCCTGTCCCCTCCCCCCCCCCCCCCCTCTTCTAAAAATCAAACCAAACACGTCAAATTAAAAATATTCCCTCCCCTCCCCTCCAAAACTCTCGAACCAAACGGACCCTAAGTAGCCTCTCTATTTCAGCCTTGATATGAGAAGTTAATTAAGGGTTGAATCTTCGTGGAGGTTGCTTATATATATGGCTCATATCTCTCCTTATTATGGACTTTGTGCTCGACCAGTTCCCTCGCCAAACTGGACATTTTATGATAATCCCATGCAAAACAGTCCATATATTGTTTAATCAATTCTACCATTTGATTCATGTCTTCTTCTGTTAGGAATCCACTAACTTTTGTTATCGTATGCTCTTCAGGAGTTTCAAGGTTGACGCCGCCCAAGGGATCTTGCGCCTCAAAGATTGGATGATTCCTTTGAGTTGGTGGTTTGGCTAATTGATCATAAAGGTCCTCATCCGGGGTCATTACTGTATCGAGTTCCTGTAACATATCCCCACACTCTTCTTTGGTTAGAATGGCATCACACATTCTAGCCTTAACCCCTTTATGTTTCTAATCGGTCCAACAAATCATGTAACTCAGGTGATGAATTACTTATTAGTGTATTTTTTGAGACTGGGTTCTCAGTGGTGGCTACCCTATCAAAGACTTAAGTCTTATTCGGCTGATATTGATTTACATTGCCCATCCTGCTTAATTACTTTCTTCTCTTTCCCAGTTGTTCTAGACTTGTGGGCTTAGAGAATGATACCATGACCATCTTTCGTGACTGGGAAAGAATCGACATCAATGTCCATCTCAATCATTCTCTTATTTGCTAGCTTAAACTTGCCCTCATTAATGACCTTTTGAATAGCTTTTCAAATCACAATGCAATTAGATGTTGAGTGGCTATTGGAGTTGCCTATGATGTCCTCAGTTTGAGGAATCTTATGACCACCTAATATCCGAATTTGCTTATACTTAAGCAAATAATCAAATAATCGGTCAACCTTCTGTCAAAGGCTTATAACACTCAATCTTCTGATGAACTTATGTCATTCCCTTTGGCGGACCTTAAGGCAGGGCATGTTAACTTTTCGCTTTTAGGATCTCAATCGTTAGAACATCTACCGTTGGATCAGCTGACATATCATCATCAAAATTCTCGATATTTATAAGTGTAGACCTCTCCCTTGGCCAGAACACCTATTTTCTTTCTCTTCAATGAATTTCACTATGTGTTCTTCTGGGGAAGTTAATTCTTGTGATCATGGAAGGCTAACCCAACCAATTTCTCTTTTAGTTGTGGGTACATTCTATTGATGACCAATGATGCTGATTTGGCGTTAGGAAGTTATCCAAAACATCTCACAACCATTTTTCTGAACATTTAATGAAACCAACAACCAATTCATGCATTTATTGCTTCATATTCATTAAATAGGTTGTTGTAACCTCAGGTTAAGGACAATAAAACTTGTCATAGAAGCATAATTTCATGTTTGCCTAAGTTTTTATTGAGTTTGGTGGTATAGAAGAATATCACATAAATGATGTTCATGTCAACGATAAAGGGAACACGTGAAGTTTGTGGAATTCATTATGGTTTCCCTTGCTACATTGCGTTGTACATTTTCCAATGAGCTCCATGGTTGATTTGCCATCTCCAGGAGTCTTATAACCTCTAGGAAAATGAATTAATTTGTCAACCCACTCAGGATAAGTGATAAGTGCCAAAAATGAGTTAAAAATCATATTTAATTTAAGCACTTAAATAGCTTGTTTTGCAAGTTATCATGGGAAAAGCTCATAATAATCACTGATTAAATGCCAATATAGCTTTTACTTCTTTCCCCATCCATTTGTGCAGGAAAATGCAAGCCAGGACCTGAATTGAGCAAAGAATTTGAAGTTTTGTTAAAGCCATCGCTACAAGCGCAAGCCTCATCGCTACAAGCGAGAATAGGCAGAGAATTTCAGAGCTTCATCGCTACAAGCGCCAGATGCCTCGCTACAAGCGAGCTTAGGCAGGGAAAATTGGAGAGTTCATCGCTACAAGCGATGGATTGGTCGCTTCAAGCGACCAAGGGCGGTTTAATGCTCCATGCTGACGTGGAGCTCCCCCATTGGCCAGGAATCTGCTGTCGCTACAGCGACAGGCTGGTCGCTTGTAGCGAGCGTTGAAAATTTCAGATTCTATTTATAGCTAATTCAGCACAGTAAAGAAGAGAGTTTTTCTTTTTACTGTAGAATATTTTAGGTTAGTTTTAGACAGCAAATAAGGGCTAGAAGCTTTGATCTTCATTGAGCAAGGGTGATTGGAGTGTGGAATCAACCAAAGGTCTTTGGGAAATCAAGAACTTGGGTTTGTATTTTCATCTTTTCTTTACACTTTTGTATAGTTGTCATGAAAATGAACAACTAACTTCCCTTTGTTGGGATTGGAGGCACTCTATCTAGCTTAGATGTAATAATTGATTATGCAAATATATGGTTTTAGCAATTTATGTGGTATTGAGTTATTCTTGCTATTCATTGTCATGTTTTGATTTAAATGCTATTGACGAATACGTTTGAATCTTTGGTGAGAATAATCTCTATCAAAATAAGAAAATCTAGACATGGATTTGGGTTTTGATAATCGCATAAAGTGTCGGAACGTAATGCTTTCGGATCGTTTGATTGATTGGGAAATCGTCGATTAAACGATACGATCGATCTCACGATGTCATTTGGGAAATCAATGACGTTGTCGAGCGATACGTGATATTTTCGCTAAAACGCTAGAACTCATATGCATGATCTTTGGATTATATTCGATGCTCGATTGAGGAACTCCGATCTCAACGCTTTTATACCCTATTACCTGTCGTTTTAATTCTGTTTTTAAGTTCAATTAGTTTATGCAACTAAGTGAAGAAACCCTTAACTCAAAACAATAACGATTGTTGAACGGTTCAAAGTAGCGCACCAATCCCTGTGGAGACGATACAAAAACACTTACCTCGTTTGTTGCTGCAATACTACAGCTAACAAAATGGCGCCGTTGCCGGGGATTAGTGTTTAGATATTTTGAGCATCGCAATAATTGCTATTGTTTTGAGCTTTTGTATATATCGTGTTAATATTTTTCTTATCTTTTGTACATTATAAACTGTTTGTGCATTAACCCTCTTTGTTATGCAAAGAAAATTTTCTTGTTAGTTACGCTTGTTTCAGATTCTCAACATTGAAAGAAATCATGGCTGATCATCATGATTATTTCAACTTCTATCATCCATACGAGTATGAATCCTATCAACAATATCAACAATATCCGTCTGAAGATGAACAAATGGCAAGAACGGAAAATATTTTGAATATGTTCATGCAACAATCCATGATCAACATGCAAAATACCGACCAAAGATTGAGAGCGTTATCAATCCAATTGGAGATTTTGCAAGTTCAACTGAATTTTCTACCAAGAATCATGGATGTTCAGACCAACAATCAATCCACTTTGGAATTAGGAGAGATTGTTGAAGACGATGTTGATGAGAGTGAGGAAGAGACGATGTTTGAAGGATGTGGTATTAGGGAATTAGTGAAAGAATTAGAAGTACCACATGAAATAGAACTTCCTCAAGAAAGGTCAGATTCTGAAAAGGCTAGAGCTGTTGATAGTGAGGAAGAGATGGATATTGAGAAGACGGAACAGTTTCTTAACATGTAAGAAACTTGTAAAAAGGAGGGGATGAAAGTGAGCAAGGCAGAACTTGAGCTTGTACAAGATTGTATTTGTTCCTTGCTCAACTCACTCTGGAAAGGGAGGTTATGGACGCCACATCAGCTATTCTACAAGTTCATGGAATTCCTCCCACAACAAAGGAATACTAAAGCTGATGTGCTTTCCGTCTCATTTTGGCCACCCTAACGAATCAGGCGTTGAGCTAACGACGTAAAACAAGCGCTTATTGGGAGGCAACCCAATTTTGTAAGTATTTATGCTTTATTAGTAATCCTCATAACAGTTTTCACATGAAGGGAATGTGGTGCATTTCAATTTTCAGAAAATTTGTTATCTGTCATGGTCGCTACAGCGATGAATTCCATCGCTATAGCGACGAGCTTCAAACTCTCCATCGCTACAGCAACAGCTGGTCGTTTGTAGCGATGACAGTAAAACCTGTCAGTACAGATTTTCAATATCACTAACACCCATTAACTTCTTGTGATAAACTTATGTTTAATTATGCAATTTATTTTTATGTTCAATAATGTTGAATGGGCTATAGAATTGTGAATCATCAGATGCATGATAATGATACAAATTGTTTGATTGCGCAAAGCCAAGTTACTTGTTTCTTGCTTTTCTAGTTGTGTACTTGAATTTGAAATGAATACTTTGCACACCATTTATCTCATACAGTTTTATGCGATAACATGCTTATATGTGAACCACTTAGAACTAGCCAAAATGTGAGGAATCCTCAAAGTCTTTGTATATATATGCAGGAGACCAGCAATTTTATGTTTAACTCGATTAGTTTATGTTAAATCTATTGTTGTTTTAAATTGTATGAAAGCATTGAAATGATCAAGGCAATTTTTTTTTTTCAAATTGAGTAGAAACACTTGACCATATAGCCTACCCTGTGAGAAGTGAGAATCTGTTAACCCCTTTGAGCCTATTGAATCAGAATTGTTAACTATGAACTGTCAACTTTCATAAGCTCAATTGCTTATTGAAATTGCCGGAGTTTGTAAAAAAATCCAGTTCATAGTTAACTCGTTATTGAATTCTGATATTTACTTTCTTTTGAACCCTTATCCATCGTGATTATTGACCTTTGCCAAAATGATAAAGGAACATTCGATTAGGGTATCATTGAACTAAGTTGGGGAGAAAGGGAGGTTATGTTAATGTCAAGTAGTGGTGAATTGTGATAATTGATCTTGACAACAAGAAAAAGAAAAAGAAAAAAAAAGAAAGAAAAGCAAACCAAGAAAAAGAAAAGAGAAAAATAGAAAAAAGGTTTGCAATAAAAAGAAGAAGTTGTCAAGATCAATCAAAGAAAAGAAAAATTTGTAATTCACCAAGAGTTGTATTTGAATAAGGAGGAAGTATGTAAATAGAATGAATGTTCCTCTTGCTTGTGATAAGTGCCTAAAAGTTGTTATATTTTGATACATTTTAGGGCACTTATGATTACTTGTTTTGCAAGTTACCTTAGGATTAGAGCATATTTGTGTTAAAAATGCAATAATTGTGATCCTAAGCCTTACCCCATGTGATTATGCAGGAAATACATGCTTGAACCTGATTGATGCAAAAGAATGAAGCTTTTCTTGATGCCATCGCTACAAGCGCAGAAGCCATCGCTAGCAGCGAGGATAGGCAGGGATTTCCAGTGTTTCATCGCTTGAAGCGCAGCTTCCATCGCTAGAAGCGAGCTTAGGCAGGGATTATCAGGAGTTCATCGCTTGAAGCGATGAACCGGACGCTTGAAGCGAGCCTAGGCAGGGAATTTCAATGATCCATCGCTTGTAGCGACAGACCTTGTCGCTACAGCGACCAGAGGGCGGTTTAATGCTTGGTGATGACGTGGAGAGCATCCATTGGCCAGTTGACTTCCTCGCTACAAGCGACAGGCTGGTCGCTTGTAGCGAGCGTACATTTTCTCAGCATATTTAAGTATTTTGAAGCTCATTTTTGAGAGAGATAGTTTTTTCTGAGATTTAATATTTTCCAGAGCTAAAAATACTTGTTATCTAAGAGAGAGAATAGGCATAGAAGGAGAAAAACTTCAAATAGCAATTTGATTTGGATTGAAGAAGACATTAAGAAGCTTTGAGACATCAAGCTCTCATATATCTTCATCTTCCTTTCTTATTTTGCAATAGTTGTCATGACAATGATCAACCAATCTCCTTTGTTGGGATTAATAGGTAATCAATCATTCCATGTTGTAAACTTTTGGTTATTAAATATATGATTCTAGCATTTTTATATACCATTGAATTTCTTCTTGCTTTTCAATCTTATGTTTGATTTAAATGTTGTTGAAAAAGACTTTTGAATCTAGGTTTAGAATGATTTTCTATCAAGATAAGAAATTCTAGAAATGGGATTTGGTTTTGATAATTACACTAAAGTATTGGATCGTAAAGCTTTTGAATCGTTTAATAGATTGAGAAATCATCGATTAAACGATACAATCGATTTCACGACTTCATTTGGGAAATCAATGATGTTGTTGAACAATACGTAATAATGTCATATATAAGAAAAGCTAGAATCCGTATTTGTAATCAATCGAATATAAACGATGTTTGATTGATGAACGTTAATCCTAACACCTTCTATGTCCTATTACTCTACTATTTATTTATTAAGTTTTCAAATGTTGAGTAGTGTAGTATAAAACAAAAGGTTAAACCCTAACTTAAAACGATAATCGATGTTGAACGGTTTATGATATCACATTAATCCCTGTGGAACGATATAAAAACGATACTTACTTTTGACCAACATCAAAATGGCGCCGTTGCCGGGGATTAAAGTTATGATATTATAATCATTGCAACTTTAATTATGGTTTTAAGCAATTTTGCACAAAATTCTTTTATGTATATAACTAATATTTCTTATCCATCTTGTTTGCTAATTCTTTGTGGTCAGATTGTTGAAATCGTATATGCGAGGTCAAGTTTCGGAGGACCAACTTCTTTTTGATTCCGAGATTGAAAGAATAGCTCGTAGAAACAATAGCAAGAATCGGAAAAAGAAGCAACAAGCAAAGAAAAGGCAACAAGAGGAAGCTTCTGTTTCTAGTCATTCATCTAGTCCAAGTCCAAGCCAAGAGTTACAAATGGCTGCAACAGGAGATCAAGATCCTGGAGGTTTAGGCGGTCGTGGAATGCCATGCCATAATAGTCCACGCCGTTTCGCACAATTGGGGAAAACGACGCGGACTGCCAAGCAAACCGAGATGAAGACGGGGATCTTACAAATTTTATATGCTAATCCCTTCTCAGGATTAGACCATGAAGACCCGTTCCAACATCTCACAAAATTTTACGAGATTGCGGGTACCCTTGGTGAGACGGAGAATAACGAGGAGGCTATGTGGATGAGGATGTTTCCTCATTCATTGATTGGCAAAGCTAAGGAGTGGTATTTGGACCAGCCACCGACGGTAATGACGAATTGGAACACGCTTGAGGAGAAATTCCTTGAGAGGTTCTTCCCTCAGAATCGTTTCATGGAGGCGAAGACAACTATTGCTGTGTTCTCACAAGGTACTAGTGAGACGTTATGTGAAGCGTGGGAGCGTTTCAAGTCAATGCTCAGAAGATGTCCTAATCATGGATTTGATGAGTTAACACAAATTCATCTATTCCGGAACGGGATGCAACAACAATCCAAGCTATTGCTTGACGCTGCTGCTGGTGGTTCTTTGATGGCCAAGAGCGCCGAGGATGCTGTTGCTATTATAGAGAGAATGGCATTGAATGATCACCAAGCTCATCATAACCGAAGCCAAAGCCAAAGGAAGGCGGGAATCCTAGATTTGGGAACAAATGATGCTATCCTAGCTCAAAACAAATTGCTCACGCAACAAGTGGAAGAGTTGACAAAGAAAATGGCCAACCTTCCTCAACAAATGAAGGACATCCAGAACGAACAAAGAAGACAACACCAAGTCGCATCATGCGAGCTTTGTTCGGGAGATCACCCAACCGGATTTTGTCCGCCACCTACAGAAGAGGTAAGCTATGTTGGTAATCAACCAAGGCCTCAACAGTTTCCAAACCAATTCCAAAGCCATCCAAACAACTTCCCAAGAGGGAATAATCCGAATTATGGCCAAGGTTGGAGGCCAGAAGCTGGGCAATATAACCGACAACCTTACCAAAATTATAACCAATATCAACCTCCACAACAAAACCGCAACCAAACCACCGATGAAACCCTCAATCAATTCATGCAGATGTCAATGGCCAACCAGAAGAACACTGATGCGTCCATCAAAAATCTGGAGACGCAAGTGGGCCAGTTGGCACAACAACTATCTCAAGCTACTCAACAAGGCGGAACCTTTACCGCCAACACACAAACCAACCCAAAGGATCATGCATCATCATCAAAATGACAATTAAGTCATTTTGATGAGGAAGTCCTTGCATCAAGAGACAACGAAAATTGCAAGGCAATTGCTACAAGGAGCGGGAAGGTCATTGGTAAAGGTATAGGGGACAATCTTGAAGTAGAGAGAAGGGTTGTTGAGAATGAGGAGAAGGATGATGATGAAGGACGTGAGGAAGAAACAGAAGGTGTACATATAGAGGAAGAAGTTGAAAAAAATAATAAGGATGTAGTTGAAAATGAGAGCATAGTGTGGAAGAAGGATGTGGTGAAGGAGAAGGGCAAGAAGCATGAATTAGTGAAGAATGCACCGACCCCACATCTACCTTACCCAACTACACCAGCCAAAAAAGAGAAAGAGAGGCAGTTTGCTAGGTTCCTTGACATATTCAAACGTTTACAAATCAACATACCGTTCTCGGAGGCCCTAGAGCAAATGCCGACGTATGCCAAGTTCATGAAAGAAATTCTCTCCAAGAAGAGGAGGTTTAATGAAGAAGAAACAATTCAGCTAGACGCGAATTGTAGTGAAATCATCCAGAATACATTGTCAAGAAAGAAGAGAGATCCGGGCAAAGTTACACTGCTCGTGTCCATTGGCAATGTTGATGTCGGCAAGGCACTCATTGATTTGGGTTCAAGCATCAACCTAATCCCATTATCCGTTGTCAAAAGGATTGGTGATATAGTTGTGAAAAGAACCAACTTAACCTTGCAATTGGCCGACAAATCCTACACTCGTCCATTGGGAATTGCTGAAGACGTGTTGGTGAAAGTCGACAAGTTCTTGTTCCCCGTCGACTTTGTAGTGATGGACATTCCGGAGGATGATGATGTGCCGCTACTTCTTGGGAGAACTTTCATGCAAACGGCACGGATGATGATTGATCTTGACGGAAGCTTAATGAAAGTCCGTGTGGACGATGAAGAAGTCAATTTCAACATCCACGAAGCAATGAAGTTTCCTAGTGATAAAGCTGCGTGCTTCAAGATGGATGCAACGGAAGAATTGATAGTTGATACGAGAAACCAGTTGCATGACTTGACACATCTTGAAAGAGTATTGACAAACGCACTAAGTATCCTAGGAGAAGAAGATGAGAAGGAGCTTGAAGAGTGTTGAGTCTTTTGGTGTTGGCTGCATGTTTTGGCAAAACCAAAGTATTGAATAGAAGCATCTCCATATTTGAAACATTTCTTCAGTTGCAAGTTTTGTGTTTTGAAGCCATTCAGAAGCTGAAAATGTCATCAGAAGCTGAATGCACTGTAGCACTTCAGAAGCTGAGTTCAGGTTCTGATGCCAGCGTTGACTTATGTTGACTTCATCAGAAGCTGGTTATTTTCAAGGTTTTTCTATGCGAATCTTTGCAAGATTTATTGAAGATTTATCCTCGCATATGGCTTCTAGAATGTTGATTTATTTGGAGAAGATTTTATTGAAGATTTGGTTCAAAGATATGAAATTCATATTTTCCTGATATAATCTTTAAAAAGATTTAATGCAGTTTTATTTGTTACATTATTGGACCAATCTTATTTCAGTAACAAATCAAATCAGAAGATTGGTTTTATTTTGCAAGACTGAAGGCTATATAAGGAGGAGGGCTGCTGCTATTCAATATACGATTTAGAGAGTTAAAAAATCAGAAAATTGAGTCTGTGTTTTAACTTAGAGTTTATTGTGCACCACTCATATGTTTTGAGTTGGTTTAGAGTTTTATAGAGTTGTGATTCATTCTAAGCCTTTAGGTACGAATGAAGTCTTTGTGTTTTTGAAGTTTTCAAAAAAAAAAAAAAAAAAACAGAGTGTTTTTGATTAAGGGTTTCAGTAACAGGTTTGTTACTTGAATAGGAAGTTAGTGGTCTCTAATACTCAACGTGTTGGGTAGAATTCAAGACTAGGAGGAAGTTAATTGCTTAGGCTGGGAACTGGGAGTCAGTGTCTTGAGTCATAAGGATTAATTCCTATAGTGGAATTCCTTCCTGGATTGGTATCCCCCAGAGTAGGAGGTGTTTACTCCGAACTGGGTTAACAAACCTCTGTGTGTTTTTAGCTTTCTTGCACTTTATATTCCTGCTGAGTATTTGCTTTTATATTGTGCTAAGTTCTGTTCAGAACCTGTTAGGTTCAGAACCAGTGTTAATCAGAACCTGTTAGTATCTCTTAAGTATTGCCTGGCCAGAATTTCAATTGGCATCAGAGCAGGCACCCTGCCTGTATTTTGGGTGAGATCCAGAGGACTTAATTTCTGGTAAGCATGGATAGAGAAGGAGGATATGTCAATAGACCACCCCTACTAGATGGCACAAACTATGAGTATTGGAAGTCAAGGATGTGTGCTTTTCTAAAGTCTATTGACAGCAGGACTTGGAAAGCTGTGATTAAAGGCTGGGATCATCCTGTGTATACAGACAAAGATGGTAACAAGACTGAGGTTCTGAAGCCTGAGGAGGAATGGACCAAAGCTGAAGATGATCTGTCACTGGGAAATTCAAAAGCTTTGAATGCTATCTTCAATGGTGTTGATCAGAACATGTTCAGACTCATCAAACAATGTACTGTGGCTAAGGATGCTTGGGAAATTCTGAAAACCACTCATGAAGGAACTTCTAAGGTGAAGATGTCCAGATTGCAGCTGCTGACCACCAAGTTTGAGAATCTGAAGATGAAGGAGGATGAAAATATCCAGGATTTCTATATGAATGTGCTTGATATGGCAAATTCTTTTGACTCTCTTGGTGAAAAGATGTCTGATGAGAAGTTAGTAAGAAAAATCCTCAGGTCCCTGCCCAGAAGGTTTGACATGAAGGTTACAGCAATTGAAGAGGCTCATGATATCACCACTATGAAGCTTGAGGAGCTGATTGGGTCTTTGCTTAATTTTGAGACTGCATTCTGCAAACAGCCTGATAAGAAAGGGAAAGGAATAGCATTTGCAGTTAATTCAGGAGCTGATGATCAACATGAGTCTGATGAGGAGGATGACTTATCAGAAGCTCTAGTGTTGCTGGGAAAACAATTCAACAAGATTCTGAAAAATGTTAACAGAAAAGCCAAAGCCAAAGGTCAGAATTTCAGATTCAAGAAGCAATCAACTGATGAGAAGAAGACCAAGTCTGAGGAGAAAAGTAATCAAGCTAAAGGTGTGCAGTGCTATGAGTGTGAAGGTTATGGACATATCAAGTCTGAATGTCCTACTTTCCTTAAGAAGCAGAAGAAAAGCCTAGCAGTTGCATGGTCTGATGATGGTTCTGAAGAAGATGATGTTAGTGAATCTGATATGTGTGATACTGGTCTGGTAGTGAGGTCTGGAGCTATCTTGGAAAAGGAGCCTGTCTTAGAGTCTGAGACCTTTTCAGAGTCTGACTCAGAGTCTGAAACCTCATCTGTGTCTGAAGCTGCTAAAACCTCATATGATGAACTAGCTGATAGCTACAAGAAGCTGTATACCAGAAGTGCTGAGGTTTGCAAACAAGTTTTGGATCAGAAGGAGACTATTCTTCAACTGGAGGCTGATAAAGGTGAACTGTTAGTGCAGAATTCAGATTTAAAAGAAGAAGTGAATCAACTGAACTCCCAACTTGATCAAATGAAGAAGCAAGTGAAGATGTTGAACTCTGCTACTGATAAGTTGGAGGACATTTTGGGGAATCAGCAACAAGGAAAAACTGGTTTAGGTTTTGTTGATCAGACTCAGATTCCTAAACAGATGAGTTTTGTTCCTGCTACTCAAACTCATGATTCTATGGCTGGAACATCAAAGATGAGACCTCAAAAGCAAGCTCAGAAGAGACCTCAGATGCAAGGTCAGAAGCATATTCAGAAGAGACCTCAGAGGCTACCTCAGAAGCATGTTCAGATACTACCTCAGAAGCAACCCCAGAAGTACAACAGAAGAAGGAGGAATCATACCTGGACCTGTCATCATTGTGGTAAGAAGGGACATATCAAACCTTTTTGCTTTAAATTGTATGGCTATCCTGAACACTTTCAATATAGAAGAGTGCAACCAGCTGCACCAAGACACAGTGTTCAGAAGGTGTGGAAACCTAAAGTTCAGAATGTTGGCCTGATTGCTCATACCTCATTGAGAGCCACTTCAAAAGAAGACTGGTACTTTGACAGTGGTTGTTCAAGGCACATGACTGGTGTGAAGAAGCTACTGAGCAATATCAGATCATACTCCAGAAGTTATGTGACATTTGGAGATGGAGTAAAAGGTCAGATCCTGGGTATTGGTGATTTGATCAGAGAAGGTTTGCCCAGACTTAATGATGTGCT